>OX453273.1:38338037-38343037 GCA_949710005.1 Ricordea florida
GCAAGAATTTTTTCTTCGACTTTTTAATTTTTTTCGCTTTGAACAATTTTTTGCTACCGACATCATTTGCTATCATGATATCATTTTAATACCATAATAATAATCAACTCTTTTCTATTTTTATGTTATACTGCAATGATCCACTCAACTATATTTTGATATCATGCTTCTACCTTGATCAACTTTTTTCCATTTTGATATCATGTTTCTACCTTGATAGACTTTTTTCTCTTTTGATATCATGTTTCTACCTTGATAGACTTTTTTCTCTTTTGATATCATGTTTCTACCTTGATCAACTCTTTTCTCTTTTGATATCATGCTTCTACCTTGATCAACTCTTTTCCATTTTGATATCATGCTTCTACCTTGATCAACTCTTTTCTATTTTGATATCATGTTTCTACCTTGATCAACTCTTTTCCATTTTGATATCATGTTTCTACCTTGGTCAACTCTTTTCTATTTTGATATCATGCTTCTACCTTGATCAACTCTTTTCCATTTTGATATCATGCTTCTACCTTGATCAACTCTTTTCTATTTTGATATCATGTTTCTACCTTGATCAACTCTTTTCCATTTTGATATCATGCTTCTACCTTGATCAACTCTTTTCTATTTTGATATCATGTTTCTACCTTGATCAACTCTTTTCTATTTTGATATCATGTTTCTACCTTGATCAACTCTTTTCTATTTTGATATCATGTTTCTACCTTGATCAACTCTTTTCTATTTTGATATCATGCTTCTACCTTGATCAACTCTTTTCTCTTTTGATATCATGCTTCTACCTTGATCAACTCTTTTCCATTTTGATATCATGCTTCTACCTTGATCAACTCTTTTCTATTTTGATATCATGTTTCTACCTTGATCAACTCTTTTCCATTTTGATATCATGTTTCTACCTTGGTCAACTCTTTTCTATTTTGATATCATGCTTCTACCTTGATCAACTCTTTTCCATTTTGATATCATGCTTCTACCTTGATCAACTCTTTTCTATTTTGATATCATGTTTCTACCTTGATCAACTCTTTTCTATTTTGATATCATGTTTCTACCTTGATCAACTCTTTTCCATTTTGATATCATGCTTCTACCTTGATCGACTTTTTTCTCTTTTTTGATGTTGTATTTCTACCTTGATCAACTCTTTTCCATTTTGATATCATGCTTCTACCTTGATCGACTTTTTTCTCTTTTTTGATGTTGTATTTCTACCTTGATCAACTCTTTTCTATTTTGATATCATGTTTCTACCTTGATCAACTCTTTTCTATTTTGATATCATGTTTCTACCTTGATCAACTCTTTTCTATTTTGATATCATGCTTCTACCTTGATCAACTCTTTTCCATTTTGATATCATGCTTCTACCTTGATCGACTTTTTTCTCTTTTTTGATGTTGTATTTCTACCTTGATCAACTCTTTTCTATTTTGATATCATGTTTCTACCTTGATCAACTCTTTTCCATTTTGATATCATGTTTCTACCTTGATCAACTCTTTTCCATTTTGATATCATGTTTCTACCTTGATCGACTTTTTTCTCTTTTTTGATGTTGTATTTCTACCGTGATCGACTCTTTTCTATTTTGATATCATTTCTACCGTGATCAACTCTGCTATATTTTGATATCTTGTTTCTACCGTGATCGACTCTTTTTCTATTTTGATGTATACAGCCTTTTTATCCAATGTTTGGCAAGGGCTGACTTTCAACAGACCGACCGGTTCTGGAAGCGTAATAAAAGCTTCCATCATACGAGTCGTACCGGGATCTTATCACGTGCAGAATTCGCTTCCGAATATCTGCGTCCATTTCTAGCTCTCTGACGCGAAAGGGAGCCTCAATTAGAGTGTCTGTAGAAGGCACAAGTGTAATAAATGGACCCAAGCGTAATAAAGGTCCCATCTGTAATACGTTTTGGACCCAAGCGTAATAAAGGTCCCATCTGTAATAACATTTGGACCCAAGCGTAATAAAGGTCCTATCTGTAATAACATTTGGACACAAGCGTAATAAAGTTCACATCTGTAATAAACTTACATAATATGAGACATGTCCACAATAGTACATCTATAATCTTTAACCTTAAATTATATGACTGACGTCACAGGTCACGTGACCAAGCTATTTGAATGGAAAAATATAGGCCAACAACTCTTGTCGTGGCTCTCGGCCTAGTTTTCGCAATTACTGACCACGACTGAAAAAAAGGTCAGAGTTTCAGAACAAGCAAATATGTCGCATCTTTCCCGTTCCGTTCGCTTTGATAAACTGATAGGTTAAACAGTTTTCAATACAGTGGAATTGTGTTCATTTCCCCCCTCTGTATTCATTTCGGTCATTTTCGCATGTTTTCACTCACGGCTGAATTTGGTCACATTTAGTAACATAACTCCCTCAAAAGGTGAGGTATGAGTATTACGCTTCGCCTCGAGTTTTTAACCTGACAATACACTCGTGCTCGAGCTCGTTTTTTGAATAGCCTAAAAATCTCCGATGTAGATCAACTCATTCTTGCTCTAATATCTAGCCTTGGGCTTACTTTGCTCTACAAAATTGGAAAGAAAGTCTATCCATGTCTTTATCAGGTATAAAGACACTCATTAAACACTAATTTCTTTTGTTTTTCCTTTATGAATTATTCATGAGTTTTGAAATACCATGTACAATGTCAGGGGTCACTCGATAAAATCTCAATTTCATTAATATCTTCATTGTTTTAACATTAGACTCACCCTCACTGGCCATAAAACATCGGAAGATAAAATCAGGTGACTTTATTCCTTTTACCTCTTATTGGTCATAATTTGTTGTTGGCATATTACCAGTTTGAGTATAAAGCTAATTAGGACCTTTATTACACTTGGGTCCATTTATTACACTTGTGCCTTCTACAGACCGAAGAGGTTCCAGTCGTACTAGACCCTCCTGATGGCTGAAGGAGGTCGGGATTATTTTGCAAAATTCGCCTCAGTTGATCTCTGAGCTCAGCGTCATTCAGAGACATTTTGATAGAGCCTAAATCAAAAGAGCTGAATTACCGCCGAAAAAAATTGTTATGTGGAGCGTGCATCCAGTTCACTTTTATAGACGATGATAACAGCTATAGTTTTGATGGACATTTTTATTACACAAATTTCAGTGATAACCATCAATGTTCCATCTCGTGCGAGGTCAATTTTGGGCGTGGGGCTGTAGTCGTGCATGCACGAAATTCGCTCACACAAATTTTCAGCAGAAAAGATAAGCTTAAACAGCAACAAATTGTAGCAATTTATAGGCAGCTAATACAAAAGATGCCAAAAACGACAAGCATTTAAATTGAAAACCGTAGGTCTCGAGCTTACCCGAATTTGCACAGACAACAACTTTGCGTAAAACTTTACAGGCCGTGCGCGTAAAAAATCGTGTGCGTGCGTCGCCAGCAAGTTTTCCAGGCGGCGACTTTACTGGTCCTGCCATGAGTCATAGGAAGAGCAGTTCAATGTGTCAACCGGGCTATGTGACTTATGTGATAACGCGCAAATAAAAACAATCACAGTAAGACGAGGACCTGGCGACCACCTAAAATTATCATCGTAGCCAGTAAAAGTTATCAATGAAACTGTTACATATGTATCAAGGTGTCTTAAAATCGAACATTTCTAAATGCAAGACTTTGATACTCTACTGGTTTAGGCAACATGGTAGTAGCGTGACGATAGAGCAGAAAGTAAAATACCATCACGAACAAACTGACCAGTCATTTTTGATGGTAACATGATAACATGCGGGTCAATTGTACACTGTATAAATGTCAACATCATGGTAGGAAACACAAAAGTAACGTCAGGGATAAACGGAGTTCATTAAATTCAAACGAAGTTTATCACGGCAGTAAAATAACACAAAAAATAAAGACGACTTGATAATATCACGGTAGCAGCATCACAGACTTAACAAGATATAGAAATAGAGAACAGTTGGTCAATAAAGAAATATTACGAAAGACAATCACGGTCGTCACAAAAAAAAAAACAGAGAAGAGAGTTAAGAACAAAAGGCAAATATCAAGGCGTAGCAGAGTCGATAACGGTGGGAAAAAAGGTGTCAGAATAGAGAAGAGTTCAACAGAAAAGAAAAATATCCAGGCGTCAGAGGGTTGATCACGGTAGCAAAATGATCCCAAAATAGAGTAGAGTTAATCACGAAAGAAAAATGACAGGGCGCAATAGGGTTGGTCACGGTGAGAAAATATGATCAAGTAATAGCAAAATATAATGATAGAAAAGAGTTGATCACGGTAGAAACAAGATATCAAAATAGAAAAGCGTTGATCATGGCACGAAACACAACATCAAAATAGAAAAGAGTCGATCACGGTAGAAACACAACATCAAAATAGAAAAGAGTCGATCACGGTAGAAATACAACATCAAAATTGAAAAGAGTCGATCACGGTAGAAACATGATATCAAAATAGAAAAAAGTCGATCAAGGTAGAAACATGATATCAAGATAGAAAAGAGTCGATCACGGTAGAAACAAGATATCAAAATATAGTAGAGTTGATCACGGTAGAAATGATATCAAAATAGAAAAGAGTCGATCACGGTAGAAATACAACATCAAAAAAGAGAAAAAAGTCGATCAAGGTAGAAACATGATATCAAAATGGAAAAGAGTTGATCAAGGTAGAAACATGATATCAAAATGGAAAAGAGTTGATCAAGGTAGAAACATGATATCAAAATAGAAAAGAGTTGATCAAGGTAGAAATACAACATCAAAAAAGAGAAAAAAGTCGATCAAGGTAGAAGCATGATATCAAAATGGAAAAGAGTTGATCAAGGTAGAAACATGATATCAAAATAGAAAAGAGTTGATCAAAGTAGAAATACAACATCAAAAAAGAGAAAAAAGTCGATCAAGGTAGAAACATGATATCAAAATAGAAAAGAGTCGATCACGGTAGAAATGCAACATCAAAATTATAAAGA
>OX453273.1:38350537-38353037 GCA_949710005.1 Ricordea florida
GGATGGTCGACCTGGACTCGGAAAATGTTCGGAAGTTTGATTGACGGAAGCAAAGACGCCAGTTGGCGGTTGGAAATTGAACGCGGGAGTTCGCAGAATTATGAAAATCGCAGTAAAGGTAATGATCTGAGTGGCTCTGTGGAACAAATTGAATAGCTATAGCAATATCGAAGGTCCAAACAATTAAGGCTCTCATAAAAAAGAAAAATTGTTTATCAATCGAGTTGACAATGAAAGTTGAACCACTGTAAGCTGGTGAGATTTCAATAAACTAGCTCCGCTGACCGATTCTTAGCCTTTTTGTCAGTCGTCGGGTTCCGAGGACGTTCCGAGACCAGATAGTCTTCGGACGATTGTGGCCGTTGTTCCTACTTCGCTATCCTCTATCTCCCATACTAAGCCCTTGAGTCAACCAAACCTACGAACTCGGCCATCTAAGCATAGAGCTATGCATTTCTTCAGGAGCCCATCAATAGCTCCTGATTTCTTCAATTTTACCGTTAGCGCTGTACGCAGGTCGGGTCTGTTCCGCGGGTTACATTCCGCCAGTGGAAAATCTGTGTCCCTGTGGAATGTGACCCGCGGAATAGACCCGCCGCTGTACGCAGTCCAAAAATGAAGTTACCAGTGGTACCAGGAGCCCATAATGGGCTCCTGGTAGTACATAAAACAACGTGATCAAAAGATCAAAGATCAAATGTCTCAGAGAATGATTCATCACAGGTGCAGGAAACAACTTCCTTTCACTGGTCTCCCGTCATTGAGCGGCATTCAAATGCAGATTATTAATGTAAATATTATGTAAGAGGACAATAAGTGTTTTTCAATTAGACTCGTCGAAAGAGATTTTGTATAAACAGTGCATTTGTTATGACTCTTTCCACCGTGTGACGCAATTGAAATCTTGAAAATCATCACGGAAATAACATCCTTGGCATACTGGGATTGTCGTGCCGTTTCTTGTTTTCAGTGCAAACTGAATTCGAAGTTTCTTGGGCGACAAAAAAAACACGGGTAAGCGTCATGAACCCCATGCAGAACTTTAATTACTAGATTACTCAAATTGATCGTAGAGTTCGTTCTTATCTTCGGGGAATATTCACATCCCAAAGGGGTTCCTCAACATTAAATTAAAAAACAGTCAACAAAACGAGCAAATTTCCAATCGTAAATGTTGCTAGAATACGATTTGACTTCAATCATTCGTATTTTTATGAGAAAGGCGTGAAAATTAGTATTTTGAGTGCATGATCACAGTGCGGCGTTAATTGCATTTAAGTCGCCTTATTTGTACTCCGAATCTAAGCAGTTTCATTAAGAATTCAAGGCTGCAGTTGATAAGCAAAATGTTTGTCTATTGCGGCACTGATAAATTGACATGAAGAGCGGAAGACGCAGGCATGAAACCGAGCAGATATGAATTGAGTTCTTTGAGTAATCATCAGAGTAGAGAATGTCAAAGAATTCGTGAAGTCAGTTTAACCACCTTTTTGGTCGTGTTTTAAATAACTATCGCTTATTCTTTACTCGCTTACAGACCTAAAACAGCCGTGAACTCTGCTGAAAAGCGTTGTTTGGACGATGCGCATGATGACCGACGCTAAACACCAACGATGCAAAGCTACATGGTTTATTCTGATGTTCATAATCACAGTGGAAAAAATCGGGGAAAACGGTACGAACATTAAGGAACGTGTTTCGATTTCCATTCTTTTATCAGGGAAGTTATTCATGTCTTTACCAATTTACTGACAACACTAAACATTCGGTAGACGAGTGGAAATGTAGCATGTGATGAGTTTTAATTAACTTTGATATAAAATCCTTGGAGACAGATCCAAGTTTATAAGAATGGTTGCAAAAATGAATAAATTCTCGTTATATATATATATATACAAATATATCTGAGGAACTGGAGATTAATATTTCGAAATATTTGATGTCATCTCAGCAAGGTTTCTGTAGGGTTATCGCAATGGTTTGTTTTTCCGACTTACGTTTTGTTGCTAGATCAGGCCTTTAAAAATATAAGCCAAAAAATTTATTTCTTCTCCTATGAAGCCCTTGATTGCTTTCCAAACTAGCCTCAAGTATTTGCTACAGGATCGTTAATTGACAGCAAGTAAAAGACCGCTATTTCACTATAACAACCAGAGAGATATTAAAAACATGTTCTTAAAGAAATTTGGTCGCGAGCAATTTGTAGTTTCTATCGTTTTAATATCTAAATTCTTGGGTTTTCAAACGATTAACATCACTGCCTTGTCTTTCCAGCTGATAGACTGAATTTGGAAAAGCAACTGAACGAACCGTTGTAAAAACATTGCCAATATTTCATTAACGTGCCGTTTCACCTCATGTGCGTCATACGTGATTTCTGCCGGCTTCTCTGTCGGCAGATTTGCACTGTTAACACGATATAGCATTATGGTTTTCTCTTTGCGTTTGCATGGTGGACACCTAAGACTACATCAATTAATATAACTTTAATAGGAAGCTA
>OX453273.1:38360537-38608037 GCA_949710005.1 Ricordea florida
TCGTATTTCTAGTGTTACGAGACAACAAATATAAATAAATAAACGTGCTCTCTGTACAAAAAGAGTGACAAACGTACTTCCGCTACGAACTCAACTATTTATTTGAAAGTGAGAACTCAGTGAAATTCGAGTATTCTATAAACTAATATATAAACTTATATAAACACTAAATCTCAAGTTTAAAACTAAATGACTTTCGTCACCACTGACACTTGAACTTACGAGCTCCTTTGACATATCCACTTGAGGGCAAACAACTTCAATTCTCCCTCGGATAGCTTCTCCAGTCACGGCAAACGCGATCTCCTAACAACTCCAGACCTGACTTGCAAGCGTTCGTGCGTAAGTGCTAGAGCTGTGCGATAACCCTCCTTACATACATTTACAGATAATTCTAGAACATTCGAAAGATTACAATGATAACTATTCATAGAAGGACAACTTAACTCGGCCACATCACGCTTTAGTGTATTCTAGAACTCTCTAGAAGGAATGTTGCGTGACTACGCAAAGATCTGAATATTAACAGGTTCTAGAAGATTCTCCTTATAACACCAGCGATAATAATACATCGCATAGCCATACAACGTAAAATCAACGGTGGTCTTAAAATCCATAATGTCTTTTTGAACACAGTAAAATAAAAGCGTTTAAATGTATTTGTATAGTTCTGCTTATTTAACAACACTCCTCATGTTAAAGTTTTAAGAATTTGTTGATGGGCTCCTGGAATTTATATGAACTGAAACAGTGTGAAATTGAATATACGTACAGAAAGAACAGAAGGTTTGATGCATGAAGCAAGGGATACGAGCAGGGGAAACTAATTTTTCTGCGGGTATTCGGTTTTACTTGGAGTGGACTGATCCTGAAATGACGAGTACTGGATGGTCGTCGGCACCATGTTGAATATCCAATGATTGGTAGAGAGTAATGAGTGGCTAAAGGCGCCATTTTGGTTATATATTCAATGCTAACACGAGGGCAGTGTGATATGTTGTGATGGCAAATCTACCGCCGACCGACCGGGTGGTGTCGCAAATATATAGCTGTAGAGAACAATGGGGAAGATCCTGGACCAATGAGAAGACAATGACATCATCACTACCATCACCAAAAAGAAGCCAACGATGATTGAGTGCACTTCCTCTAGCCATTTTGAGTGGATTCGTTGTAATATTTATGTACTGAGTTGGTCAGCGAACAGAAATCAATAAATGCTGTGATCTGATTGACTTCGGGAGACAGGTCCGTTCACGGCGGGCGCGATCGTTGATGAATCGCCCAATAAAAATGCAGCGAAAGTTGTGAGTGGAAACCTTCTAAATCGCCTTTATTATTACGAAAACAAAAACCTTTCGTTGAAGCCTTTTTCTGTAATTCACTTCTGTTTTCTTCACTATCTACTCTCTATCTACTCAAACTGTTCAGTTATTCATTACTAACTATTGGCCAGAAACTGATCAGTCAATAGAGAATGTTTTCATGATTCAAGATGAGAATGTTTAATTTCATGATTTGTATTCAACAAGGCTCCACCTAATTAAGTATCCAACTTGACGACTCCCTACCTACCAATCCCAGCTCACTCCAAGCAAAACAGTGGGCTCAAATCAACCCGTTTTCTCTGCTCATACCCCTCACTAATGGATTAACTGTCCATACCGGAACATGGATTTAATTTTCGGAAAAATGGTGTACCGATCTTTAGTAGGATTATTCATAACCCGGACACTGGTATCTTTGAAAAATTGCAAGTAATATCTACTAATTTAAAGAAAATTAAAGCAATGCTAAATCAGAAGAGCAAATACAATAAAAGCTAAGCAAATATGAATCACCATTAAATTAAATTAATTAAAGATAGTTAAAGAATTCAAATTTTATGTGGATTACGGTGGGAAAAATAATTCCCGCGATTAAGATTACTTCAACCAATAAGACTGCATGTGTTTTATTTTTTTAATTAATTCATTAATTGCTTTATTTATTTATTTATTTATTTATTTATTTATTTCCTTTGGGGAAGGGGACGGAGCTATTAAGTACTCTACCCTCCAGTATGAAAATAATATGGCAAAATAATAATTGAAGTAAATTCATCATGCCAAAAGGAAAATGCCATAAAGATGGTTTATAGAAGAGTCATTCATTCTTTGCAAGACACTGATATATTTACAGCCATACACTGATATATTTACAGCCATACTAACAGAATACCATAGATGCTAAAAGATATAAATCCTCAAATAAAAAAAACCGACTAACAAAATCCTACCAGGAGAATCATGTAACCATAATCATCTGTCTCCCTTACCCCGTGTTTCTTAAAGCTTAAAACAGAAAAATACAAATAGATGTCTAAACAATTGATCGAAAGTAAGTAATAATTTAAATTTGGAGATACAAAAGCAGGGGCACCCAACGACAATTTTCGGAAAATATCTGTTCGGAAGACGATTGAGATCTAGAATTTTCGGAACATTTGTTAAAAAAAATTCTTGCTTGTTTGCCTCTCCTAGGATTTTCGAACATCTAAAAAATGGTATTATTGCCCATTTTGAACGGATTTTTAACGTAAAAAGGTCACCTAGAATTTTCGGGAGCCTTTTTTCTGGCTGAAATTTTCGAAAAGGTAAGTTTTGATCGCTACAATTTTCGGATCACAAGACTTTCACCTAGGAAATCCGAACAGATTAAAAAATTTTAGGGGATAAAAATATGCTTATATCTACCTTTTAAATACTATAACACCTTAACAATGCTATGTTTAAGTGGTTTGAACTATATTCTCGTTGGGTGCCCCTGCAAAAGGAACAGCGAAATCTAAACTTGCTTGACTCTTGTGGATTTATTTAGAAATGGCAGGATGCATGGTTAGTTTGGAACTCGTCAGAGTACCATGGAATAACATCGCTCAATCTGAGCCCCCATTTACTTTGGAAACCTGATATAGTACTGTTCAACAAGTAAGTTTGTTAAAATCAAAGTAAACCCGGAGGCTTTCATGTGCCATTTTTGTAATTTCTTCATAAACTCACCGGTAAAAGTTTACGTGACTTCAGTGAGGCCCGACGTTCACGAAAACAGTGAAGGAACAGCAAAATTTGACGTTTGTCATTCCAAAGGCTAGCGTTCGTTGAAATTGCAAAATATATATTTTTTAATCTGATTTACCTGGGAATTTAGTAAATTGTGCCAAAACATTTCGTCGACCCCGCTGATCTGGCAAACGAAAGCCTCAAAAACGGTGTTTGCGACTGTCAACTTTCCTTATTCTAGTTAATTACTTTTACCACAGCGGTGGCGTGACCCATGGTTGTCGTGGAATTCCTCGAAGTACAGCGGCTTAAGCTCTATCAACATAAGCCCTAACTTAGTGTGGAAACCTGATATTGTTCTGTACAACAAGTAAGTGTGGGTGACAGGTAGAGTACGGACTGCGTGACGAAACGAGCTGAATCGTTACCTACGACAACGAGTACAATATTTAATACTGATACGGAGTGTTTATTAGTAGTGTGAGAAATTATCCTAAATAATGCAGACGCAAACATTGCCCACTATATTTCTAAGTTCTTGCGAATTATCTTATAAAATAGTAGCTACAGAGGTGTTGTGTGACCATCACACTATTCCAAAGTGCCATCGTATGACTGTCACAAAATTCTTACTTGCCACTGGGTGATATCCCCGGGGTGATATCTGACCGTTTGCTATTGAGGACGAGACTTGGCGCTGTTTTCACGGAATGCTTTCTGTTTCAGTGGTATTGCATTATCCAGAATGAATCCCATTTGCTGTCCAGCAACAGTACTAGCAGTGCTAAAAAGTGAAAAAAAAAAACAAGTTATACTTAACGAATCACGTGACACAAAAAACCTTTTGGCTTAAAGTAGGGAATATCCGAAAACAGTCATTCTCTGAAATCGAGGTAAATATCCCTGAACCACTATTCACCGAGATTGAAGAGGGAAACAGTAAGTTTTGTTTTCCCGAGAGTCCTGATGTTTCCCGAGACGAAGTCGAGTGAAACATCAGGACTCGAGGGAAAACAAAACTAACTAGTTTCCCGAGGGACCAAACATCAAGTGCTTTGTTATATATTTAGACTTTCCCTTAAAAAAATCATACAGCAAAAACAAACAAACAAAGACGGCACAACCGGCACGCGGGCAACAACTGCGAAATTGTATCCCGGTCGGGATACATTTGAATTTGATCAAGGCACGTAATTAAGAATAAACCAATCACAGTGCCCGTTTTGTTGAGTGAAAGTCTAGGTATATAACAATGTTGAATATCCTGAGTTTGAATCAAATTGTTCAAAATGCCAATGTTGCTGAGTTGGTATACACTAATAAATATCCCTAAACGGTAACTTCCTGCGTTCTTGCTGTTAGCAGTAAATTCAAGAGTCCTAACAGAAATTTATCCTTTCAATTTACAGCGTCAACGAAGAAGGAGATCATGGCGAACAGTATTTGTTCAACACAAAAGTCATCGTCAGCAGTGATGGAACAGTCACGTGGTATTCTCCTAACCTGATCAAAAGTTCTTGCAAGATCAACGTTAAATACTTCCCCTTTGACACGCAAACATGTAACATGACATTCGGTTCGTGGACGTATCACGGCTTCAAATTGGATCTGGCTTTCTTCGGTGGCCGCGAAGGCGCTGATCTTACAACATACACGCTAAACGGTGAATGGGAAATGATTTCAGCAGACGCAAAGAAAAATGTGCTTATTTACTCGTGTTGTCCAGAGCCTTACCCGGACATCACGTTTGGCATAAAGATCAAACGACGCACTCTCTTTTACATGAACAACTTGATCATTCCCTGTATCGTGTTGGTGACGTTGACTGCCATAGCTTTCCTATTTCCGCCGGAGACAGGAGAAAGAGTTTCCCTAGTAATTACGATTCTGTTGGGAATGACTGTGTTTATGATTGTGTTCACGGAAGCAATACCCGCCACATCAGAGGTGACGCCTCTTATTGGCAAGTACTTCTCGGTCGTGATGATTGAGATTTCCCTTGCTCTCATTTGCACATGCATCAGCCTCAATCTCCTTCACCATCACCCCAAGATGGAGATAACCGGTTGGTTTCGGTACATCGTGTTTGACGTGATGGGACCGGTTCTGAGCTACTTTGCAGTGAAGAGATTGAAGCGAAAACAGCTTTTAAATAAAACTGCCAAGTCAAGCAAGGTAACACCAGCAGAAAACCCAGTCAAGCCAGCAGAGGACAAAATTGCCCTCTCTCACGTTCTGGACGAAACAAAAGCCATAGGAGAGAAAGAAATAAAAATTGCTGGAATGGAAAAAGTAACCAAGTACCTCGATCGCGTCTTATCAGAGGACAGAAGAAGCACCGAGTGGCATCTGGCAGTCAATGTTATTGATAACTTTTTCTTCGTGGTTTTTGTCATTACTATTATCATTTCGTCGCTTTCATTTTTGATTCAACCGGATACTTGAATACTGAAACCCTGCAAAACTTGTTTTACTCCTATATAAAAGAAATAATAGAAGTTGTGAGGACTACCATAATATTTATCATGTCACAGTGTGAAATTTCATAGCTTGGCTATTCATTTAAAGTTTTAAACTATTCATTAACTGAAATTAAAATTAGATCAGACGGGATCATGATCTGTTTATACCGCGAGCCGTCTGTTTTTCTACCTACTCCTATATAGAACAAACAATAGAAGTTGTTAGGACTACCATAAAATCTATCATGTCACAGTGTGAAATTTCATAGTCTAATCTATTGATTTACAGTTTTAAACTATCTCTTAACTGAAATTAAAATAAAAATCAGACGGGATCATGATCTGTTTATAGTCTTTCAACTGCGAGCAGTCTGATTTTTTTTTTCTTTTGTCAGATCCTCCCCAGGGATCGATGTTAATTAACAAAACAATAAGCAAAAACGAGTTGAAACAACGAGGAGGGCAACCTCGTTCCCAGGGTCTCTCTCTCCCCGCCCCCAAGAGCGAGAGAAGAGAGACCCGTCTCTCTTCTCTCGCTCTTAGGGGCGGGGAGAGAGAGACCCTGGGAACGAGGTTGCGAGGAGGGACTTCTTTCCTCGCCCAAGCCCGCATTCGTCACATCTTGCAGGTTCGCTGATCGCACAGTGAGTTTGCGCATCGCGCTCCGCCGAGCACAAAGAATCAGGAAAGAAAGTGACTGTCAGCGAGTTTATGATCTCTAAAAGTGTGTGCGAAAAAGATGGCGCCGTGTGATACGCTTTCCTTAACAATATGAATTTTATTCATTATAATTAACTTTTTACGTTTGCCTATTCAGTAGAGAAAGAAGGACTGGAGACACTGACATCCTTTATGACGCTTTATGTAGAAAACATTTGCTGACTGTGAGCGTTTTGAACAACTCACCTGTGTCCTGCTAAAATGAATAAATGGTTACACTGTTATCGCAAGGATGGGGACGCAAGGTTTGCGCAGGATGGGTTCCTTGTTTGCGTTAATGCGGTTTTCCGTTATTTTTGATTCGGTTTTATGGTAATTTTTATTTGGAATTACGGTATTACGCTTTTGCAATATTTTAAGCGGTTTGCGATTGAAAGTTTAGATCACCTCAAAGTATACTTTTACTGCGTGATTGCGGCTTCTTGACCTTTTTCCTTTCAGTGGGCGGTATCTGGATCCCGCCAATCATTAAATAATGGTGATGGGCTCCTAACCCCCTCCCCCCTCCATTAATTGAGTCTCCCTCTGCAAGGGTCCGGGATGTACTACTATAAAGAAGTTTAAACAGGTTTGTTCGGCGCCAACTGGTATAGCTTTTGACCTGGTTAAGTCTAAAACCGAGTATCGTTTTTGACCAATTAGGTCTGAAATAGGGTCGGGGTTTGTAAACTATATGAAACCAAGCTCTCGAATTGGGGATTTTCTTTCCAGTCTTTCAACAGTTTTGGTGCCTTTGTTGTGGTTCAATTTTTTCCTTGGTTTAAATTTTATTTTCCTTTTGTTTTTTGGTATGGTAAAGTATGATAATGAGTTTGAAACAAAGGAAAATATAATTTAAACCATGATAAAATTGAACCACAAGTCATTCAACGTTTTCGTTGAAACACTGAGTGCGGAACGTCAACTTTTCCAAACGCATCAAAATTAGATAGAATTACAATGCAGTCCCAGGATAGGAATCACATAGAGCCTGAACACAAGATATAGAAAATCACGAACTTTGGTCTGAAACGATATAAAGGGCTAAGATAGGATGCAAACCAACCCCACCCAATTATTCTTGTAGTACCCCTGTGGTGCGAGGAAAGGTTTTGAATGAGAAAAGACCGACAAAAATAAAATAGACTTGCAGTGTTAAGGCTTCTAGATAAGTCTTTTTACCCCACATTGTAAAACTCTCTCTACCAAAATTATGTAACATAGAACAATACATAGAACATATTTATTTTTCTTGGATAATTCTCTCCTAGGGGAAAAGGCGTAATGAGTTTATGCCGCATGTGAAGCGCCAACCCAAAGGTCAGACCACAACACCGGGATCTACGTTCATTACTCTTTGCGAACAGTTGGTGGGTTCTTTAACGTCTCACGAAGTAATACGAACAAGGGTTCTGAGACGTGACCTACGGTTTATCTTCCATATCATGCAACCGCATGCTGGTAGCGTTGAGGTGCATTCTATGGACTTGAATCATACGCAGAACTAAGAAAGGTAGCACTTCCCATGGAGATTTCATCACATGACAGAACATTACTCTCCACTTGGGCTTCCTGTGACTTGTTAATTTTCGTAGTGAATGTACAATTAACCTGGTATGACAAAAAGAAAAGAAAGTGAACTTTACAATAGAATTGTGTTTGTTCTATTTGCCACCCCCTCCAGTTTAGACATCGAAGGGGGTGTTTACATACAAAATCTCCCCCAGGGCCGGTGCGAGTTCCATACCAAGATGAATCGTTTCGTGCTTACATGGTTACTATTGAATACAGGTGGAAAGTGAATTAACTTAAATTAGCATGCGCTGCTCGTTTCAGTGCACTGAAATGTTGATTTCCTACTGAATCGACTGGTCGTTCTTCGTTCATAAAATACCAGTGCGAGATTTCGTACCGGAAATAGGCTTTCGCTCCGGCGTAGAAACCGGGGCGAACCCGCTCCGGTATCATCCGTATTGAATTTTTCTGCTGGTATCATGTAACTGACGAATACAGAGCCGCGAGAGGGAACCAGGCTTTCGCTCCGGCGTAGAAACCGGGGTGAACCCGCTCCGGTATCATCCGTATTGAATTTTTCTGCTGGTATCATGTAACTGACGAATACAGAGCCGCGAGAGGGAACCAGGGTGAACTCGCTCCGGGATGAAAATGATTCCGGGTTCAAATCCTAAGTGGCAATTCTCACTCATGAGAAAGTCACATCAGGTGCGTTTCTCTTCTCTATTAGGCCCTTACCCCGGCGGAGTAGCAGATGGTGTTATCGTCAACTCCTGCTTCGCGAAAGTAAAACAAAAGAACTATTTCACCCACCAATCAAACTACACTACGTAACATCCTTACTAAGGATATTATCCCTTCATAGGTATCCCTTTACGTGTAAGATTTAACAAAAATTTTAAAGTTTTTCCGATGTCTCTTGTCTGGATGAAGCTCCCGGGTATCATGAGTTCTAAAATGAACTTCATTTGCTACAGTGCTAGGGACAACACCCAACACTTAGGTCGCTTCTGGTAATGAGCTTCTAGTTTTTAAAATAGCCTCATTTGCTACAGTGCTGGGGACATCACACAACACATAGGATCACTCCTGGTAATGTGCTTCTAGTTTTAAAAATAGCCTCACTTGCTACAGTGCTGGGGACATCACACAACACATAGGATCACTCCTGATAATGTGCTCCTAGTTGTAAAAATAAGTCTTATTTGCTACTGTGCCTGGGACGCCATCCAACACCCAGGAATTCTTCTTGTGATGGGCTCCTGAAATCGTACAATTCCTTACTTTTCATATGTACACTTTCTTCTTAGGAGTTTGCTAAGGCAAAATGCACAAAGCGAAGGTACCTGTTCAAGCCAGCGAGACCTATACTCGTTGAAAATGTTGCAAGGCAGGAGCGAATTACTGTGCAAGGCAATTGTACATTGGTAATGGGCAGACGCTCATCACAGAGACATTGCACTCCCCTCTAAACACTTGAAATGGGCATTTTGACATACCTAGTTGTTCAGTTTTTAAAAACGCGTTGTCCTCGGCACCTCTCCTCATAACAGCTTCCATACTGTACTGTGGTACTGTTTGTTTTACCGTACAGTGTGGTTCTAACTTTTTCATCCGAGGATCAAATTAAGCAGTGTGACCATTCTTTGAAAAGCTACTGAACAGTGCTGTACTGTGGTACTGTTTGTTTTACTATACAGTGTGACTCATCTGTGGATCCAGCCATATGCCTATCAGAATAGTATTCTTTGCATTTCTCTTGGTTACCTTCCTTCTTAAAAGAACTTGCCCTTTCTATGGTCCTTGAAAAATTCAAATGAGAATGAGATTTGAAAGATCACATAGTCTAAGAAGCAATTTATGCCTGGGAGTATCTTGCTTACACTGCATTTGGTATAGTGGTCTCCGACCATGAACAGTTCAAATTGCTACGTCACGGCCGGCGTCGCACCAGGAATCATTGCCAGTACTGATCATAATGGAAGAATGTTTGCAACTGTAATTTTTACTCTCATCGCAGCTGGACCTTGTATGCAATTAAACTACCTTGTAAAAGAAAGAGCTTCTGTTTTTGCTGAATGACATGAGGCCCTTCATCCCACGTTTCTACTCAAATGTTTGCATTCCGCTGTCTCTTTGCCAGCACAGCGGGGGTTTCTTCTTCTTGCAGCTGTTGCGCCTAAGTTAAGAGCTTACATCAAGCCATGAGTCTCAGCAATTGACGCCACTCAGATTAATTTGTTTACACACGGACGAATTAAGCGGAAATTTAGTAAGTGCCGCTTGAGCCTCCTGCATGTTCGCGCATTCCTCAGTGTTTTTCGATTCACTCCTACGCGTTTTATAATTGAGGAGGAGGAATAACCAATAAGTGTCATTATTTCTTACTGAGATAGGAAGATGCGAATCATTAGCATGGATTGTGAGTAGCTGCGGGACTGCAAGACCGTTGTTTAACTGAATACTTAAACACTTCACCTGTATCCAAAGGTCATGGGTTCGAATTCTGTTCAAGGCTGAAATTTTTTGGGTCTTGTCTATGCAACTGCTTTAGTTGCATACATACTGAGATGATTTTTTCCCTTTTTTAATTTTTCTTCCTCACTTCAAATAATGTGAGATTTTATATAATATTCACATTTTTAAAACTTTGAGCGTTCCCGCACCAACATTCCGTGATCAAGTAATTCCACTCTGATTTTTAATACCAAGATTTCGAATTTTAAGTAACTGATTAACAGGAATTTTACTTGAAAAGATTTTTCTCTCTTACCGGAAAGGACGAAATGTTTTTGATGCATATTGCAGCAGAGAAAGCAATATTTAATGCTTATCATTTTTCGCGTTAAGTCTACCATATCACAATTATACCTATTCAGTTGTATACTGAATACCGCATAAAATTGAAGCTTCCAATAAAAAGAGCTCATGTGATCCAGCGGAGATTCCGGCCTTCAAATTTGATCGAGCTTCTAAGCTAATATCTCTAACATCAAAATATAAGTACAGTCAAATTAAGGTTAACGGTCGGAATTTCGAGATCGAGTTAAAAGTGGAATAATTCATTATTCTTAATCGATTTACACCTTGCTGTTAAAGGGTAATTTACTTGCCAGAGGATGGTTATTCTCATTCAATTCCATAGGTAAATGTTTCTATTCTTGAAAATCTTAACAGGACCGCAATACAGTACAGTCATGTTCATTAACTTAAGAAAAATGAGAGCTCGCGTAGTAAGTAAATAAACAGTATAAAGAGCAAACAGTACCAATGCAATTTGATTTTCAGTAGCTCCGTAAAAGAAAACGACCAAATTGCATGATATATATAGTAACAACAGTAATATTGACTAAGTATTTGTACAATATAAAAATCCACATGAAACAGTTATGGTATAATAAAACAAACACTAGCACAGTACAGTATTATTCAGAGATTTACAAATAATTGTCATTCTGCAAAGTTTCATACATACTGCAAAGTAAAACAAACAGCATCACAGTACAGTTCTGCCCTCTAGCTTTCCAAAGACCGGTCACACTGCATCAGTGGTTTGATTCACAGGTGGAAAAGTGAGAATCACACTGAATAGTAAAACAAGAAGTACCACAGTACAGAACGAATTCAGTAGCTTTCCATAAAATGGTATGATTGTACACTGTATGACTTGATCCGCCAATGGAAAATGTTAATAGAATATTGAGTACTAAGGGATATAGTACACAGTGCAGTGGAGGCCTGTTCAGAAGCGTCCTGAAGAATGGTCCCAGCGCATGGTTTGATCGAAAGATGGAAAAGGTAGAACCACACCTCATAGTAAAATATATAGAAATGTTGGAACTACACTGTACTGCACAATTAACAATACCATTGACAGTACAGTACTGTTCATTCCACAGAATGGTCACACTGCATGGTTTTGATCAACAAACGAAAAAAATTAAGATCACACTGCATAGTAAGACAAACAGTATCACAGCATCTTACTATTCAGTAGTTTTTTTAGAAATGGCATCATCGAATCTGATTCTGTCTTCTGATGAGAAAACGAAACTCCAGATTGTACAGTTAAACCAACAGCACCCTAACACAGAATTCTTCAGTAGCTTTCTGAAGAACTGGCATACTTCAGGGGTGGTTCCCAAGATGAAAAAGTTAGAGACACTCTCTATAATAACATAAAATGCCTAGAACTATGCTGCACTGCAGAATAAACAATGCTACAGTATACAGTTAGTGTGTATATTTTGGGTCTCACTGCGTGGTTTGATACAAAGCCAAAAAAGTTAGCACAGAACTATATATTAAATTAAATCCAAAGAATGGTCACACTGCATGGTTTGGTCCACAGATGAAAAAGCTATAACCAAACTGTGTAGTAAAACAAACGGTATCACAGTACAGTGTTGTTTAAGAGCTTTCGAAATATCAGTCACATACTGTATGGTTTGATCCAGTGATGAAAAAGGTAGAACCACTCTGAGTAGTAAAAAAAGCAATGTAATTTTGCTTCATGTTAAGTACCGTTCCATAGCGTTCAATAAAATTTGATAACCGTAGAGATTTTTTCTTAATGTATTTAAAATAATCAGAGGCAGTCATTCCCTCAGTAGCAAAAATCCATAAAAATCAAGGCTGAAAGGACACCTTATTGAAACTGAATTCGTGCAAAGTTTATTTGTCAAATTGAATAAATTGATCGTGTTAATACTCTCATTCAGTGAACCAGTTCTTTTACGGCAAAGTATTCAAGGTTAAGTTGTCGAAAATTAAATTTACATGACAAACGTACGAAGTCTACGAACAACACCGAGAGCTTTTGAAAATCATCAGTGACTTAGTAAAACAAATCATCTTACGAACTCGAAAGAGCATATGCTGTTAAGGAATTCTTGTTTCACTAAATATGTTACTATGATAAAAGTCTTTGTATTTGCCATTATAATTTGATGGTACTAGTAACAAACATGCTTACTGCAATATTACTGTTAAGATTGTTAAGTACAGCAAGGATAAATTCCAACAGTTCTAATTGACTTCTCTAAAAGTAACACACACCCTTATAATGAGCCCTTTTAATGTAGACTTCTAAATCACATGAGTACAGAAACGTTTTAGCTATTTAACGCAATCTAAATCCTACAAAATCTCTTGCATATGGATCAAAATTGCTCCAAAAGTTTAATACTGCTTTGCATTTCAGTCGACGGGCTGTTGTTCGGCCTTTAAGTCGTAAACTTGTGACGCCGGATATTGACGACTGATTCAGTTACGAGCCCGTGTCAAGTCAAGTACCAAGATTACTGAGGCAATGGACTATTTACTTTGATTTGCATGCGACGTTTTTATAACAGAATTCATTAATTGTATAATTGGAATGTAACGTGATCACAACACCAAGTCAGGGGTAGTAGCTAATCCCTTAGGGAACACGAAGGCTGATCTGACGCGCTCGATGGCAACTATAGTCTGTGGTTCAATGTAAAAACACTGCATAAAGAAGGCGCATTCAACCAGAATGTCTTGAATTGCATTATTTCAGATCGTTAATCTCTTATGATGCAAGTTTTACACTCTGAACAAATTTTCTGGGCAAGTCATCAAAACCCAGAACGTGCTTGGAAGCCGTCAACGTTTTTCAGAATGAAGTTTTCAATTTGTAAACTCGGTAATTCGATTTCACTAACTTTCTGCCACTTCTAAATGGTTTTTCCGTGTTTTCCCGTGACAGTTAGCGTCTGAGCAAAAAATTACTCTTTAGTACAGTTATATAATATCTTCGCTTCTGGCAAAAGTACTCCGGTATATACCATTTTTCCGAAGGTCCAATTATTTAGGTAACTTGCTTGACCTTGGCATTACAATGTAATTACTTGTTTTGTTCTAGCTCACACCCGATTAGTTTGAAAGGAACAACAGCGAAATCTACTGGTCTGTCATAGGCAGGATTTGATCTGTGATTAGTCAAATATTTAATGCAAAAGATTAAGTTGTTTTACGCAGATACTAAAGGAACCAGACTTATACGGACGATTTCATGAGTGAAAGAGGGAAGCCGATCATGGAAATACTCAGCTGTTTGAACGACCCTGAAATCTACTTTTCAGTTCTTATAGTTTCTCTCTTTTATTTTCTTTACATGACTGTCCTAAGAAGACGGAGAAATTATCCACCCGGACCATGGGGTTTTCCCATCGTAGGAAACCTTCCCCAACTAGGTCCTTCTCCTCATAAAAAACTAACGCAGCTAAGTCAGGAATATGGAGATGTGTTCTCTTTGCGGTTCGGCTCGTGGGATGCAGTTGTCCTCAACAGCTCGACTGTAGTGCACGAGGCATTGTTAAAGAGAGCGGACCAATTTTCCCAGAGGCCGCCCTTTTTTATGTTTTCACTCGAACGAGTTAGGGATTTTAGCATCTCCTTTGGAGAATACAACCCGGTGCAGATAAATCGAAAGAAGTGCGCTTTGAGAGCAATTCATCAAGCCGTGTTTGCAAACGTGAAACGCCTGAATCATGTTGTAGCAGATGAATTTCAAGAACTCAAGTTTAACTTTACCAAGAACTTTGATCACGAGTTCGATCCTTCGACTCAGCTCAAATGGTGTGTAATAAAAATAATGTTTAATCTAACCTTTGGCAACGGTCCATCCAATGAAAAAATGTCTGCAGAATTGTACAAACTGATCGTTGGATCAGCTGAGTTCACTGAAAGCAGTGCTGCAAGTGCCTTGGTGGACTTCTTACCTTGGTTGAAACCTTTTCTTCGAAAGCCAATCAATCTGGTGAGGCAATCAGTCCGAGATTTGATTCAATTCGTGCACGAGACCTATAACTCTCGTAAAACTGTCTATGGCACTGGATCTTGCGTTGCAGATCAATATGTGAGGCTACTGAATCAATCAAGACAAACTTTAACCGCCCTCAAAGAGCAGAATACAGCGCTGCCGTTGAGTTGGGACTCTGGTCTTGTCAGTGATGAACAAATAGTGAAGTCGATATCTGCGGACATCTTCGGGGCAGGGTTGGAAACCGTTTCTAATGCCTTGTGTTGGGCATTGGCCTACCTCGTCAACAACACGACTGTTCAGCGAGACTTACAGAAAGAACTGGACAATGTAGTCGGCCGACAACGCCTTCCCACTATCCTCGACCGACATAACATGCCACTATTAAAAGCCACGGTGTTGGAGGTTCTTCGCAATGCAACAGTGTTACCTCTGGCTTTGCCTCATTTGGCAAGCGAGAAAACATTTCTCGGTCGATACGAGGTCCCAAAGGGCACACTGGTTATTGTCAATCTATGGGCAGTGAATCATGACCCACGCGTCTTTGAGGAACCGAATTCGTTTAAACCAAGACGATTTTTGAAAGAAAATGGAACGCTGTGTGAAGACATGTGCAAACGCCATATGTCTTTCTCTTCTGGCGGTCGCCGGTGTCTTGGAGGCACTTTAGCTAAAGCCGTGTTGTTTCTTATTCTAGCATGTCTATTGCAGAACTTTGAGTTCTCAAACAACAAGGAAAGTGCTGTTGACACCGAGGGTGTTTTTGGAATGACTTTAAAGCCAAAGCCCTTTACTATTCGTGTATGCCCGCGATAAAAAAAAAAAATGGAAAAACACCATGGAAAAACAATCTGAACAGTTAACTCTGTTTTTAGAGTTGAAAAATCTGATGAATAAGTCGGAATATCATCTTCCAAGACTGAGTGAGTATAAAGGAAGAAGCTTATTCAGTCGTAACTGAACACATAAAACTAATCATTTGAGGTGTATGCAGCATATCGGAAAAGTACTTAGTAACACCATTTTGCCCTATCGGGCAAATTTTTAATCAAATATTTTACTGTAGATATTAGAGCCTTTGTTCATTCTGTGTAAGAATCGTGCTTTTTACGAAGGATAAAGTCACGGAATATACACACCAAAACAATTTTATCTCTACAGGAGGTGAGTTCCCCTGCATTGGATGGGAGCCGTTTCTTATATCATCGGCTGCAGCGTAGACAATTTTGAAGTTTGTTTTTCGGCTTTACTAGGTCAAGGTGCGTAGACAAGCATGACTGATTCAGCATAATGTGAAAAGTAATATTTCGCATTGTGGCAAGCAAAGCTTAACGGAGTTGGTGGTAGAAAGAATATCATTGTAAAATGACTTGTTTCAGTGCTTGAAAAAACATGCATTTAAATTTGTACGTATACTTGTATATATATCTGAAGGACCAATGCTGAATGTCAAACTTTACCCTTTTAAGTTCTACCCACTCATGCACGAATATCAACTGTTTCGCTACGATTTTTCCTGTTAATGATTACGCATCAATTGATGTTCACTGTAATTACACTTGTAATTTCCTAGAAGAGAATATTTGCATCCTTTGTAAAATGCCGACACTGAAACTCCGTCAATGAACAAGAGGCAAAATCTAGAAAGGAACGCGTTTCTTAAGAGGGCTTCGTCTTAGACCGCGAACGGTTTCCTTTAGAGCTGAGTCCGTTTTAAAACAACCCAAACTCCCCTCGGCTTATTTGGATGTGTACAATTTACCGAACAAAGGCTTTATCTAATGGTTTTTTTCTATCGCGTTTGAGCATCTTAGTGTCAGGAGAGATAAGTTACGGGAGAGAGGGTTTTGTGCGATAACTGGAGGGGTCTGATGCATTGTTCCCTGCATGCAATTAAACAATGTCATTACGGACAAGACAAGATTGATGATATTAAATTGTAGCTAAAGTTGGACCCGGTCAACAAACAAAATAGATATAAAAGCGTTTCACTACGCCGGTAAATGGAGCACAGTTCAACGCACTCCGTGCGACTTGATCATATTAATGTTGGTCTCGGCGGGACAGCCGTACACTGAAATGCCTGGGGCAAGTTAGAACCATGTGCATACTTCCAATTTGCCATGTTCTGTGCTGTGGATCTTATCCATGAACACGTGGTGTTGAGAATGTCTCGAGACACCTTTTCCCTAAAGAGTTGAATTAAAAATGTTTTTCTTTTTGTGATTGTTTTAGGGCAATGAACTTTGAAATCAGTCACAAGAAACATCTAGATAATAAGATATTTACATGGGCTGGGCCTTATACCGCCAGATGAGCGCTGCCCATTTATGTATGTATAAGACGGTATTATAGCGTCTAACTTGAATGGAATTTGTAAATATCTTAGGTAAGAAAATAGATTTAAAAATGTGAGAAATGCATTTGAAAGAAACCGATTGGTTTAGTATAGCCTCAAGGCTTAGACTCCCATTTCCAATATGCTTGGTGCTGAACTAAAACAGAGAAAAGAAATTTAACTGTGAAGAAAGATCCTTAGAATAACTTAATTGTGCACAGATTTTTAAGATAGGGCGTTTAACACTCACTGGAAGCCAAGGGTAAAGTTTTATTGTAAAACATTGGTAAAAGACCGCATCGATATCGGAAAGAATTACACACATAATTGCAGGGCTTCCGTCAGGATTGAAAGTTTCCCTAAGATTGTTCAATAACACCACTTAAAAGTGGCTCATTAAAAAATGTTGTTAACTGAGAAAGTCTAGTTCAGACGGATAGCTGACTCATAGCCCAATTGATGCAGTGCGTGATACGAAGAACAATGGTAAAATATGATAAATTTGGTGAGTCTGTCCTTGGCCTTGACTGTGTATGCACAAACAAGATTGTTTTCGTGACCTTGAGTGAAAAGCAACCAATTTTCCAAGTTGAATGCAACTGAGCCGTAACAATAATTAGGGAAATTAAAGTTACGACAGAGAGCCCTCTTATCCACCAAAACTCTTGACAAGTTTGAAACACGTACAGGTACAGTTACAAGGCAAAATCTACAGCTTTCTCTTAAAAACTTCTCAGAAACGTGCTATTTAGATAAGCCAGTTCTTAGAAACACTTTTCCTGTTCGTTAATGTGAAATCTTGTGGACAGTTGCGATGGAGTAAGAAACTGCGTGCATTATTCCGCTCTCTTGCGGCCTCTTTTAATCACACAAATTAACACTGTCTTGTATTGAGTGCCTGGCGCTTACTCAAAAAGAGTCTCTCTTTCCGCAGTATCAGGTACGAGGTGATGTTCACCAATTTATGACAATGTGGAAACATGACTTTAAAGTCGAGCAATAATTTCGTTGGTTTGAGATTTCAAATTTTTAGAATGAGACTTTGATATTTCCCCCTGAAAATTGGCGAGGTTTTAGAAATCATTTTGAAAAACATTGCCACAAGTTAATTCGTTACTGGGAGACAGAGATACAGAGCAATATACACAAAGGGCTGGTTGCTTGATATGGGCCACGGAAATGGATCATGACTGACAAGCGCATGGCGCCAATTTCTACCCTTTTTAATCCTGGAAAATAGAGGAATGATGTCTAAGTTGTTGTGTTGACAAAACGGCTGGAAGATAATTGGATTTTTTCGTATGAAATCTCCTGACAATGGAAGTTGTATTAAGTATTTAATAAATGCGAGAGTTTGTTTTGCTTGGTTTGGAGCGTATCAATGGCTATTGCACTGTTCTTTAGACTGAATGCTATTTTACTGTTGTTAGGGGAAAGTCATTAATAAATGCAAACTGCCTCCTCTGATCTAGGCAATGAATGAAATTGAATGTCAGTTTTGCAAAATCGATTGCATCGACCAGGAACACAGCGATTTGAGGCTCATCGCGATCGAAACCTGCCTGTATGTGATTATTAGACGCACGGTCAGAAAGAGAAATGAATCGGTTCTCCAAGATAAGTCTTACATACTTTGTACATAATATTTTTCTGCTTTGCAGTCTGTACTTCTTTTTCCGAGTAGCAGTTTTCTACTTAGTTGTTAAAATCTTCCGTTTGAGCTAACGTGACCTTCGCCTCTACACTGTTTGCTTCAAAACCTAACCTTGGCTTGATTCAGTGTCTATTGTCTTGTTTCACACACCTCAATGACTTTTCGTTAATTTTCGTCGTAGTCAAAAAGGTTTGCTTTAGAATTAATTACATTAAGGAAGGCTGTATTTATTGCCCAACCTCAACTGCAGCTAGCAAAACAGCTACCCAATTTTCACTGTTTTTACTCCACATATCCAATCTCATTCGAAGGTAGCAATAGACTATTTTTCGAGTTAGATTTATGGAGTTTGGTCAGCGGTTCAGTGATTATGGGCTAATTTCTATTCAAACCTGTTGCCTGCATAGCCGGATTGACTTCCTGTAATGATGTGTACGTATTTCTTCGTAGAACTTTGAATATATACAGTACTGCGATACCAGATATAAATAGGCCTGTATCACGCTGAATTCAACAAACTTGCGTACCTAAAAACATCATATGTACTTGCACGCTTCAAGGACAACGCACATTGACACGTACATTAACCTCATTGATCAGCATCTTTCATGGAAACCTCACATTAGTCTTGTTTCAAAGAAGATTTCGAAGTCTATTGCAATGATTGCCAAAGGCTCGCTTTTATCTTTCCTCTAAAACGTTGCTGTCCTTGTATTATTCCCTTGTCTATCCTTATTTAACCTGTTGCAAAGTGGCCTGGTCCTCCACCTACTGCTCTAACCTAAACTGTAGTTACCTTTTGCAGAGGCGCATAGTACGGCTGATAGCAAAAGCTGACTATCTTGCTAACACCCCTCCTTTATTTTGTCAACTTAGGCTCCTTGATGACTTCAGTATTAGTTCTTTTTCCATCGCCATTTTCATGTATTCGTATCACCACAATCTTTTGCCAGTTACTTTTCAACGTTTTTTCATGACTGGTGGTCAATTTCGTCAGTACAATACTCGAACTGCTTTTCAGTATAGATCACATTTCTGTAGAACTAATATTAAAAAATTTAGTATCCTTTATCAGGAACCTAAAGTCTGGAATTCTCTACCCGTCACAATACTTAGCCCACTTTCTATATCTATTTTTCAAAAAAAAAATTTGAAAAACTATCTCACTGAAAGACAATTTCCTTCTTAAGTTTTAGAACGCACAATGCCTTTTCGCCCTGTATTTAAATCGTGCACTTCGTCATTAAATTTTTAGCCCAGGGAAGCCTACTCGCATAAGCTTTCAGCTTCTTTAGGCTTCCTTGTCACTTTTTCAATATTTGTAACTATAATTATTCACAATGTACATGAAGGGTGGTTAGTGTGCTCGCCTTCCACCAATGTGGCCCGGGTTCAACTCCCGGCCCGGGCGTCATATGTGGGCGGGGTTTGTTTTGGTTCTCTACTCTGCTCCGAAAACCAAAAACCAACATTTGATTTGATTTGTTCTTTACAGTGTTCCCAACTGGTACGTCAGTGCTAAACGCAGTTGACCCTTAAATAGAGTTCATTATTACATGAAGACCAGATGAGATAAGACTGATCCTTTTAAGGGACGGACCATTAGAAAAGTGATGAGGGGGGTGGGGAATTTTCAGCTTGCACGAATTTTTTTTTTCGCTCACTGCTTTTGCAGGATTTTTTTTTTTCAGGTGAACCTCTCTGCACGTTTTTTTTTTTACTACGTGTGAAAAAGTCACAATTGGACCTTCCTTCTGCATGAATTTTTTTTTTACCTTCTTCTTTGCATGAATTTTTTTTTTGGCATTTTGCCTTGCATGAATTTTTTTTTGTTTTTTTTTCCCCACCCCCCCCCCCCATCACTTTTCTAATGGTCCGTCCCTAAAATGCCGATATGTGCAACCAAAAGCTCAAGTGCTACATTTAGATACGAGACACTTAATTACATTGAGATGCACTAAAATTTACTGTATTCACGGAAAGCTTTCCGATACGTATCTAGCCAGTTTAGTTACCCGGTGCCAAGAGACATGTTCCGTGTAATCGGCTTAAGTCGTCAAACGGGCAAAATGAGGCGAGTCCTGCGTTATGATTGGCTATCCGGCCGAGGGCGCAAGACGTATGTATGTTTATTTGCCACAAGATTAATAGTATTACAAGGACAAGCAATAATAATAATAATAATAATAATAATAATAATAATAATAATAATAATAATAATAATTATTATTATTATTATTATTATTATTATAATAATAACAATAATGAAGTCATTGATAAAAAAAGGATGGATGTTACAATAATTGTGGCGAGGAGACCCCGAGAATTAAACCACCGGGCCTATAAGAGGGGCCCCCTCGTATGCTTTGTATGACGGGCCTATCTCGCCCGCACGGGATTTCCCTCTTTGCTCCGTGAAACAAAACAAGAAAAAAAAGGTAAAAATCCTTTATTGATCAAAATGGCCGAATAATGGACTCGTTCGTTTTTGCGTTTATATTGACCTCGACATAAGCCTCACGTTAGGGACGGACCATTAGAAAAGTGATGGGGGGGGGGGGGGGTGGGGAAGAAAACAAAAAAATTCATGCAAGGGAAAATGCCAAGAAAAAAAATTCATGCTAAGAAGAAGGTAAAAAAAAAATTCATGCAAGAAGAAGGTCCAATTGTGACTTTTTCACACGTAGTAAAAAAAATTCGTGCAGAGGGGTTCACCTGAAAAAAAAAATTCCTGCACAAGCAGTGAGCGAAAAAAAAATTCGTGCAAGCTGAAAATTCCCCCCCCCCCCCCCACATCACTTTTCTAATGGTCCGTCCCTTAGGCCAATAACAGATATTTATAAGGAAAAATGTAAAAAAATTCTAGTTCGCTTTCTAATTTAAAGAGTTGGTAACCGTGTTACATCGCAAATCCAGTAAAACGTGTCTCTGAACTCTATATAGAAAATTACAGCGTTACAAAACCCATTCCATAGTTCCACGGTCGGTACACACATTAAATTTGTTGTTTGAATTAACTGCAAAACCACATTTACCTTGAATGTTTTAAATTAAGAATGTTGTACAATATCTCTCCAAGAAAAAATGTTCTCTTGATCTCTCTTAATACCCATTCGTATTTTTAACTAGTAAAAATTTGTTAGTATACTTATGCAAATGCCGCAATCTGATTGGCTGAGCTATTGGAGTGCAGCCAATTACCATTGTCTTTCACTTAATCAAGAACAAGCTCATTCTCAAAAGATTACGTTTCGGTCAATAAGTAATGGTAGTAGGACTGAGCGGAGTCCAGTTCGGTCTGTAATCATACGAGTGACAACAAAATAGGACGACCGTGAAGCGGGAGTTCGATTTGTTTATCACGAGTATGATTACAACTTCCGAGAAAAGATGAGCCAAATGCAAGTTATGAAAGTAAACATTGTCATTGTATTAGTGAGAAAAACTGTAGCGGCCGCTTTTCCGGTGGGAGAAAGGGTCGCGAGGAAACTGACGTAGGACAGACTTCGAGTCTAACTCAATCCAACCACTGAACCATTTATTTACCCTCGGGTCGCGAGGATACTAAAAACTCTGAAAAGCTTATGTGATTACAATACTTGTCTGGCAAACTTACGGAAACTGGCGGACAAGGCTGTACCGTCAAAGACTGCGTAAAGTCTCTCCGGTAAGCTGACTCGAACGAAAAACTAAAAGGTTCCTGAAACGTTCCGACTAAAGTTCAGCACATGGAAAACATTCTCACGTGCCGCTACAAAAAAGGTCCCGTATGTGGACCGCATGCAAACTTGAACGCTGGGAAGGCGTTACAAAAATTCTCCATTTTGAAGAAAGCCCCAATTTAGGAGTTTGTACACTGTTTCTATGGTATTTGAAACCAAGGTTGTGATTGGTTGACTTAAACTACAACTTTGAATGTGATTGGCTCATTGAATTGTGCGATAACAAACTGTCCGATAACAACTTGGCAATAATAATAATAATAATAATAAATAATAAATAATAAAAGATCTCGGCTAATAAGCAGCTATCTTGACCAAACGCTTAGGGCAACAACATATATTTATTTAACACCTATATACAAACTGAGAACTTTGGCTGACGATTTAATTGCGAAAATATCTTGATTGAAACCTGGACTGAAAGGCTCTTTACTCTGCCTGTGACCAATTTGAAAGTCTTCTCCGCTGAAGACTTGAGCCGTTGACAGCAAAAATTCGAAATGAATGAATGAATGAATAAATTTATAACTATTTCAATTGATAAGACCAATCAGCAAGCTGATAGACTGCTGCCATTAACTGGTGAACAGCACATATATAGAGATATAAAGATCAATAAACTGCAAATGATAAAATACTCTAAAAACAGGGATGAAAATGGAACGATATTATTTAAGGTTGCCGATACATGGCTTGATTGGTCATATTCCAAAAAATACCGATAGGACCCTTGACTTAAACTTGGATCGCGATTCTATCAATGTCCCTCGGTAGAAGATTCCACTCTCTAGCAGCCGCGCATTTAAAGGACGTTTACAAGAACATTTTTTGTCTTGGTAGCAATAATATCCATTAAAGTAGAGCTTCGATCTACAAACAGACCACAGGTAGCTTGGCGCCAACAGTGTTAATACATTTAGAGACGAAGCTTAAAAGAAGTATGTGAGATTTCTAGAGATCGATTTCGTAACATTTCCATTTCATTAAAAAAAAAGAACCAGATTATGCCGGCAATGTTGCATTTATATAAAAGCTAAAAATTATGCTCGGGCCACGAGATTATGCTAGACATTATGTTACCACAATCGAAGGAAGCCCAGCCTGTATCGGTATTGTATCAGTGAGACAAACGAGAATCATAATTAATTGGTTAACCGCACGTGAAAATATCTTTCTCGCCTTTTTTGTATACCGTTCACACATCGGCCTATTGCGGACAAATGAATTTGCAAACTAAATTATTCAGCCATGCGCATATTTAGCCAAATGTTTAAAAACGTCAACGGTTTTTTTCACTTGGCAAGAATACAAGAATCCGGCCCTTCGCATCATCCTCTATTCCCGTCTTAACAAACACGCCGTGTGACGAATACTTTACCGCTGCGATGAGCCTCAAATCATATCTCAGTTCTACTGCAACGTGTGGTTAAAGCTCAAATCTCTTTAGCACGCTACAAACTTTGCCTCATCCTCGGCGTAAAAACTTGTTACGTTCACGAGTGTTACGTTCAAGAGTCAAAACGATATTATAGCGCAAAAACAAAGAAACATTTTACAGGTCTTTGCACCAAGGTAAAACGAAATCTTTTCTAAGAAACAAGAGTATTTACTAACAGTCTTCGATAAGATACAAAGATCAGTCGGCACGCTCAAAATATTTGCCCCAGACGAATTCTCTTAATAAACAAGGTAACATAATTTTATTTATTTTTTTCTGAAGCATCTCAGCGGGCCGGAATCCCAAATCCTCGAATCTGATTGGCTAATCGCGCGCTCCTAACCGGTCCAGCTTTTTACGATACGGACCACGGTCCGGATTTTTATCCGCGCTATTCGCGGCAAATTGAAATTGTTGCGAAAGTTTACAAACAAAGGCAGCAGTTACTCGTAAACAACTTCCCGTGGAAATATGTAAGGAAAATATAAATTCAGAAGAAAATGGATTCAGATGAGAGTGTACACAGCGAAAGTGAATTTTACTACCCAACGAAACGACGCGGAAAAAAAGCAAACAAACAGAAAAAATAAATAAGTTATTTACCGGTCTAGGTCGGTCCGTATGGGAAAAAACTGTGCCCTTGGTCTCAAGACCAGTACTCTCGTACTCAAGACTTCGGGCACAGTTTTTTCCCATACGGACCTCCCGCCCGGTTAATAACATATATATCTTATTTTTCACTATCTCCCTTTGACTTAAGCCTGTTCAGTAAATCATGCTTAATCCCTAGTATCAGGATTTAAAACTGACAGCTAAATTTGTTTAATTGAATAATACCTCTTAAAGAACAAACCTATTTTCTCTATTGCCACTTAGCGACTCCACGCCATCAAATAATTTGACAGCGTAAAACACAGTTCAACAAGTTTTCGATATATTTACCTTCGTGGACTTAGGATACCGTCAACTTCATAAAGAAATTTAAGCACAATTACTAAGGAAATCAATAGAGGCGTCAATACATTGATTTACCGCTTTTCCCTCAGTTTTAGATCAGTCATGGATAGCTTTGATTTGCATGTTAAACTTCAGTAACCATCACAGTGTATGTACTGGCTCCGATCAAGTAGTAAAACAACTCAGCCGTGCTGAACTTTGCCTTAGTGATAAGAGAAAAAATAGCGTCCAGTTTTCTCTGTATCGTTGCTAGGAATGATAGCCGATAAAATCTAACGTATCACCGAACCAGATGTAATAAACTATTGAGAAAATATACAAAGTTAATTCTGGATAACGCCAGACATTAAGAATAATATTTATGACATTAAACATGATATACTAAGTTTGTGATTTTGTTAGACAAACAAGCACAGTAAAGTACACTCCATGGAAGCTTATATGAAGGTAAGATTAGAACGGTTTTATTTCCCATTTTGTCAATCTTTCTATGACTGAAGCCTATTATATCATGCTTAATCTCCAGTATCAGTTTAGAAATCTGAGAGCCAAATTTGTTTACACCTGTTGACGAGAACAAAGATATTTTGTGTATTGCCGCTTGGCGACTTCCACACCATCAATTAAGTGTTGCAGCGTGGAAAAAAGTTTAACAAGTTTCCGTTATATTTACATGCATGGACTTGGGATACCGTCAACTTGATTAAGCAATTTAAGCAAAATTACAACGGCGATCGAAAGGCGACTTCAAACTGGGTGTTGAGCTTCGTGCGCTTCACTTGGTGCTGGCTACTTTTGGATTCCGCGGCTGGAGCAGGTGTCGGCAAAGGACTACCCTGGCCGGGGGTGCAGGTGGCACGGCTCTAAACTGTGGTGAGGCTGGTCAATATCAGAGACCGTGAGATAGGGATCACACCACTGAACCAACTGACGACATTATGACTTTAAACACAACGGACGTGCTTGATCCCTAACCAGCGTTAACCTCATGACCCCCCATACTTGTGAGACCTTTAGCGTCAGAGCCTGTAGGTAAGGCCCGAGTTTCCGCCAGTAGACCATGCAAGAGGCGCCAATAATCGATCAAATTCCTTCCGTTTATATTATCGCTTTTCTCTTTTGGATCAGTTATGGATAGCCTTGATTTGGCATGTTAAACTTTAGTAACCATCGCAGTGTATGTACTCCAATCAAGTAGTTAAACAACTCAGCCGTACTCAACTGTGTCTGGGTAATAAAACAAAAAGTAGCGTCCAGTTTTCTCTGTAATGTTGCTAGGAATGATAGCCGATAAAATCTAAGGTATCACCGAACCAGATGTAATAAACTATTGAGAAAATATACAAAGTTAATTCTGGATAACGCCAGACATTAAGAATAATATTTATGACATTAAACATGATATATACCGCCGACCGGGTAGCTCAGTTGGTAGGGCACTGGACTACTGTGCGGGAGGTCGTGGATTCAAATCCTCGACCGGACCAACACTCAGGGTCTTTAAATAACTGAGGAGAAAGTGCTGCCTTTGCAATGACATCTCCAAATGGTTAGACTTTCTAGTCTTCTCGGATAAGGACGATAAACGTAGGTCCCGTCTCACCGTATACGTACTGGTGTGGGACGTTAAAGAACCCACACACTGTTCGGAAAGAGAAGGGGACGTAGTCCCCGGTGTGATGGTCTATCACTTATTCTGTTCTGGGGGCACCTGTGTACTCTACTATTCACTCTAATAAGATTGTGAACTGCATGGCTGCAATTTGCGCCTTTAATAAGCAGTCTGGCAAAGTCCCCCGAAAAGTGTTGTAAAGCGCTTTGAGCCTTAGATAAAGCGCTATATAAATGCCTCGTTATTATTATTATTATTATATACTAAGTTTGTGATTTTGTTAGAGAAACAAGCACAGTAAAGTACACTCCATGGAAGCTTATAAGAAGGTAAGATTAGTACGGTTTTATTTCCCATTTTGTTAATCTTTCTATGACTGAACCCCGTTTATATCATGCTTAATCTCCAGTATCAGTTTAGAAATCTGAGAGCCAAATTTGTTAAATTGAATACTACCTCTTGACAAGAACAAAGATATTTTGTGTATTGCCGCTTGGCGACTTCCACACCATCAATTAAGTGGTGCAGCGTGAAATATAGTTCAACAAGTTTCCGTTATATTTACATGCATGGACTTGGGATACCGTCAACTTGATTAAGCAATTTAAGCAAAATTACAACGGCGATCGAAAGGCGACTTCAAACTGGGTGTTGAGCTTCGTGCGCTTCACTTAAGCTTGGTGCTGGCTACTTTTGGATTCCGCGGCTGGAGCAGGTGTCGGCAAAGGACTACCCTGGCCGGGGGTGCAGGTGGCACGGCTCTAAACTGTGGTGAGGCTGGTCAATATCAGAGACCGTGAGATAGGGATCACACCACTGAACCAACTGACGACATTATGACTTTAAACACAACGGACGTGCTTGATCCCTAACCAGCGTTAACCTCATGACCCCCCATACTTGTGAGACCTTTAGCGTCAGAGCCTGTAGGTAAGGCCCGAGTTTCCGCCAGTAGACCATGCAAGAGGCGCCAATAATCGATCAAATTTCTTCCGTTTATATTATCGCTTTTCTCTTTTGGATCAGTTATGGATAGCCTTGATTTGCCAGATGAAGTTCTCTGCGTTGGTTGCGACTACAGTCATGATAACAGCGGTCCTCAGTGTGAGCATCTTAAGACTATTTTGAAGGAAGTTGGAGAGCTGGTGCTTCCCTATTAGAAGATGAACGGGACGATATTTGGTGTACATTCCAGCAAGTAAAGGAAGCCATAGAATCCTGGAAAGCCCACCAACTTTGATCCCTTTAACAGGATAAGGTCATCCGTTTCAACGAGAACCGGCGCCAGTACCTGAATTTCAGATTGGGCAGGAGACATGCGCTACACAAGGGATGACAAGGGCCAGCGGCTCTTTAAAGACGATGAGCTCTTAACTGCTCTCATTAACTTGGTTTATGTTTCTTCTCTAATACTGTACTGATTCGAGGTAACAATTTGATATAAATTCAGGTGCCAGTTGCGTAGAGAAAAAAAATTTATCCGGCGTTAAGTATTGTTTCAATGAAATGCTGAAATATTAATTTTCTGCATTAACGCATCTAATCTTGTATCTTGTATGTTCTGCGTCGGTACGTCTTTTCTTTCTTTCTTTTTTTCTTTTTTTTTTTAATGAGCGAAATTTTATTCTACATTGCAACAAAAAAATTGAGAATATTTAATATTAGTGTAATATTGGGCAATGAAAGTTCGTTCCTTTGCCATTTTAAGATACAATATAATAGTACAATACTTCAGTCACAATCTTGCCATATATGGTCGGTATAGCATCCCCTTAATAAAGCAAGATTAGAAACGGCATTGGTATTTGACTCATAGACTACAAAGACGAGTTTTGTATCACGAAATATCTGTCACTCAGTAGATACTGAGTACCGAGCCAAGTACAAGTGCAGGAAAGTGAGACCCTCTGCAGGAAAGTGAGTTCAAGTGTTGTTACAAAAAAAGAGAGAAAAACAGTAGCTTTAACAACCTTTGGGGCATTTTATGGTGTTGTTAGTATGTAATGGGATCCTCAACAAGTTCACAAGTCACCACTGTATAGTGGGTATAGGGGGAGGAAGAGTGTGTGTATTAGGGAAAGTTTAGTAAGAATAATAGTAATAATAGCAATGATCTCAACCTTCTGTTAATTTAATAAGGTTAAAAAATAATGATATTAATAACAGTGGGTTATGAAATTGGGAATCTGAATGAAACATAGTCTGGTCTAAGAGAAGTGTTGTGTCAAATTTCGTTTTGTACCGTCTAAATAAAACCAGTCATTGTGGAAAAGGTCAAAATAAAACCAAGTATGTTGTTTATTTTTTAGGTTGGAAAAAAGAAAATCTAGTTGCCTTGCTCATTTTTCTGCGGTCTTTCTGTCAGCGTAGTATTGTGCAGTTAGCCAGTCAGAGATCATAACATGTGGTGTTAAACCGTGTTGATGATGTTCCACAACTTGAAGTATATTTACTTTTATTATACTTTTTGCTTTCCATGAGGAGTAAGACCTAGAGACAAAAGTTTATTGTACCCTATTCGTTTTAATCTAGCGACGTAAGAGTGAATGAATAGCGGGGTTATGAATTTGTCAAGACTTTTCAAGCAGCGCTTGATTCCTGTAGGGCTTTATCACGTCATGATTATGTCACTGCATATGCACTGTTTAGCTTCGAACAATTTAAAAATGCTGCTTCTTGGATATTGAAAAAGAATGAAGGAAACGTCGCTACTAGATGAGACGAACAGTCAGTGTAAAACTCCGACAAGCGTTAAGCGTATAACAGTCAAGGTCATTTCCAAGAATGTGCAGCATTAGGAAATAAAAGAGATTCGACATGCGGACAGTTAATAGCATATATTTACTTGATGTTGCATTTTATTTTTATTTTATCTTTATTGATTTTTACTCCCTCGACATGAGAACGTCGGCCCTTGACATATTACCCTCTTCACTCGACATGAGAACTTCGACCCATGACATCAGTTACCCTCTTCACTCGACCCTCGACCAAAACTCAGACTTCACTCCAACTGTCACTCCATAGAAATCTCGAGCTCGTAATCTAATTGTCAATAGACATCTGCATAGCATTAATATTTTATATTAATGTTTTAACGTCTGCTTGCTCAAAGCAAAACCAGGAGCCCATCGCTCCTGGCAAAACCTATTCCACATAATTTCCTTAGGATAACAGGGAACTTATCACTGACAAATAGAGTTGTGAGGTTGCCAGTATCAATGACTAAAAGTGTATACAGACGGAAAGTTTTCATGTAGAGAAATTGTCACTGAAAGTTAAAGCCTGCATGACATACAGGTATTTAGTGGCGAAATAAAGAAGAGGTAGGGATCAGAGCCGCTCTTTTCTCCGGAGGAGGTAAACCTCCCATAGACTAGCATCCCATCCAAAGGGAGTCACGGTACTCCTTTGGGGAGTAGGGTTGACGCAGTGGTGAGTGTGCTCGCCTTCCACCAATGTGACCCGGGTTCGATTCCCGGCCCCGGCGTCATATGTGGGCTGCGTTTGTTGGTTCTCTACTCTGCCCCGAGAGGATTTTCTCCGGATACTCTGGTTTTCCCCTATCCACGAAAACCACCATTTGATTTGAATTGATTTAAGTTAATATGATTTGATTTCATTTCATTTGTGCTTTACGGTGAGTACGATTAGTACGTCAGTGCTAAATACAGTTGACACTCAACTAAAGTTTATTATCATTATTATTATTATTATTATTATTATTATTATTATCATTATTATCTAGGTGATTTATGCTACAGGAACTGGAATGAGATCCGGCTCTGTTAGTCCTGGCTCTTGTTAGTCTTTACCTATACCGAACTAAACTAAGACCCATATCAGTGAAGTGAAACAGTAGGGGTAAGGAGCAAAGGACGAATTGGAGACTTGCAAGATTAAACCAAGGCTTAGAAATAAGATGGTTTGAAAATGCAAACTTGCTTTTACAACAGCCTTTTCATCCCTTTAATATGGAGTTTAGCAAGAACAACGGCAAACGCAACATCGTAATATAAATGATTTAATGAGCAAGAAAGTGGATCCTCTCTTACGATCTACAGTTTTCCTCTTTTACGATGTCTACAATTTTAGTGGATTTAGGTCTAAATTGAACTGGAATATGGTTGCAACACTGATAGACAAACTGAGTCAATTTAAATTGATGATTTGCTGAATGATGATTGGAAAATACAATTTTGGGGAAAATATTATGGTTGCTAAAACGTCTAATATAAAATGACCCTCCAAAAGTTATTAAGTTACACTCATCAGAAATAGCTAAGTTTTAATAGATTTTATCTCATTACCTTGTCATGTCAAAGCTTTGGTCGACAATGTAGTCGAAATCCACTTATATTGTCACTCTGTACCTTGCAAAGACCTCCAGAATGGCTTAGCCTCTTTTCCTTCACTCATCAGTTGTTTACACTCGTCAAAGCTGTAATGCTTAGAAATTCCCAAAGTGAACAAAGAAAAACTATCCTTATCAGTGCAAGTTCTATTCACCGATGCCTCTTGTTAATAAACCCCTCACTCACTGAAATCCTTGTTTTCCCCTCCTTCATACTGAGGTATCATAAGATAAAATGATATCAAAGAAAGACAAATAGCTAATCCAGAGGAATAGAAAAAGAACCTGTCAATAACAGAGGCAGCAAAATGCCACCTTTCCCTTTGTCTTCCGATATCTTTTTTCTCAATCACTTGCCCATGGATGTCGTTCATTTTCTCTGATATTTCATCTAAGCGTTCTTCAACGAAGTCCTTCAGGCTCCCTCTTCCCATCACGGAACTTGAGTTCGGTGAAGCGTTTCTGACGCAACTTTTCCATCCCTTGTACTTTGAGCAGTAGGAGGCCTTGATTTGCATTTTTGAGTTGACACTATTGTCGTCTCGATGCAAAGACGTTATAGGTTTCATTTGCAAAATTTTTGCTAAAATGTTAAAGATAAAAATCTCTACCCAAGAAGGGATTCGGGTCTCCGGCTCACTGAAATGATAAAACCTAAGGGTGAGCGATGTGCCCATCAGACAGAAAGAGACCTCGAATAGAATCACGAGGAAGAACTTGCTTATCAAAGGCAGCACTTCGGATGTCTTCGGGATGTTTTCGGTGAAGATAAGCATGTAGACAGTTAGGCCGAGCAGAAGCGTGATTACCAACGCAATGCGCTCGCCAGATCCCGGCGGCAATGAGAACGAGAATACAGTAAGTATGGCCAATAGAAGGCACGGGAGAATCAAGTTAAGTACATAAAATAGAGGTCTGCGACGAATATTAACAGTAAACGTTATATCGACGTAAGGATGATTACAACAGCTGTATTTCACGGTGTTTTTTGTTGCGTTCACAGAGATCAGAGTCCATTGGCCATTGGGCGTGTACTTTCTCAAGTCAGCGGTGTTAGTTTTCAGTGCCAGGTCTAAGAACTGACTTGTGTAGGTCCAAGAACCGAAGGTCAATAAACAAACTTGTTCATCGAATGGAAAGAACGTGATGTCAATTTTACATATGGATTTAATTTCCGTTGGTGCGAACCATTGGTGTCGTCCATCATGGTGCAGAATCACCATGGTGCGAAAGTTATACATTTCTCCACCACCGCCGTCAATGCTAGGATCAAAAAACATAATTTGTGTGGAGGAAGGGCAATAGACAGGGGCACTCAACGACGATTTCCTCCTAAATGCATTCAAACACTTTTTAGGCTATGCAGGATAGTTTAAGATCTCTAGAAATACACTCTAAGCGGCGCATAAAATTCTAGGCGAGTTTTGCTTCTCCGAACAGATATTTTACAGAAAACAGTCGTTGGGTACCCCTGAATAGAACGGACTTCCCTATGGTCAGACAATATGCGCGCTCTGAGTGACGAGACAAGAAAATTGTGCGTCGCCGGTCACAATCGTGTTTTTTAAAATGTCTGACTCAATTCCTACTCCGCGGATTTCACTCTCACCATGCAGTGCAACACAGTGGTAGCATTTCATCTCGTACAGTATGGTATGTTTACTAATCCCGGGCTAATGCAGTGGCTTTTGGTAGGACACAATGGGATATTGAACTGGTCATTCGTATTTCTGTGGCATACAAACTTGCCTTAAGGCTTGAGTAGATAAGAGACAAGATAATATAAGAGACTAGTCGGACTTTTCCATGCTTTTTCCCCGGGGCGCTACTCCCATATATGGGCTATATAGGTATGTGCCGCGGGATAGGGTATGGTTTTTGAGGTTCTCGATCCTTAAATAGGGTATTATTTTTGCCCACGTTGGCATAGTGTTTCCGGTGTGATCCTTAGATAGGGTACCTAATTGTATCAGCTAAAATAGTAGTGCTTAAATGCCCAGTTAAGCGGAAAACAAATGATCTCTTAAAGTTAAAGTATTAGCAAAACGATTTCATAAAGCTTGTGTTTTTCCGTGGCGGTTATTAAAGTAGGCTTAGTCTTCTATACTATGCTTGATGTTAATCAGTCCAGTAATCTTACAGAAACGAAATAAAGTTGACCCGTTCAAGCTATTTTAGCGTTAGTTTTTCCTTTGCAGAGGGTCTCATTTTTCGGGTTTGGGCCTTAAATAGGGTATCAATTTTCATTTGCTTCATCCTTAGATAGGGTCAGGGTTTAAGATCTTTCGCGGCACACACCTATCCGAAATTTATGGGAGTACCCTCCCCCCAGGAGGGGTAGGGCTGTCCACAAGTTGCTCCAAAAAGTCCAAAAAGTTGCTCCAAATAGTGCAAAAAGTTGCTTTAAAATTGCTCAAAAAATCCAAAAGTTGCTCAATAAAAATTCACGTTGATATACTGTATAGTCAATAATACTAAAGTTACCTTTGCTTTTCTTAAATTATCTCCGGCATTAGCAGCTATTGTTATTGGGGCTTTCTGAATCAGCATGAGTCTTCATCCGCCATTTTGTTCACATTTTAGATTTTACAACCGCTGACCACATAAATAGCAGTTTGCCACAGGAAGACCAGAACTTCACAATTGAATTCATAGTTCCAAAAAACTCACTTTTTGTCCTTATTTGCTCTGATAATTTTTTTGAATTCACATTAAAGTTAAAAAAAGAACAAAATTGCTTGAAAATGAAAAGTTGCTCAAAGTTGCTCGAAAGTGGAAAAGTTGCTCGAAATCGGAAAAGTTGCCCAAAAGTTGCCAGGCAACTTGTGGACAGCCCTAAGGGGGGGCATTCCCGACTGTTTTTAAACTGATAGCCAAAAAATCTGACAGATGACTTGAATTGAATATATTAATGAATACAGACAGAGGTAAACTACTAAATGGGAGCAAGGGGCCTATATCTTTCCCACCCTACCCTCCCCAGTAAAAGTGCAGTGAAAGCAAGAGTTCTTACTTGTTGTACAAGTGAATATCAGGCTTCCAAACAATCTTCGGGTCTACGTTAATGGTTTCAATTCCATCGTAATCTGCTGGATCCCACGACAGTCGCTCGTTTTTCCAAAACTTTCGAAAACAAAACAAAAAAATAGTTTTCTTGAAGGCAAAACAGTAAGTGTTTAGAGCCGTGTGTTGTTACAGGTTAAACTTGATTTTCAGTTCAATAAGTTTTTACCTAGGTTGGTTTGTAATTTTTTGTGGCTGGTATACATTATCATAACTATAGACAAATAAAAAATGGTAAATCAATTTAGTTTAAATCATTTTAACCTGATCGAAATCAAATTTATCCTGTAACCGTTGATAATTAATAGATTCCCAGTAAAGTTGTAAACTTTGCCACGGGGGTGGAAAATGAATCATGGCAAAGGACCGGAAGAATCGAACTGTGAATTTTTGAAGAGGACTGAATGCAAGTAAATAAAGGATAACATAATTTTGGGCCTAATGTCACCCTCAAGCTTTAAAAATAGTGAATGGAAAAGAATAGCGGTAATCACAGATGAAAAAATATGATAGCAGTAATACCTGCCGAACCCAAATGTTGCTTGTCATGGTCTGATGTTTGCTGTCCTGTCAAAGGAAACAAAAACGCTTAGCCTATTTCCTGTTTTTAGAGTTATATGCTAAGCAACGGAACCTTAAGTGCTTCCGCTATGACTAGGAATAATAATAATAATAATGATAATAATAATGATGAATTTTATTTGAGTGTTAATTGTATCAAGTATTTGTGAACTGATTGGCCCGTAAAGCACAAATAAAATAAAATCAAATCGTATTATATTAAATCAAATTAAATAAGAAATGTGTAGCGTTCGCAGGCTGTGATGTATTGGACACGCGTGGAGATGAAAACAAAATTCGTACTGGGGAAACTGAAATACAGTTCCCAATAAAACTATGAATGCATATGGATTTTTGCTAAGAAAGCAACGTGGTTGTGCGGTTAAAGCACTCGACTTCGATGGCGAAGGTTGCGAGTTTAAGTCCCTCCTGCGACCACGATTGTAAATAGCCAAATGATTCACCTCCACCAATCGCCAGGGGCTCCTGCAAGGGATTATTAACCTTGTTATGTTTCATTTGCCTGGTCGCACTAGCTTTAGTACATGCTATAACAACTGATGAGGGTAAACAAAAAAAAATTGTTTATTTCATTTATTTATTTGCCCACACTTTAACTCGAGTGGGAATACCACAATGGTGCATGTACAAACGGGGGGGGGGGGGGGGGTCTAGGTGAAAACTTCACAAAAATTACAATTTGTGAACCTCTGCCAAAAACAACAACGCTTTTGCTCTTGTTTTTTTTTTTTCATGATTAACCTGTTCAGCCTCCCTTAGAAGTGAAGTGTTTTTCATGTACAAGTTCTGTAGATTATTTAGAATTAGAGAAATAAAGAGAAGAGGATTAATTCTAATTGAATTCTTGAAATCCATCGCATTTTTGGCAACATTGAATCCCGCTGTGAAAGATGTATTTTTCGGCACCGTCACAGGCACTCTCGGAAAAAGCAAATCCGAATTCTCCCGATAGCAATCGAACCTACGACGACCTTCCGATTACAAGTTCGTTGGCTCTACCACTGAACGAGGAGACTCGTGGGAGCAAGGCCATAAAACTAGGTTCTACTTACGAAATAAGCACGCCAGCTGCTTTTGTTGTTTCTTGGAGATTTTCATCACAGCTTCAATCTGGATTCGACTGTGATTGTTTGCAGACCCAGCAACTGCTGTTAAGGATAAGAAGATCACAAAAATATTTTAACAGTTTTGAGTGTGCTATTTCGCAGGAGGGCTCTCGCCGCGGATAAAGCCCGGCAAGCGGATAAACCATTTCTCTGTGTGTAATCGGCCGATAGACCGTCGAGACTACAGCTCTGAAGCGATTAACAAAATAGTTAAGACTGGCTTATTTTAAAACTTTCTGATTTTAAACGTGTTTTCAAATCGCACCCAAATATTGGTGTCTGACAATCGCCGCATACAAGCATAATCAGAACATCTCTAATAATCTGGTAAAAACATTTTTTTTAAGTAGCTCCCGACGGAAAAAAGTTATTTGATTAAGCTCTTTAGCGTCTTTGTAAACATACCAACAACTAAGCCATGAAAAAAAAACACACGCGCTGATAGCTAGCATACACTCTCTTATCTCTCTGAAATTTGAACGCAGCTCATGAGCGCTCCTTTATGAGAACTGATCCCTTAAATGTAGCTTATAGTGAATGTCTAAGCGGTAATAAATCTAATAAAGAAGGCTTAATTAAACAGGGTTTCATAGAAATCAACGTACCATTTAATGATGACACAAAACGTACTACACCCATTCATCTATATTACAGTGAAAAATGGCACACCATGTAAGTGCCACAGTATAATTACAGTACAGAAATGATCCTTCCGCTTGGCGGGCTTTATCCACGAAATGGTTAATCCGCTTGGCGGGCTTTATCCGCGGCGAGAACCCTCCAGCGAAATAGCACACTCAAAACTCTTTAAATATTTTTTTTTGATCATCTAATCCTTAACAGCAGTTGCTGAGTCTGCAAACAATCACAGTCGAATCCAGAGGCTGTGCTGATAATCTCGAAGAAACATCAAAAGCAGCTGGTGATATCCTCTCTCTCTGTTATTATTGTTTTATTTGTATTCTTTATCTTGTTAAGTTTATTTCTTGGTGTGTGAATAAACTGTTCTTGTTTGTTGTTTGTTAGTTTCTAGAATTAACCTAGGCTGCTGAATAATCTTAGAATACACAACGTTAAAAATAGGAGTTTTTGTGTTATTTCCAAGTTCGTAGCGAGCGTTCAATCGATGAGAATGGCCGTTTTTATACTAGGGGACGCATTATCCGTCTGGACGAACTTGGGCAAACATTCGTAGTTCGTCTGGTTATGTGTTTCTATGATAAAGACGGGCCCACGAGGCATTATGTGTCCAGACGAACACTGAACCTTTAGTAATGCGTCGTTCAAGACGTATTACGAAGGGTAGCTCGTCTGGACGCATAATCATACGTCGTCTGCCCGTTTTTATACTAGAGACGCATACCCGGACGAACTATGAATGTTTACCCAAGTTCGTCCAGACGGATAATGCGTCCCCTAGTATAAAATCGGCCAATGATACATTGTACAAATGAAAATATGCACATGATAAACTGAATGGCCCGCTTTCGGTTCTTACGAATTTGGTGCTTTGTCTGTGGGTAATTAGTAAACTACCAAACCGGGGTTATCAAACAAGCTGACAAAGTAAGCTATACCACTGTGACATGATAAAGTTGACCGCCGGGTATCGAGCGACAGCCCTTTGACAGAGGAAATACAAATAGCGAACGCTCGATATGTCGTTTTTATCGGCACCTTATGGAGCTAAACTGTACCTTACATCAATCCGTATGAGGACATCAGGTTTGGTAAAAAAGATACAGGACATTCTTTTCGATAATAATCACTTTTTACGGAAGAATCTCCCCTTATAGGCATGATGATAAAGACTTTGCCTTGACACCCCACCCCCTTCCACTGCCTCTCAGGATAACAGAGCTGGTTCAAGGAAGATTCGCTGAGACTGAGGAAGAACTAATCTTATCGATGTCGTTGACTTATGCCGGCAGGATTTCCTAGCTGTTAAGGAACAAGTCATTTACAAAACTTTGCTTACTGCGGAAGGAGACTGTAAGCTTTCGTTTAACAACTAGAATGGCTTTTTTCTTGTAGAACAGTCAGGGGCACCCAACGTCAATTTTCGGAAAATATCTGTTCGGAAGACGATTGAGATCTAGAATTTTCGGAACATTTGTTAAAAAAAAATTCTTGTTTGTTTGCCTCTCCTAGGATTTTCGAACATCACATCGAACATTTTTGACGGATTTTTAACGTAAAAAGGTCACCTAGAATTTTCGGGAGCCTTTTTTCAGGCTGAAATTTTCGAAAGGTAAGTTTTGATCGCTATAATTTTCGGATCACAAGGCTTTCAGCTAGGAAATCCGAACAGGTTAGAAAATTTTAGGGGATAAAAATATGCTTATATCTACCTTTTAAATACTAAAACACTTTAACAATGCTATGTTTAAGTGGTTTTGAACTATATTCTCGTTGGGTGCCCCTGAACAGTGCTGTGTTATCATCATCGTACATACCTTGAATTTTTTAAGTACTCAGTTACCTGTGAAGTAATTGAGCTCAAGTCTACAAATGTTTATTTTGTCGGTATTTTAATTAAGTTAGTTGTATTTTGAAAGAAACTGATTCAACAGATTGAGACATCATTGGCATTATCGCAAATAGCTTTCCGGTCCATTGAAGCTTTCCATCGGCAAACATGTTTCATCTCACCTGAGCAAATCTATAGCGACGAATTTTAATGAACTGAAGACCCAAAAAGCGCCGTCATATCTGATTTTGTCTGATTAAGCCCGGGAATCTGGAATGAGGTGCAGTGCAAACCGCAAGACAAACAACTTATCACGAGGGAGAACAGTAACTTTTGACTTAAATGGAATTTCGTTTCATGTATCACAGTTATACTGTGAAATAAAGCACTGGACGGCTTTGAAAGAAATACGACTGAATAGCTAGATTATTCATTGACTGATGGCCGTTTCTCAAAGAGCAAAGTGGGAAAACGCAACTCACAAATTTGATGCTAGCCGGAGTGAAATTTTTCTTTGTCAAAAGCCCGCGAGTAAACCAGCTTTAAAAACAAGACTTTCAAGCCCAAAACCCGCCATCCAAAGTTTCCAATATAAACTTAAATCGCTTTAACGCAGAGAGCTTTAATCATTAAACTCAACTAGACTTTGACTTTCATAGACAGCGCCAGGAGTCCTGATTTCCCTGACAGCGCGGAATAAGATCAGCCGGAAGAACTTGTGATATATACTGAGGTGTAGGCAACTCCGCGTGAGCCAAATTAGATGAGAATATCGCCTTTCTAATTGTTAGCGTAAAAAAAACAAGCAGTAGCTTTCCGTTGGGAACGCCTTAAGAACATGAGACGAACTTGCTTTCCTCCTGTCTGACCACAACGGTTGGTTCGTTAACGCTAAATAACGTTGTAAAGTGGCACAGGCGCAAATTTTCATTAGCAGTGTTAAACTCCAGTTAGAGGTGAAAAATCGAAAATTGAAAGAATTCCACTTTCAAGAAAGCGGGATCTAAAATACTTGCGGCCTGTTTAGAAGCGAACTTTAAATTTGCTGGGTGAACTTTAAATGGGGTCGAATCACCGGCTTTTTGTACTATCATCATGTTTTGTAGGTCTTAATTACGGGCCATCGTTAGGGTGATGCATAGCACTCCTTCGAAATAGTATTTTCTAGGGGTAGTCCATTTTAGGGTAGTCCATTTGGGTAGTCCATCGGGGTAGACCATGGGCTGGGGGTCAGTGTTTTGTCCATCACCCATCGTTAGTATCACTTTCAAAGCTACGGCCGCGCATAGAGCGAGCTAAATACTGATATCAAAAACCGATATGTATATCGAAAAGAAGCGAGCGCCTTGAATCAACAACAACAACAACAACAATTTATTGGTATTCCCATGTAAATGGAGTTACCTAAATACATAATCGTTAAATAAAAATTCCAAAAAAAAAAAAAACGAAACAAATTACAACAGCAATCAGAAAGAAAAATAAACATAGTTAGTTACAAGATTCTTCATTTTAAGTTCTAGGGTTACAAAGTTCTCTTATTTGTAGTGCTTCATATATAAAGTAACCTAGTTTTTTACAAATAAAAGTGTCAGCATTGTTAAATAGAAATATTGTTTTTTCTGTGTTATTAAAGGAATCATATTTTGGATATTTCTTGATGATGTCATTTGTGACTTGTTGTCCAATATTATTGTATCGGTCACAATGAAATAAGAAATGTATTTCATTCTCAATTTGGTTAGAACAGCAATATTGACAAATTCTAAGAGTTTCAGGTAATTTAGGAGTACAGTGTCGCCCAGATTCAATTCTAAGGTTATGATTAGGGGAGCAGGGTTGGCGCAGTGGTGAGAGCGCTCGCCTTCCACCAATGTGGCCCGGGTTCGATTCCCGGCCCCGGCGTCATATGTGGGCTGAGTTTGTTGGTTCTCTACTCTGCTCCGAGAGGTTTTTCTCCGGGTACTCCGGTTTTCCCCTCTCCACAAAAACCAACATTTGATTTGATTTAATTTATTTCATTTGCGCTTTACAGTGTCCCCAATTAGTACAGCAGTGCTAAATACACTTGACACTCAAATAAAGTTTATTATTATTATTATTATTATTATTATTATTATTATTATTATTATTATTACCAGATCGGACTTTTGCCAAAGCTTGTCTATGTTTGAGGCTCTTTACTTGTTCTAGGTACTCAGATTTGCTTACATCTCTTTTGAAACTTGAGTAGAAATTCAACTTTCTGCTAGACCGAGTTATCTCCATTTGGTGTCTTTTCATATCATTTGAGATGGGATATTTTAGTTTTTGTAAATTAAGTTTGATGATTTGTTTTGGTCATCTAAATGATTTTTGTTGATTTCATTGACGGTCTCGTTCTACTGGTTCTTAGTTAAAGACGGTCACTGCCTGCGCCGAGTGCTACCTGGAACTGTCTCTTGTTTGTGATCAAACAGTTTAGTTTATTTTGAAATTCACTGTGGCGAAATAATGTTTTTACGATCAATATCAAAAGCAGACGTTACGCCAGATTACCAGCATGGGGTACGTCGCCCGGAAATCTAGGGAATCTAAAGAATAACAAATAAATCCTTTAAGTATATATCACCCCAAATCTTCCTGTGAGATCTGCCAGTAAAGCATAGCTTTGCAATCATATACCCGATGAATGGATGTGAGACGTCTGCTTTCCATCCCTCAATTGATTATTGAATATTTCTATTAGTGTTTCTCAATTTTAAAAGGGCAACATCAATGAGCCATGGGATGGTCTTCCATTGTTCAAAAGAAGCAAAGTTTGCATGTGGCCGGAAACCTTTCGCAAGCCCTTACCAACAACAGATGGATTTAGTTAAGAAACATACCGCTCTCATTTATTAGAAAACGATTTGTTTTTCTTAACTCTAGAAACGTTGGGTGGTTGTATCAAATTTGATCAGTCTCAAATTTTACCTATCCTCTTTGGTTTGTTTACATCTTCATTAACACAAAAGAATTGTGGCACTCAAACTTAGCCAATCACGAACCTTCAGCTCTTTAAGATCCGTTTTAAGTCCATTGCAAGTCCACTTCAGAGACATGACAAAAATTAATGGAAGTTTTTTAGATGCTTAAGTTAGTTAACAGAAAAATTTGTTACTCAGTTATGCCTAAGGTATTTGTTAGTAGGATCAAGTAAACAGAGAAAAATTGGATTAACTTTGAATACGTTTTCAGAAACAATAAATCGAAGGCAACTGAAGAGCCCTTAATCAATCTGAAAACACTGTCGTCCAAGAACAACTTTCAAGGGAAATGTCTGACAAACCGAATATGGCAATCAACTGAAAATAGTCTCCTTAAATCTAATCATTTTGTTATTGTTTTGGTCTTTAATTGACCCTCGTGGGTTTCCGTTCTTGAAAAGTTTAGTTTATAAGTTTGAATGGCCATATGCTTAGCTGAGTCAGTGAGGTAGTTTCATGTTCAAGCCTGGCTAAAACTTTTCATTCAGGATTTCTAGCTATTGATTAAAACATCAGGGTGGCAAAGTCGATGTATGTCAACATCTTTGCACATCATAGTTTTAATAAAACAGGTACTTAAAATAAGTTGCTTTTTTTCTCCAACCAAATGGCTGGCGAAATAAGCGGGAAAGTGTGCCAATCAACCTTAATTATATAGTATTATGATTGTCAAATTTCCTATCAAGCAAGACGGCACTGAATTAAAATAAGAGAAAAATACTCTTTAACAAGGGAGATAGCATTCCAGTCAAATTGCTCTATTCGATAAGTTATCTTCTGTTTGATTTTGTAAATGTGTGTAATAAATTTACCTACCAGATCGACGAGTTGACTAAATGCCATGTCAAAAGTTACTACAACCACTTTGGTACGATTTTCTGCGGGAAGTATTTGTCGTTCTTGCACGTGATTTTTCATCAGTCGCCATAGTAGTCTGAGCTCGCCATCACTACGTTTTGCTGAAAACAAATTGATAAAAACGTAGTGAGAAATGGTGCAAATAGAACGAGGAAAAATAAAGAGCCCATTTTGAAACGTTTAGATCGCTTGATCGGGCTTTTTGTAATTCTTTCAATTACTGTACATATTTCAGAGAAAACAGTATGAAAGAACGTGCATGACCGCACTTTCAAAGAACCAATATCTCTATATTTCTTAATGTCTGTCATAACAATTCTTGTCTAAGAAGCGGCATAAAAACAGCGAAATATAAAAAAATTCCTCACAAGCAGTGTAAAAGTCCTTCTTGGATTATTATTCTTTTTATCTCAGTTTTGCATCGCTCTTCGACTAGAATCGACCTTGAAGATATTTCACATTCTCAGATGGTCAACACATTGTTCCTTAATGTGATCCTTGCTCCATTTACCATATACAACCCGCACAGTGATTTTACACCAGCTATTTTGCCAGCTCTAGAGTTAAAAGAGGTGGTCATTAAAAGGTTAATTCAGTCACTGTACAGCACTGTTTTCTTAAGTGTGGGCCCTTATTTGTGTAATTAGTTAGAGAGTCAGCCATTAAACTTCTTAACTCTTTGTTGACGAATTAAAATGTCCTCCGTACCTCCAGACCGAGCACACGGGTTGAATACAAACACAGCTCCCAGGAACATGACAATAGAGTTGACGCAGCCGCGCATTCTGTCGCCAGAGAATAAGAAAGGAATTGCCAGTATCCTGATTGGACGTTTCTTATGAAATGAAAGGTTCAAAGTCGTGATGGCGAGAGTACTGTGAAGGCGAATCAAGGATTCAAGCGGTTGTGCGTCTGATTCAGCCGCCAGGAATTGCCTTGTTATCGCTTCGCGTGATCTGTAATTGAATAAGAGCCATGCAGTATCAGGGATGGTTTCTAATTTGAGTGTCAATTCGGCGCTAAGAAAGTTCGCGGTCGGTTGTAATATAAAACTGTTAATAAATTACTCCCGAGGTGGTGACGCATGTTAGTACTGTATCAGGAAATGCTAAGAGGAAAAAACCTGATCGGAGAGAAGAAATTCTGTGCTTGGTTTTTAGCCTGAACTCCTACGCTACCTTGAGTTTCAGTCTGGAATATTTCGCATCAGAGTAAACCTTTTTAATGTGGATGCTTACTGAGAACGCAACAGAGGTGATGTTTACATAATAGTACGTTTTCTTGTTAGACGGGCAAAGATAACAGAGTTATCAGCGGGAAGTGGGATTGTTTTGTTTAATGTAGAGTTTCTCATAAGGTGGGGTATTGAAATGGCTCACATTGCGGTTTTCCCTGCAACTGGCCGTTGACTGAGGTGTGCCGTCTAAAAATAGAAAACAGGGCAGTGTTCTCTCGAAGCAGAGCGTCTATAAACCTGGCCCATCTCAGTTCTGAATAGCAAACGTAGGACGCAGCGCAATAGCGTTGCCAAGGGCAGATTCCCCTGGTCTGGTTCATAAAAATGAGATTCAATAAGAAATAAGAGTCTGAGGCACTACCCGGCAATATTATTTCACATATTTCGCCTTAAGCTGGGACTCCATTGCATACTGAAATGTACAGATGGGCTGAGGTCTGTTTCTCGAAGGTCCCGACAATAACGGGCCCGGAGCTTCATTTTCAAATCAGAGTCGACGTATAAGCCAGCCCAACGAGCAAGTTAACTTAGTATAAGAATTAGCTGACTTAAACTTAGAACCAAAAACATTCCCGTTGTAAATGTTGCGACCATAGAATACCTCTCCGGTGAGTTATCGGTCCTTTCGAGAAACGGACCCTTGGTCAGGTGCGTTTTAACATACTATGCATAAAATGGTTTGCATTTTGTTATCTGTTTTGATTCTAACATACATGGACGTACTTCTACAAACTGTCTTAATTAACATTTGTACTGCATGATCCAACTTGCTGAAGACAAGCGAGAGATTGGAAGCTGCATGTACGAAAATTCTTGTTGGGTTTAATATTTTATACATGAACACTGATTTAAGACTTTACTTCTCTTTTGTGAGCTTTGATTTGTTGGATATCTGTTTACACTGCCATTCTCGGAGAACTTTGCTAGTGAGCTGTGGAAGTCGCTTTATGCATGGCTTCTGTTATAGTCTCGTGAACTTTAATTTATGGTTGCACTGAATAACTTAATACTGTTAAGAGGTTTGAAAAATAATTTGCCTTTTTTAGCAAAGCTCCCAATTGTATAAATTCCTTTTTCGACTGGACATTGGATACGAATAGTGTAATGCGTTTATCTCTATCACCTAGTGTGCATTTCACTATGCAGACAATTGTTTAGTTTAGCATATTCCGGTCGGGCGACAAGTTTGAAAATTTGACCCAATCTAGTAACCATATCGCCAACAGACGTTGGCAATATCAGTATCAGGGAAAGCGATATATTAATAAATACGAGATCTATGTACATATTAACCTCACAATAAGCACTCTCTTATGCTGTCATTAAAGGTAATTTAAGGTCAGGTTATTGCAGTGGCGTGAGTTATCAAAGGAATGTACGGGAAATGAACCAATTGCAACGGATCAATTGATCAGTAGCGTGCACGTTGTTGCCAAAATGTCAGTAAAAGGGTATATAAAGTTAGCCCTACAATTAAAATAAACACAAACAGCGCTGCAGACAGTAATTGGAAATTTCTCAACATTTCTCTTGTTTATACCAAATCTGTCAGTGTTGGCGATGTAGAAGCGATAGTGGTGTAAACTATTCATTTACCATAGGTTTTATATTTTCTTTTTGCGTGCAAAAGTTTTAGTCTTTGCGCAACTTGAATTTATGATGTAGACCATGCAGTTCCCCTAATCACGTGATATTAACAAAATAGGCTTTGGCTTTTTGGGTGGTGAATTTCAGTATGATTCTAACTTGCTTTCCAACACTGTTTTTTTGTTTGTTTGTTTCAATTGCTCTTGAAAAATGGCTTAAAATTTTCTCGCGCTTTCATAGGAATGTTAAAGGATAGCTGGCTACAGCATCGCTATCTTTACTGTAAATCAAGCGGTTTACTTTTAAGTTACGAGGGTTAAAAGCCCAAAAAGCTGACATCCAAATTAATTAAAATTACAGAAGGCAGAACACGACTCCGTGTTGGGCGACCTTAATTGCTTGGAGGATGATTAATTACCAAAACCAAGCTGATAGGAAATCTATAATTCTGCGGTTTAAAGCATATAAATAAAACATGGTTGAGCGTCAGGTTTCCTAGCTAATCAAACTTTAATTCAACTAATTCAAACTGTAATTTATTACTTTAACTTTATATGCATCACTGTTTTTCCTCTTTAAACACTTTCAATGTCATGGTTTTTGGTAGTGACTTTCAACTCCCGTGTATTATAGTTCAGTTTCCGGAGAGAATTTGGGGTTAGATTTGCCTCAGTTCTCACCACGCTTTTTGTTTGACGGTGTGTTGAAATTGTAAGGAGAATCTGTGTGCCAATCATCGGTGTCCTGAAGTGAAAAGATAAATTCGCAAAACAACGCAGTGTTCCTATTCTTTGTGAAGCTACAGTAGAATCCCGAGATCCGAAAAATTGAGGGTTTGAGAAATCGGGATTCTACTCTGCGTACTTCGGGCCGAACCCTGTCTTGTCGAATATATCCAAATCCTGAATTAGCAAGATATATTTCAATTTATTATTGTTTTCCAGCCAGGTTTATACGGCATTAAATAAGCAACGTATACATGTCCTTTTCAAGTATGTTCAATTACAAGCCATTAACACAAAATAGCGATCCTTGAAGACGTCTGCGAAGTTTCATTCACATAAAAGAAAACTTGCAGAGTTTGCGACTTATAGGTCAACCATGGAACTTTAATTTCTCCTTTTTTGGTTTGCGTTTCCAAGACAAGCATCCGTGAGACGTCGCCTCTCTTTCCATTTCTACCTTAATATTGTAACTAAAATCATTTGAAACGTAGCTACACAAAAGGTTGATAACTCTGTTCATTTTGTTGCTAGTTTCGTCTCGATTGAAACGAACACAGACGCCGAGTTGCAGACAGACAATAGCGGTTTCCGTTAAGGGCGGTTCCCTTACATACTGATCAAGTTCTAGATACTACGCAACTCAGAAGATCAGAAAGAAAAGAAAGCTAAGCGTAGAAGGATCCCGATACGTATCTGACCAGACAGGGGGCGCTAAAGATCAGGAAAGTGCCTTGGTGTGCATTACATTTTGGATGTTATTAATCGTTTTTAATTCTCAGGTGACCAGTCGTTGCTATTGTCTTGAAATACCGCAAATATTTTTTTGTTTGTTCCTCTTTGTAACTGCGGGCTTCATGTGGAACCCGTGCAATGCTATCAAGTTTGTAAGTCCGTTCGTCTAAGTAACAATGGAACCTTTTGGTAAATAATCTCAATCACTCAATTTGGCGGCTCCGATTTTTTGTTCATCACGTGGCCTACATAGTAAGCAATTGAAGTTCCTGGGGGTACTCTCTTATATACGGTCAGTACAGATACATGTATGTGAAACCCAAGTTGCATTCTGTAATTCATGATCAGTAAGAGAGGCAGGAGCCCACCAATTAATGGGGTCATGACACAGGTTTAAAAGAATTAACTTGATCTATCTTATGAACAGGCCGGCCTCCACCTTGAATGATGTGAGCTCGAGTGAGTTTTTGTGTTCCTTTATAGGACATAAGACAACTTAGTAAGGTTTTCTAGTTTATATCACCGCATTTTAGCAGTGCATTTGAAGCGAAATTATGGTACTCCTTGATTTTAAGTGAGCTTAAGTGAAACTTTCACTTTATGTCGGCACCTTTTAGAAAAAGACCTAGTCTCTGTGGTACAACTGGCCGGACGCCAAATTGCTTTCACTTGAGCTGGTGCCACAGGGAGCCCAACAAAATTAACGACTTATTCAGTTTGTAGTGCTCCCTCATACATTGTGTCGGAAAACCGTTTTATCTTCTGACCGGCAATAATTTGGCAAATTGGACGTTCTAAATTAGGGAAGAGTAACGAAGACTGATCCACTAAACCACTATCTATCGCACAAAATTGGCTGGAATTGAAGTGTAACCGGCGCTACTTGGTATAAAATGATTTTCTTACCTTCCCGAGTACTTATGCCAAAATAAGCGAATGCTTTTTGTGAACTGTAACGAGGAATAAGAAGCTCTTGCCCATGGAACATGGAAGTCTATCAGTCTGTGTGAAATCTCTTGCTTCCTGTTTTAGCACCATTTCTGACTTTTCAGTTCGATGGTTGATCTTTTTCTGCCCATAGTTTTCATAACATATAATCTAAAAAGCATAATTAATAACCTTGTCATGTTTAATTATATTCTGTCAAGGCAAGCCAGATAGCCTATTATGTGTTTGCTGTCTGCAACAAAGCATTTTTCCTGCTCCATAATTAGACCGGACCGCAATTTCATGAACTACTTCCCAGTGGCAAATTAATACATTATGATACGTTGTTTGATGGTATTCAGAGTGTTGACTGATGTTATGGTTATTCACGTAGGCTCCATTAGCAAGCCTCTCTGAATACTATGAAAGTGAAGCTACCTTCAGGGCTGATTGATTATATTTTTTTTTCGAGAATCCTGACGCCATACCATTAATATGGAGTTAAAAAAAATTAAATCTATTTCATGAGAATTGTAGCCAGGCATTATTTGATAGCACTCATGGATTATGAAAGAAAGGGTCTCAATTAATGATTTTTCGCAAAGTCTTGAATATAGCACAAGGTCCGAAGCCACTAACTTACTGTCCGACGTCCAAACCTGATTATCTTGTTTAACCAGATATCTGCACCACTGAATTTAAGATTTCACACAGCCGCAGAGAACTGAATACTAATTATGTCAGCAAAACCACCAAAAATATCATTTGGAAGAATAACAGTTAATCAAAAACCATGAACAGTATTTGTTTTCTGATCAGATCATGATCAAAGGCATAAACCGACTGTCGACATTGATTCGAAGTGATCCATACGTTTTGACAAATAGATGATTACTATTTGGGAATTTGCTGTCTGCAGAAAAACCCCCAAACAAAAGAAATGAGTGAATAAAGCTTGACGGGTTATTGTGTACGGCACACTTCCATCGAAAATATGCGTCAATCCCTCTCAGTCGCCTTTCAAAATACGAACACTGTTTGCCTGCCGATAAAAGGCATCAAATTGAATTCAGAAAGCTTTTTTTAAGTGCGACTACTGAGACACGAGAATATAAAACTGGTACCGGCGATTTTTGTGATTTTTCAAATGCACTTTATTAATTTCTAAATGTCACTGATCGCTAGAAACTAAGATTAGCTGCGACACAATTCATTCACTATTGATATGAAATCGAGGGCGGCCTATGGAATTGAGTCAAATCTAATTTTAGAAAGGTGCTGCTAGATATTTCGTTATACGTCAAATACTTGTGTCCTTTATCCAAGGTTGGGAGAAACTCGATGTGTTGAAGCCATCGTATCCAAATATATTGTAATTGGCCATTATTTGGCGAAAACTGTATTCTAAGTCTAGCTTATACCGTAACCTGCTAGGCCAAAGCCAAATTAAAGTGATTTGAGTTTCATTCCGGGTTATGGGTTTGTTGTAACGTGGATTTTACTTTGAAACTTCCGAAGCACATAAAAAGGCTTTCAAAATACACAATTTTTACAATTTAAATCGAAATTTTTGAAATATTTACGAGTGGACAATGAGAATATTAACCAAATATTAAATCAGTGCTGAAAAAAAAAGAAAATAAAAACAAGAGCAAGTAGCAGGCTTGTATCTTAATATGCAGCCATTGTAAGTCACTGAGTAACATGATCTACGGTTGCTAGCTTTTGTTGTTTATCATTTCAAAATCCATAAATCATCTGATTTCACAAATTTTTGAAAATGAAATATGTTGACACCTCTGTCAGATGAAACCTTCTTCAATTAAACATGAGTGAGGTATCAGGCACTGCTCTTTAAAATATTTATACGCAGGTAAGAAGAATTAAAGGGCGGTTTTAAGCACTGATCTAACGAACAAATCGCCTTAGCATTCTAGGCCGAGAGTGATTTAAAAAAAATGTAAAATCCACATTTGTCCAAGACTTCGTACTCAACAATATTTGGGATTTTGTAGGGGAACTTCAGCACAATTTTCCCGGCTCCACGGAGAATTTCCGTTGTAGATTTTTATGAACGTTCAGTGCTATTTGAGCCTGGGCCCCCTATCTATAATCGAGCTGAATTTATTCTATTATTAGACCCTTTGTCTAAGCTGTAAAAATTAAAATCGTATCGCAACTAATTTTCTTATAGCCTTTGATAGCATCATCGCCTTAAACAAATTCAGCCATAAACTGTTATTTAACAAACCCTCATTCTGTGGTTATGCAAATTATGGCTTGTTTTATAGTCTGACGAAGGTAATTTGGCTTTCAAAACAAACCACGTTTTCAAACATCCTCCTTTTATCTGAGCTGCTACATATTAAATACTGAAATTAAGACCCCGTGCGGTGACTCTGTTTGGTAAGGCAAAAAACAAACCTAGCGAGGGAAAACCGAAAAGCAAACCTAGCGAGGGAAAACCGAAAAGCAAACCTAGCGAGGGAAAACCGATTAGGAATCTACCGGTGTAGGGCCTGTGAAACTGGTGTCGAAAGAGTGAGCATGCATGCATGTATTTTTGATCTTAATGAAAGCTATGGTAACCACAGTGATCTTGGAATAGTTTTGACAAGTAAGGGTGAATTTCGTTATTACCGAACGATGTATTTCGAAATCTTCAGCTACCAGTTGCAAGTGGCTATGAGATGGTCTACTTTGTAAATGTACATGCAAGCAAGTGGTGTTATCGAACGCGATTCAATCTAAGCAGAGTTAACTTTGTTTAAACGTTTCTTTTCTCAGCTGTCAATGACTCACCAAACACTCTTCGGCAGGAACTTCATGTTAACGTTAAGCCGATAACACCACAGATACGGCCAAACCATTGTTATAACGTATTGTTGCTTCAGAGAAGTTAGTACAATTCAAAGGAGTTGACGCGACAAGGAAAAGTGGATAAAAATGTTAAGTCAAACTTTTTAATTCGGATTTTACATTTATAAATTAATATTTCAGTGAAATTGTCACTTTTTTATATTTGTCAACTATGGCCAACCCTGATCCGATAAAATTATTCATATCTGGATAGACTTGCGGTCCACTTTGGCGAGATATCTATAAAATGTCGCTTGACAGTTTCGAACCTTCCGTTTGTCCACCGTGAATAAGCCATAATTAAATTCCCTGAAGTTACATATTCTGTCAAAACATTATACTTATGGGAATCAAGGTTAAATATAGCTAATACCGCCCTAAAGCGCTGAGCAAGCTAAACAGGTTTTTGAAAATACTAATATACTGTCTTATTAATTTATTATGTTCTCCATATGGAAACTTATCGCTACTCAAAAGACTAAATACTCCGCAGAAGCGACAAAAACAGGATAAAGTAAGGTAAACAAACCTTCTGGCAATATTACTTATCACGTACACAGTTTGCCATTGTTTTTGCTTCCTTTACGAGGTCATGAAGTCGACAGTCATGGTTCAAACTTCCGCGCATATAAATCAAATCTGCTGCAAATGATGTAAAAATGAATTCTTTACACCCACAATATTTTACCTCAGAAAGGAACTTAATATGTAATGTCACGCGATTTACAAGCAACATTTCGCGCTAACTTGATTTCAGCATAGGGTTTAACTTCAATCATCTCAGCTGAGAAAATGCTGTGAGAGATCTGACAGGCTCTCCGTGTGTGAAAGGGGAATCAAGGAAAATCTGTGGACTGATAGTCTGACCCCCCCCCCCCCCTTCCCCCCCGACCAGCTTTTCATTCTGAACAACAGTGATTGATGCCGAAGTAGGAAGGACTTATTTAGTAGTTACAATCAACTAGTGCGACTCAGTAGAGTTAAAGTTAGCTTTCCACTTATTTCCGCAAAACTCCAAAGATGGGTAGATCTTACGAATTCAGAGGTAAAGACATGAATAATCAAAAGAATATATCACCTACTTAAGGATTTGCCCTGAAGCTATAAGTGTATGACACTTCTAATTAACAAGGCAGAAAAGGTGCAAAGAAACCAGTATGAGTTTTTCTTGAGTTTTTTTCTTCTTCTTCTTTTTTTTTTTAGTTTTCCTTGAGCCATTCGGCGACTAATAAGTGCAAAATGAAATCTTAAATCGAGCTGACATTGACTTAAGAGATCCAGAATAAACGGCACAGGAAAAGAGTACCTTTAATAACCTCCCAAAGGATGGCAACACCGCACGGTGCCTTTTCTGATGGTAGCTGAGGGACCGATATGTTTCTTGCCCAGAAACTGATAATGATCCTGTTTTGGTTTTTATGATCCAGAATATATGGCACCGAATAGTCTGCAGGGCTATTAGATTGGAAGTTGACGGGTTTTCTATAATAATATGGACAGTTCAGATTGAAGGATCACTAGCCAAGTTCAAGAAATAGAACCGTCTGTGTTTTGTTAAACCTTAAACGTAGTGGCTATTCAGATAAAATATAAATCTGCCTCTCGTACAATATATTGTTCAAATCAGATATGAAACCTCATGGTATTGACATGAAAGTTTCGATACCACCAAATGATAATTTAACTACGCGAACGAATTTATCAACCTTTTTGAATAAATTTAATATTTTCTTATCAACAATCTGCCATGAAAATTGAAAGCATAGAGAACTTTATAGTGGAAGGAACAAAATTATGGTAGAATAAGCGGTCAATCCGCGAACGAAAAGGCTACCTTTTTAGACACAAGCGTGCTTCTCCGAAAACGTTTTTATATAAAAATCAAAACCGTCCGTAGTGTAAGGTTTTCAAATTTCATTTTTTTACTTGCACTTTGAAAGTTTCATAATCAACTGAATTCTGCAAAAATGTAACTATCCTGTATTCCGTAACACACAAAAAGAACATTGACAGCGTATCAGTTCTATTGCTTACTATCTCAATATATTGTTTTAACAAAAGGGCCGTCAGCATTAACGTTGGCATGCATCACTATAGTCATTTAATCTTTTGTCCGTATAAACTAGAAATTTCAATGTGAAAGTGAGTGCTGGCGAGGGGAAGTGGTTTGGAATAAAGGAGGGGTAAGCAGAAAATTAGGTTAGTTCAAGATCCTCTGGATATTCCCGTAGTAAAAAGATGGTGGTATTTGGAAGGAGATATGGTGGCAACTGTTTATTTATGCTCTAACGCTTTGGTATGTTTTCAAAGCGTTGTGTCTCGCTAAGGCTCACCAGCAATTATTCTCTCAGCCAGAGAAACCTCTCGGGTAAAACAACATATTTGTCCACGTATACAAATTTAAATCTGTTTGCTATCCTCAGATTCGCTTAAAAGAGGCGATATTGCAATTTGCATTTTTAACGTTTCATAAAACAACAAGGCAACAAATTTACAATAATCCTGGTTCCATAACTTGAAACAAAACATTAGCAAGGTATAGGTATTTCGGTTTTTAAGAGTTCTTTGAGAATGAGATGTTTTTTATCATTGTTGTCGAGAAAATACGAAACTTGTACATATGAATTTAACGTTCATGATGCTTAAAACCTAGATGGAAGAAAAATGAGAGCAGCTGGGATTTATCATTTTTTATCAGTCATGGTTTGTTTGTTTGCATGCTTGTTTATTTGTTTGTTTTTGCTTTATAAATAGTTGTTTAGTTCCCCAGTTGTTGTGTATGTAGTGAAAGGAAATTGTAGCTTCTTTGTTTGTCGCTGTTTCACGGCTGTATACCCTAAATCGATAGCATGAAGTCCATGAATTAACTCCTCTAACTGAGTTTCTTTGTTAACTGGGCGCGTGACTTTTGTATCGAATGCAGTTCAATGTCTGCTCGGCTTTGGGACAGCTGCCAATGAGCCGCCAGATTCGTTTTTAATTTAAAACGTTGCAGTTGTGTTTGTCACTGTAGTCGTTCGGTACCCGTACATTTTAACCTTTGCTAGGTAATTCAATTTTTTTCCGGAAATGAAGAGGCGAAAGCATAGTATCGACCAATCATCGTTTACGTTTGTAGGTCACATGATACAAGGAAGGTCCACTAGTGAAGTTAGACATGTAAAATAAGGCAGGTAAAGGCGCAGATGAGCCTTCAAACCCACACGTTCAGAGCTTATCCCGTTTACATTAGCATGAAACACCTGGATGGGAAGCTAGTCTAACACCAGTCTGACAAAGACAACATGGCAAGGTAGAACGGGGTCTAACACTCACTCTTTCATGACCAAGCATCTTCGCCATGTAACAAAATCCGGCGATGAAAATAGAGCGACTAGCCGGTGTAGATGTTGTAGTTCAATTTTATCCTTAGTTCAAATTTTATTTTCCTTTGTTTCAAACTCATTATCATACATTACCATACCAGAAAACAAACGAAAATAAAATTTGAAGCAAGGAAAAAATTGAACTACAACATAGACATAGTTTATGACAGCGTAGAAGTTTGTTATTTTTTTCCTCAAGAGGTTTTGTTTCGGGAATAATTTTCATTTTAGGGCTTGTTCATTTGGAGCAATAGTTGTAAGTTTTTATTGAAGAAATCCATAATTTTTCTACTTATGAAACGTTCCTTCTTCAACTTGTAATTCACCTTCTGAGCGTCAGCTTTCGCTTGTAGTGTCACGTGACTTTCGATGTAAACAAACCGCCAAATTTCGGACATTGGTTTCACCCACGTGTACGAACTTCGAGTCGCTTTTTCAAGTTTCCGTTTATATAGCCGTTTTTTCCATGACCTATAGTCTTTAAAATTCGAATATCGAATAAAACGTCCGTTCTTACCCACGTACTGTACGTGGTGGAAACACAAGTCGCATATTTTGGTGAAAAAACACTCGAAAGTTCGGACCCTAATATTTAAGCAATAGATCACACTTTCTATGGGTTTACCGGCGTGATAACCCACGCGGGATGTTGGGAGAACACGAGAAGAGCTTGTAAATCACGAGCCGAAGGCGAGTGATTTACAATTTTTTCGAGTGTTCTCCCAACATCCCAAGTGGGTTATCACGCCGGTAAACCCATAGAAAGTGTGATCTATTGCTTTTATAAAATAACTTTTAGTGTAATGGAGTCTTTGAGGTAAAAAGTATGCTTTTAGTACCGTGATCAAGTCATGTCTTCTCTCTAAAGTCATCATAAGCCAATCATGACTCACGATTTAATAGCGCTGAACTTTCTCAAAACTCAGTTCAGTCAAACAACAAACAGCAGCACTTCAAAACACGAGTTTTTGCACTCATTTCATGATAACTTATGAAAGCTGTTTTACAGGAAAAGTCAACACATATTCATGCGAACGTACAATGAAAGAATACGTTCGTGGTTTGTTTACTACAGACGTAGAAATCAATTGTTAACCTCGCAGCTGTATTTTGTTGAGTCGATCCGTAAGAATTTCGTGCTTACAGACGGAACTGGCAGCTATTGTAATGGAGGACTTCATTCACTTTTTACGAGCCGCAGTGGTTTAAGATCTGTTTTCTGGACTTTATTGTGATCAAGAAATGCGGCGGAAACGACGTGGCTGCATTTGCGAAGTTGTCGCATGTAACTTTATATGCTCGTACAGCGACCGATGGAGATATGTCGAAGAAAGGTTTCTTTGCCGAGGCCACATATTGGCGTTAATATTTGTCGATTTGTGAAGTCAGGTGGTTTGAGGTAGGTTATGGCATCAATATCACGGAATAATTTGTGCAAATGTTGGAAAAAACCAGCCCGAAACTCTGACATCTTTCATCATCGTTGGCAGCTTGTTTACAACCTACAGCGGCCGATTTTGAACCATATCTTGATCAGAGATCAGGAGTGCTCAACGAATGTTTTTTCTACAAAGGTTTTTTATTGCATGTTACGATGTTTTGCAATCTGCGGAGTCGTTTTTGGTTAATAATTAACTAGCGTGGGAAAAAAAGAGCCGCTCCTCACTGCCAGCAAGCAACGGTTATTCAATTATTTTAGCCAGCAAGCAAAGGCCTATTTACTCAGTTGTTGCCAGCAAGCTTTCAATTCCAAGAAAAAATTTCCAGCCAGGATTTTTATTGCGTTGTTTTGCCAGCGGCTTTTTGCCAACATCTAATTTGAGTTTTTGTTATCTGTAGCCTGGATTTGTCATATTGGTGTGTGACATGACTCCTAAATAACATGATTAGAGATCTCTAGCTAGAGAGCACTGCAAAAGGCTGCAGGTCAGCTAGAAATAAAGCATGCCATTCTTTTCCCAGCAAGTTTTTATTCAATATGCGAGCAATATGCGAGCAAGTTTATCGGTATTTCAGAAAAAAGCTAGCAAGGTTCTGGCTCAAACGGAAATTTCCCAGCCAGCTCAGTACGGTCTGCGGAGCGGGTATTTGGAGGAGCGGCTCCGCTAGGTACTCTTGAGAGATCTCTTTTTGGAACAATTTCTTTCATTAAGGAATTTAATTTTGACATAAAATAAATCAAGAATGCTAAAACTATCCGTTTTGTTGCTGGTTGGCACTTGGTTAAGTTTTCCTAGAGACTTTCTACACCAGAAATTCACACAGTTGTTGTCTTTCTCAGCGATTTGGCATCGTCGTGAAATGTAAACTGCTTTCCAGCTTTGTACTTTATAACTTCTAAAGCTATGGCAGTCGCGAATTGTGACCCTCAGTAATAAAATGTGGAAACCGACGCTTTTAAGATTAAGAAGGGCTGGGTAAGTAACTTGTTCTGTTTTTTAGCCTTTCTAAAATCGTTGTTTGCAGATCAATAGCGGGTTTTGTTTATGGCTCGTGGTCCGGATGCCTTTTTCTATGGGTTTACCGGTATAATAAACCATAGGTTTTTGACCAATCAGATCACACGTACTATCTCAGTTATTTTATGAAACGCCATAAACATTAAATGGTTACGACAAAAGATGTGCTTACGGTACTTGTAGAAACGACTCCCGATAACCGCAGTCTTGGAAAAGAAATTCGAATGGTGATCCAGTTAAGTTTTTCCATTTCCCTGGCGCAGTTAGACAAAATAAGAGACGGCAAAGGTGGATTACCGCATGTCATCGCGGTGACTCGTTCGCTTGTACGAAGGATAGTTACATTTGCAGTATACACTTTGTTGGTGGAAATGGTCCAACAAGAGAGTATCCTGATCCAATATCGGCTGTTGCCGGTAAAGAAAAGGTAAGTCTCTCGGTTTTTCCGTTTATAATACTATTTGTCATTTGAAATATTTCATGCCTTGCGTAGGTGATGCGGTCTCTGATATTGCAGGTATGACTAAGGAATGTCTTGAGGTGATTTACAGTGAAGTCAAAGAAAAGAGTCAGCGCATGAACGTGTGGAAAGGTTCACGAAAAACAAAGACTGGAAAGCTTCAGGACAAGTACATGAAGGTAGTCTATGTCAGAGATGTCCCTTTTTGTTGACTTATAACTCGGTTAGTCCAACGTGCATGACAACATAATGTGATTGACATGCAGTCTGTTATTACACTCTTTTCCAGAAAAGGAAAGAACTGGCCAAGCTGACAACCAAAGAACAGTTTGTGTTTACTCTAGTTAGACTAAGAAGGAACCCTAGTCTTAAAATGCTGTGCGATATCTTCGGTATTACTACAGGGACTGGAAGCAGAATATTTATAACTTGGATTTTATTTCTTGAAAAGGATTTGGTGTTTCTTTTACCTTTCTCGACAAAGGAGGAATTGCGAGAGATATCAAAACCCAATGGCTTCAAAAAGAATTGCTTTAAAAATCTGAGAGCAATAATAGACTGTACAGAATTCTATGTTGAAAAACCAGGTAAACTGTCCAGCCAAAGATCTACCTACAGTCAATACAAGTCCTCAAATACATTTAAGTTACTTATTTCAATGTCTCCAATTTTGCATTTTAATTTTGTTTCAAAATTGTATAGTGGAAGTATCAGTGACAAGGAGATTGTAAACGTCATCGGTTTCCTTGAAAAACTGAACCCAGGCGATGCTGTAATGGCTGATAAGGGCTTCAACATTCAAGATTATTTACTGTACTAATTGCACCCTCAATAATGCCCAAGAATAATGTATCTGCACGAGCATCAAGTGCCACGAGACGAGTTGCAACCTTAAGGGTTCATATTGAGCGCATGATCAGGCGACTGAAATTGTTTAACTTCCTTAGAGGGGTTATTCCTCTTACGTGTAAACCATATGTTAGTTCTGCCGTTACTGTCTGTGCTATACTGGTAAATTTACAACCATCCATAGTAAAAGAAAAATAATCTAGAACATAATTAAGTAAAATATATATATTAGTTTTAAATATGTACAATATCCGTGTAATTGATGAATTAAATTATTTTCTGTACAAAAATTCATGATCTGAAAGAATGAAAAATATATAAGGATCTATAAGTGTTCCAGGCCAATATCACTGAAAGGCTTCACTTTGGCAACGTAAACATGGACTCCCTCTTTTTTTAACAGAGTAGTAAGCAAGGATTCCACTTAACCGTCGTTGAATAATCTATAGTCATCAAATGATTTATAAGCGGCGAGCCCCTGTTTATCGTAATCGGTGGAGTGGTATGTCGAACAACTCGAATGGCGGCGAAGAGTTGAAGTTGTTCACGGTGTTCAGGGAAAGTGGAGCAGGAATTACCATATCATGAATGATTAATGTACCCGCATCATTTGTTTGATCTTTTTCAAAGTTTGGGTCAACGGGTAAAACCATTCTTTCGACTGCAGAAGCGATTTCCACCAGCGAAGGTTTTAAATATCCGCTCACCGAAACGCCGCGATCCTGTAAATATTTTTCATTATAAGTTCTGCCACATTCACGGCCTTGAAGTCGCTGCTGTTCTTCTGCATTGACATTTTGACTCTGATGATATTCTAGTTTCGGGGGGTTAAAGCGTAGAAAATATTAAGCTGAGCGCGCGGGAACTCTTACTTCGCACAGTATTAGAGGGTGAACTGAAAAACGGATGTTCTGTTCAATTTTTAAAGACTTTAATAGCTACTTGTGGATCCACCACGTACAGTACGTGGGTAAGAACGGACGTTCTATTCGATATTCGAATTTTAAAGACTATAGGTCATGGAAAAAACCGGCTATATAAACGGAAACTTGAAATAGCGACTCGAAGTTCGTACACGTGGGTGAAACCAATGTCCGAACTTTGGCGGTTTGTTTACATCGAAAGTCACGTGACACTACAAGCGAAAGCTGACGCTCAGAAGGTGAATTGCATCAGATGTTTGCGTAGTTTAGATAAGTCCCCCTATTTTCCCTCCCGTTTTGCTTCGAGTTTCCCTTGTGAAATGCTCCCGTTATTTGAACTGGCTTTTCATTAAAAACTTAGCATTTTCCTACTTTATAAGTAGTTCAGACTTTGTAATTACCTGCAGATTTTGGTACAGTCAGTAATGGCGCGAGACTGATTTTGGCAGACAGATTTATTGACTAAGTTCTGCTTGTATCAAAAGGCCTTTCACAATTTTAAAATAGGGTGAGTAATTAAAAGCAATTGGTTAATGCCTACAAAATCCTATCTTTGTAAAAGAGGAATTGTTTATTGTTTATGCAGTTGTCGACATAACAAAGCCTTAAATAGCTTCGTAAACCTTATAACCGATGACCCCAAATAGCCTATTACAATATTTGATCAGTATTACCAACCAGTATTATTACTGATCAGTATTCAGTGTAATTGGCCACAAACTGAGTGAAGGTAGGCACAACTGTGAACGTTAAAAATTACTTTACGTCTTTTCCCGTTACGTTTGCAGTGTTTTGTGTTTAGTAGCTTAATAATCCGGCAAAGTCAAGGAATTTTCGCAGACAAATAACTTTCACAGCAGTCCTTTCCATCCAACAAAACCCACGTTATTTTGTTGCACGATATGGTGGCTTAGACTGCTCATGCTTTTATCAATGGTATGAACAAGTTATCAGCAATTGTTCATACAATTGCTCGTCAAGAAGTATTCTGAACTCTAGTACTGTATTATGAAAAACTTTGGCGTTTACGCGCGCAATTCTCTTTCTTGCTCCTATGATCTTATCGATGTTGCCCAACTGATTAACATTTTTGATGCCGACCAAAGAAAAATGTTGTTTTGCATTTATTAGCTTTTGTGTTTTGCAAAGAAATGTTCTGTTCTCATTTTTGCCGTATTGCACGGTAAACGATTCTGTAAAACGTTCCTCGACGTTTGCTAATTCAGTGTACTTGACTTCCTGTCGGGTAAGAATCACTTATTTTGGCTCAGGCTGACATTCAACTTATTCAATTCAACTTAACGTGTTTCTAAATCACTTACACGCCTTCTCTTTCAGTCTTTTATGACAAAATTAATTAAGATAAAAAGGACCAATGCTAATTGTGACTTTCCTTTGGATGGACTAAATCTTCCGTTAGATTTTCACTCTAGCATTTGCTTGGTCTCAGACACAAGAAGTACGTAATTTGGAACAGAATGGCTTTCATCCAGTGATATTTCCCAAAATGGAGGGAGTTAGACTTCGCGCCTTTGAACAACTGCAATTAGTTAAGACAAGTAACACATGGTCAGTCACGCACATCGTTCCGTTTGACTAAATAATCAAAGTTTCTATTTTACAGGAATCGAGGAATAACAACTGCAAATCAGTTCTCACTGAAGATGGATCACCTCTCCTCAAGCTTATGCTTTGGAATGCTGTTAATTATGCAGATATTTGACATCAGTTTTTCACAAGGTACACAAAACTACTAGCAGAGTAAAGCTTCTTTAAACCTGAAAGTAAAGTAGTGGTATGTTGTTTTTGTTTTAACGGATCCCGTGCTGTGTTTGTTCTTCCAGGTTTGTAAGCTAAACCGTTTTCTGCTCCAAATCAAACTAAAGTAAGATTCGAAGTACTTCAGAAATCACTCATTTCTGTAAAGTGAATTAAGGAGTGAAACTAAGACTGTTTATTTCAAGCAATTTGGAAATGATTAGACGCTTGTTTATATAAAAGTGTTTCTAATGAGCTGCCTCAAGGTTTTTGTATGCTTTTCTCGGTCCGTAACAGATCAACCTGGCCTCTTCTCCATATATTTTTTCCACCCTCTTCGATTCCCAAGCACATACACTGTCAAAGCCAGAACAAGTTGCGTTCAAAATGGACTTTATTTCTTCTTTGGAACAACTAGACTGCTCCATATTTGAAGACGTCAGCCAACAGTCCAGTAAACTTTCGTTTATATTCATAAGTCATGAGTTAAAAAACTTGATTTTACGAGCCAAGTAGCAAGGTGCCTTTTCGTCACCCGTGACTTTACTTTGTTACGATCGCATACAAAAAGTTCTCGTCATTTTATTGTACCTATTTTCATTATTTCTCGCCGATCAAAAGATTTGTTACTTTACTTAACTTATACATTTCTTTAATTTGATTGATACGAGATTTAGCAATTACGAAAAGGTGTTTCAGTATTGCAATAATTACCCTATTATTATCTGTATAGAGGCTATGTGCCGGAAAAGCCATGACAAACAACAGCCATGACAATAGATAGCCATGATGAGTTTTCATCACATCTTCAATGTAAATAAGTTAATGTTTGTGGATTCTGTGAATATTATCATTATTATTATTACTATTATTATTATTATCATTATATCCTTGGCTTGTTTGCTTAGTCTCTAAAGCACCAGGTCCACCGAAACCATGGACATTAGGTACAAAAGCCTTTCACTTAATTAAAGAACTTTCCTGAAAACGTGGGCTGTTTCCAGGAGTGTATTATTATTACTATTATTATTAATATTATTATTATTATTATTACTATTATTATCATTATTACTAGTAGTAGTAGTGGTACTAGTAGTGGTAGTGGTAGTGGTAGTAGTGGTAGTGGTAGTGGTAGTGGTAGTAGTAGTAGTGGTAGTGGTAGTGGTGGTAGTGGTAGTGGTAGTGGTAATAGTGGTAGTGGTAGTGGTAGTAGTGGTTGTGGTAGTGGCAGTGGTAGTCGTAGTTGTGGTAGTAGTGGTAGTGGTTGGTTTAGTGGTAGTGGTAGTGGTAGTGGTAGTAGTGTTAGTGGTAGTAGTGGTAGTGGTAGTGGTTGGGGTAGTAGTGGTAGTGGCAGTGGTGGTAGTGGTAGTGGTAGTGATAGTGGTAGGAGTAGTAGTGGTAGTAGTGGTAGTGGTAGTAGTGGTAGTGGTAGTAGTGGTAGTGGTAGTGGTAGTGATAGTGGTAGTGGTAGTGATAGTGATAGTGGTAGTGGTAGTGGTGAAAGTGGTAGTGGTAGTGGTAGTAGTGATAGTGCTATTGGTATTGGTATTAGTGGTTGTAGTGGTGGTGGTATTGGTAGTAGTGGTAGTGGTAGTGATAGTGGTAGTGGTAGTGATAGTGGTAGTGGTAGTGGTGGTAGTGGTAGTGGTAGTAGTAGTGGTAGTAGTGGTAGTTGTAGTGGTAGTAGTGGTAGTTGTAGTGGTAGTAGTGGTAGTGGTAGTGGTAGTAGTGGTAGTGGTGGTGGTAGTGGTAGTGGTAGTGGTAGTGATAGTGATAGTGGTAGTGATAGTGGTAGTGGTAGTGGTAGTGGTGGTAGTGGTAGTTGTAGTGGTAGTAGTGGTAGTGGTGGTGGTAGTGGTAGTGATAGTGATAGTGGTAGTGGTAGTGGTGAAAGTGGTAGTGGTAGTGGTAGTAGTGATAGTGCTATTGGTATTGGTATTAGTGGTTGTAGTGGTGGTGGTATTGGCAGTAGTGGTAGTGGTAGTGGTAGTAGTGGTAGTGGTAGTGATAGTGGTAGTGGTAGTGATAGTGGTAGTGGTAGTGGTGGTAGTGGTAGTGGTAGTAGTAGTGGTAGTAGTGGTAGTTGTAGTTGTAGTGGTAGTAGTGGTAGTGGTAGTGGTAGTAGTGGTAGTGGTAGTGGTAGTAGTGGTAGTGGTGGTGGTAGTGGTAGTGGTAGTGGTAGTGATAGTGATAGTGGTAGTGATAGTGGTAGTGGTAGTGGTGGTAGTGGTAGTTGTAGTGGTAGTAGTGGTAGTGGTGGTGGTAGTGGTACTGCTAGTGGTAGTGGTAGTGGTAGTGGTAGTGGTGGTAGTGGTAGTGGTAGTGGTAGTAGTAGTAGTAGTGGTAGTGGTAGTGGTAGTGGTAGTAGTGGTAGTGGTAGTGGTAGTAGTGGTAGTGGTGGTGGTAGTGGTAGTGGTAGTGATGGTGGTAGTGGTAGTGGCAGTGGTAGTGGTAATAGTTGTAGTGGTAGTGGTAGTTGAAGTAGTGGTGGAAGTAGTAGTAGTAGTATCAGACACCAGTTGTATTTTTCTAAAGGGGAAAGAAACACATCTTTCGAATTCAGTCAGATTGTAAATTCACGTTAAGAAGTAAAACCAACGTCCACTAAAGATGCTTAGTCCATTTTAAAATGCAGCAAAGACGCATTGGGTGCGAGAAAAAACATTTCCCAGTGCGAGTTCAACGTAATACAACATTTCACCCTCACAGTATTACCGCAATTTTTAGCCAAATCTTATCTTACGTTTCCAACCGCAGTGCAAATATAATTCTGGTGTATTTCATATCTTCTAAGATTATTGACTGGTTCAACCAGCCGGCACCACTGTTAGCCAATGAATATCGTTAGTTGTAACACATGTTCGTTTTTCGCGACATTATTTAGAACGTAAATCTCTGTACTGAACGTCTATACAACTGCATGTCAACCTTGACATGGCTCCGTCATTGCTGAGCAAATGTGAGTTCGGATTAGCGCTGTACTCAGCAGCAATCTGATCAGTTATGACTATACTGACATGTACTTAGTCAGCAAGTGTGAGTTGCTGCTTCCGTTTTGTCAAACCTCGACAGAAGAGGCTTAAGTAAATCTAATAATGCAAAAGTCCACTTTGAGAAAAAGCAAAGAATCATTTTAAGTTTTCTATTTAGGAAGCCATGCCAAAGACTATGAGCACCTACTGCTGCGAGACTTGTTCAGAGATTATAACAAAGATTCACGTCCTGTGTTCGACAAAGAAAAAGCTGTGAATGTAGAGTTAGACGTTGCCTACAGTCAGCTGGTGGATTTGGTAAGTACAATTGAATATGATGAAAACTACAAAACAATTTCGGGGTCTAGAAAGATCTGTTCAAACCAGCCTGTCTCCTGACAGCGTATATATAAAATGTTAAAATGGTGTAAATGGATTTATATACCGCAGATATCATATGTTCAAGGAGGTTTACAATTCTTTCTCTTGGGTGAGATCGGACCTCGAATTCAGCCTGTAAACTTAGTGCGTCGGAGTTTGGAATCTAATAAAAAACAGTGAAGAGTTTTTAAGGCACAGTACGGACAATTTTAAGCTTAAGCGCTCAGTGTTGGCCGATTATTAACAAGGGTCTGATCTCGGAATTATCGCCGCGGAAAGTCTACCATCTTATATCCTGGAATTCACCTCAGTAAGAAAAAAAGCGCGGTTGAATTTACGTTCCGCCATTCGGAACTCGAAACGTCTAATCCTTTTAACAAAGCATCACAGTCATTTCGCCGCTTAAATTGTTTAGTGATGCAATCATCTTCACTGTGAACCGTTGATAAGTAAAGCCATAATGATTATTGCAATTTATAAACGGTGTCAATACATGAGAAACAGTTCTTCGCTCTTCTCTGTTGGTAGCCATTCGTTCACGTAAAGCATGATAATTATGTATTTTTAGAGTAGGAAAGCACAACGGGGTTATGCAAGCAATAAATATTTAAGACTGAGTGAGTACTGAATTAGAAGATCAAGGAAACGAAATAGCTTAATACCTTGTTCTTTTTCTTTCTCTCGGTGATTGGTAAATAGAAATGAAGTGCTTAGCCCCCAGCACAGTTTGTAAAATTATCCGGAAAGCGTATGAAGAGTCATAACAGTCAGTTAAGGTAAAAGCTATGATAATTCATTGACCCGAGAGGCAAGACAATGAAACGTCAAAAATGATCACTGTTTGGAAGAATATAGTTTTTATAGTTTTTATGGCTAACACTTTCACAAACTCCTTCTCAGTGGAGGCATCAGTGCTTTCTTCATTACGAAGTGAAAGGGAACCGGATATCAAAATTGACACTTTTACTCGGAGTCACAGGATGAAATAACACATTTACTAATTTTTAAGGGCAAATTAAAAGTCACTTAAATGTTTTGTAAATATTTAAGTTTAGACTTAAATCCTTTTAAATTTCTTAAATTCCTTATGAACCTTTAAGTTACGTTTAAGAAATTTTAGGGTTTCTTTAATCCCATTCGCTCGTTAGTGACCCTATATACATTTAAGTTGGCACTGTAAATATTCACTTATTATACTGAGAACGTTAAAAAGCTTTAATCTAGCAATTAAACAGTATTAAACAGAGCTCTTTTTTTAAGAGACACCATTAAATGTTCTTAAAGGTCCAATTTTCTAAAGGGTGTTAGACGTTTATTTAAGAACATTTAATGCGCACTTAAAGGTATGTTATTACAAGCCTAATGAGAAAATATCGAATTAACCATGGAAAAGAAAAATAAAGATTACGTAAAGGTCTTTAAGTTATAAGTTATCGTAGGCCGAAATACTTCCCAAATACCTGTTAGCAGCGAGTGGAAGCACATAAATGTCAAAAAAACGCATCTTTTATTTTAGCAGCAGTATGACAAAACTCGACAACCGCTTGGCTCAGTGTAAAAGGTTGAGTTTTATATAGTTTTCAGTAAGATCAGTTTGAGTTACAGCTTGCGAACAACGAGAAAAAAAACACCTTGTGACCGACTCCCACACTGGAAGAAACAACACATTATCCATCGCGCAAAACACACAAGGTACATGTATTATAAGAAAAAACTGCCTTTATTGATACAAAGAACCACAAGATAAGTGGTACCGACGAGAATGCAAAACAACGGCCTAAAATCTAAGATGAATTAACATTTGAATTACCGTATTTATACTAGAACCTACGATTCCTTCAACAGAAACGTTTAAAATTTTAAAACATTTGTGACATAGCTAGAAGGCCTAAAATCTACACGGCGAAATTATAAATAAAAATTACCCCAAGAAAGTTACAATCACTGTAACGGAAACGCTGCGAATTCTCGTGCTCAAGATGGAAATGCTAATCAAGACCGGCAAGCAGTTCCATTAACGAGGGGCGTTTGACAGGGTCTTCCGAAATTGCTCTTTTCGCCAGCCTAATTGATCTCCCAGTCGCTGTAGGTAGCAAATCTAATACAAGCACAACAATTTTACCAATCGAAAAGATGTCCGACAGGACACTTTGTCGCCCACGTCCGCTTACAATTTCTGGGGCGACGTGAGGATATCGTTTTCTGTATTCTTGTTGAGAGGCTGTCAACGACATGGCTGGCTTGGGATCAGATACAAAGCGTGCTTTCCCAAAATCTATAATTACTGGATTCCATTCTCCCTCACGCTGTTCCATTATAACGTTGTTGCTCTTAAGGTCGTTATGTAGAATGCCACAAGAGTGTATATGTCCTAGAGCTTCAAGAATGTTCTTAAGAATTCCAAGCCAACATGGCTTGTCTAATTTTTCCTTCCTCATGGCTCTATGTAACGTGAGGCCTTTGTCCTTCTGACCGTGAAATTTTGTGACGAGGCGTAAGGGCTCGCTCTTGGTTACAACACCGAATAGAAGAGGAATACCGCGGTGATCTTCCAAATGATTAATCATTTTCGCCTCGTGGCGCACCTCCTTCTTCAGGCATTCCAGGCTAATTTTTCTTGATCTGAGTTCTTTCACGGCCACCACGATATCCCTGTAATAGGCGAGGTAGCAGTTTCCAAATGTCCCACAGCCCAAAAACTTCTCTGTTCTTACGATCAAAGATGGATAAATCTCTTTTACGTGCATCGAAGCCACACGGGAAAGTGACCGCGATTGATTGCTCAGCTCTGGGTTTCTACAGGCTGCTTCTTCAGGCAACTCCCTGGACGCACTACTTTCCTTGCGTTCATTTTTTCCCGTAATCACCCCCTTGTTCAAGTTCTTTAGGGCTTTCACAGCGGTCCGTTTGTTTCTCCACCTCTTTCGGGCTTCCTTTCTGATCTTTTTTAAATTGTCTTTGTCTTTCACTGTTTTCCGTTTGTTTCTTGCCATGACGCCTTACACAACAGCAATAATTTTCTCATAGGAACGTACGTCGAAAAATCAGCTGAAGTTAAATCTAAATTTCCAAGAGAGATGGAGTGTTCAGTGTCCACTGCAATGTGGATTGTGTCATCAAAAGCACATTCTTATTTTGGAGCTTGATTGTAACTGAACTCCGGAAAACGAAGAACAAAGAGCCGATAAAATCCAATGACTGTCAAAATACATCATTGCAATCAAAAGGGGTCTCGCGCCGCCCAACATTTACCTCCGTCTATCTATTTGAATCCAAAGCTAACTTAAAATAATATAGGCAAAGACAGTAGTTAAATAAGTCTTAATTGTATTTGATACCCAGAAATAGAAAAAAGAAAGGTGTCAAGTTAGTTTAGCATTATGAAATGAATTGACCAAGGTTAGGTGAAACGACATGATGGAAGAAATAAACGTAATAGTCAAACTGGTACGAAAAAACAACTGCACTGTTTCCATGGAATTGTGTCATGTTGACAGTTACTTTTTAAATGAAAATTTATTTTAGTTACCAATGTTAGTGGACAACAAAGCACTGTTAAAGAAGAGAGATCTGGGGATAACAGAATGGCTGAGAGTAATCAACCCCAAAATGCCAGATAAGCATCAGAGACAGCAGAGAGTTCAAAGTACTTTTAGGGTGGCCAGATCTCTGCCCAAACACTAACAACAGGATGTTAATTCACCCTGAGATTTCATGTTTCCAAGTCATTATCATCAAGTTGAGCTTGCTCCAAGTGAACTGCTGATTTATTTCAAAGTAAAATGCTTTAATTGTGATAAAAGAATGAGATGTACATCATATATAACTGAAAATCCAAGAGAAACAGAACCAGTTAGTACAAAATAATAATTTAAAAAAGTTAGGTTCTGTCATCAGATAACAACAGTCCATAAGGACTGACTACCCAAGAGAAACAGAACCAGTTAGTACAAAATAATAATTTAAAAAAGTTAGGTTCTGTCATCAGATAACAACAGTCCATAAGGACTGACTACCCAAGAGAAACAGAACCAGTTAGTACAAAATAATAATTTAAAAAAGTTAGGTTCTGTCATCAGATAACAACAGTCCATAAGGACTGACTACCCAAGAGAAACAGAACCAGTTAGTACAAAATAATAATTTAAAAAAGTTAGGTTCTGTCATCAGATAACAACAGTCCATAAGGACTGACTACCCAAGAGAAACAGAACCAGTTAGTACAAAATAATAATTTAAAAAATTAGGTTCTGTCATCAGATAACAGTTCAGTCCATAAAGACTGACTACCGAAGAGAGGGAAAATGATTGTACATGTAAGTGAAGCCAATATAGTTGAAAAGAAATTTGGCATTAAAACTTTACTGAGTGTTCATATGAGAAAAAAGTTGACCTCTTTGTCTGGGTCAATAGCTGGCCTTTGATCATCAGAAGACTGGTAAGAGTCCAAAATAGTTTGTGCTAGCATGTTTTGCAGCCATCATTTGCCAAGTCTTTTCATATAATTTCACTTTGTCAGCATTGAAGTCAGTGGAATTGAACTAACGCAGGCTTTTATATTCCTTCAAGCAATCAATAATCGACTCCACCAGAGCAGGGCTCCAAGACCACTTCTTTGCCGAGCCAGATGAGCTGGACAGTGTTGACGCCATTTTTTTTCAATAACAACAGTGCTTGTGCATGCTCTGATCTTCTCGCCTTGACTGAGTTGACCCCGATAGGCAAGCCAAAGTGTTTATTTGGAGAAAATTTGGCTCGGCTAGGAGGGTAACCCTAACATTAAAAGAGCGTGACTCGGCTAGGCGAGTCACCCTTCTAGCCAAGCCAACTTTTTGTTTCTCATGTAAACAGTTCTTCAAGTATTTTAATGAAATGTATGAAAACTTGGCTCGCCCTGGGTACCTCGGGTAGGAGGGTACTGGTAGCCCTTTTACCCAGTACAACTTTTCTCCATATAAACAGGGCCTTACTGTGCACATTGATGCTCTAGTCGCAATGAAAACATAAAAACAAATACAAATCCTTGAAAAATGATTTGTGAATAAAACAGCCTCGACAACAATGTAAAAGATCAGATAACTGGATTAATTTATGATGAATAGTTAGTGATATCAAATTATTGCTTCCAAAATTGAATGTTTCTCTTATTTATTTATTTTTTAGAAAATCATTGCATGGGTCAACTAAAACGCATTTTTCACTTAATGATGATTATTGTTAGTTTACCCTGTCATTGTCCGAGCTACCACCTATCATCCTCTCCTGTGATAAGGAATGGTCACTTTCAATATCTGCTCCATCTTTAAAAGAAAAATACACTGAATTGACTGAGAACATTAAACAAACTAGATACGAAGAAAATTATGGTACATGTGAATCGTGTTAAAGAATGAGAATGATTTATTATCCGCGTGAAGACACCATATCGACGTGTCACGAGTTTATTTCTTTTGTGCACGACAATGAAGGCCGTGAGAAGGTAAGAACTACCGAAATTATAATTACTTGAAATGCTCACTTACCGTTTTCGAAACTGACAGAGTCTGGAGAGGGGCTCGATGGATCGCGTTGGAAATCGACAATACTTGAAGTTTCAGAGCCATCGCTGTCAGAGATGTCGGAATCTGAAGAACTACTCAGTTCACGCTTCCTCTTAACGGTCATTAGTTGATGCCTTCGATATGTAGATCGAGACACGCTTTCGTTACAATGAGAGCAGAACACGACCTTCGACCTAAACTCCATTGTTTCGCGCGAAGGAAAGCGCGCGAAGTTCATCGAACTATATCGTTCGTAGATAATTATTTGGCCTAACAGCCCATTGTCTCTTGGGAAGCATTTGATTGCCAGGAAATATGAAATCGACCTAGCACCACCCCCGCTCAGGCCATAAGATTTCCTACACAAGAACCTCAAGTCTTAGGTCTGAACCGAGAATTTATAATGAAAGGACAACAAAAATAAACTATTATAAGGGGTTTGCTACCGCAAGAAAATTCGAAACCAATATTTAAGTTCAAGCAAAAAGTGGCGTTCGATTGTACTTCCCCCTCCCCCTCCTCCCGCCTAGAGATACATTAAATTAGTACAGTATTTTAGGCGCCAAACTTCGTTAAATACATTAGGGAGTTTAAGATCTACGACGGCGACGGTCGACGAAAACGTCACCTCAAAATATAACTTTGCTTGATCATAAATCTTTCGCGATTGTTCAGTTTCATTCACGTCCTACAATATGGGCGAAATGTCCTAAAAATAAATTGGTACGAGCGGTTTCAGAGTTAAAATAGAGAATGAGAAATTCTCTGTTGCACGTTTACGTTGTCGTCAAAACCTCAAATTTGGTAATTTCACGTCGTCGTTATTCGTTTTGCTGCTAGAATCCGTGCTGCACGTGCAGCACGATTATTTATGCTCTTTTAACCAATGATATCTTTGTTTTGCGGCGATGTTGTTGCCGTCGCCGTCGTAAAATCTTAAGCTCCCTATTATCACTAGAGCGCGCGGGCATTCAGCAAGCGGGATTTAATACTTTGAAGCCCTACGAGCACAGTACAGTGTATTATGGCTGCGATAACAGACGATCACGTCGTTCTCCTGGAGCGCACGCTTCAAAAAAACAGAGAAGTGATTATCGAAAATCAGAGGCTGCGCGAAGACATTAGAGCAAACGAAGCAGAACACAACAAGGTTCTGCGAGAGGTCCTGGCTGAACTAAAAGTCATGAGGGAAAAACAGGACAATGGTGGAAATGTACGGCCCCAACTTAAAAGAAAACAAAGCAAAATCCAAGTTCCTTCAATTTGTCGGGTGAGTACTGTTATATGTGATTCTTAATTGCTACAAGGTATTTCTTGGTAGCTGAATAAGCCATTCTGGAACAATTCGAAGGAACTCGCGGGAACTACAATGCTTCACGTTTATACTTGATAGAATATTTACAAGTGGCATTGTATGGATCTCTGTTTGGATCAAAACGGATTAAATGATTAATTTGCCTGCTGCTTTGTCGACCGTACTGTTAAAGGCTTTTTGAATATAAGCTTCGTAGTTTTTGTGGCCCTCTTGACTTTGCCGAACGACTCGGCAGGCGAGTACTTAAGGGTGTATACTTGTATATTATACATTGAGAAATTATCGTTTGGCTACGCAGTGGATGCAGAAAGACAAATATTTTATCTTAGCCTGAATGATTTCAGGCAACTCAAGCGTATAATTCCTTTTGACTTTGAAACATTTGTCAGTTCCTGGATTAATTGCAGCATCCATGTAGGGTTATAAATAATTAAACAATGACATGTAATAATCATAATTATCATGTCAATCTATTTTTTTCGTAGCGTACGTTGCGTAAAGTGTTTAAGACACTGTCAACCAAGGAAGATTTTCCTGGTTTTTATCTCCAAGAAAGGTATAGAATACTAACTGAAGCATTAACTTGGTAGAAGTATAAATGCAACAGTAGGTAAATAATCAAAACTGCCACTACTACTATTTTGCCAAACTTTATTTTCTGTGCTGAGTAATAGCTTTTGGACTCTAATGGCAGCATATTCTCACTGTTCTTTTTGCATCTCCTTGAAAGGCCTCCAGAATAGTATCTTTTCCTCTTTTGAACCCTGTTCACTGTTGGTGGCTGAAAATAATATATAGCAAATACTGAATGTTATCTAGAAATATTGTTGTTGTAAATGAAGGATGTTTTTTCCATGTGCCTCGTAACAGCCATGTCAGCAATTTCAAGGCTGTTGTTTTGGTTCTGAAATAACTTTTATATATCAAATTTACTTACCTAATTTTTTTTGCTGTACAGTCCTGTAAAGACTGGATTTTCAACATTTTAAATTCCAACAAACATATTTTGGGGTAATTGCAGCATGTACTGTTCGAAGTGAGCACATCAATATTATTATTTTCTACATGGGCAATACACTGTTAATTTGTCCCTGACATTTTGTATTCTCTTTCCCTTCCATTATTTAAGTGTGGACTCGGCCAATAATGCCACCATTTTACAGCGAGTAAGATGGGAAATCTACCATTATGTTGGTGGGCAGGACAAATGCCAGTGGTCAGATGCCCAAATTGAAGGTAAGGTTTATTTTGAACATTTGTCTGTGTAACACGAGGCGTCTACATGTGCACTAGTATTGTTGTCATGTAAACTGTACTACATATATTTGTTTTTGAATCAAGAATCAAGACTGGAATTTTATAAACATGATTGCTAAGATTCTAAACTGTGTCATCAGAATTACCACAATGCGGGAGACACATTTTTTTTAAGTCAAATAAAGTTATGTAATTTTGTAATATGCTTCTGTAACATTATTGCATGTACCTGTCACAAGGTTTGAAATAATACTTTTGTCATTTGTGCGATGTTCCAATTATGTTTCTAAATCAACATTGTCAAGCAGAGAACAGCTACATAACTACATGCTCTCCTCCAGTACAAATTAGAGTGACATTCATTTACTGGCTCCTTCTTCAGGTATGGTCACAGATGACGTCAAACAGAAACAAGACAATAACAAAGATGTTACTGAATAATTTACACACAATGGTAAAACAATGCATTATGTCATCTGTAACGGTACCTACAGAATGACCCCATTTACTGTACTTTCCACTCTAACAGTGTCTCCATCTCTCTCTTACCTACAGAGGCATTTAGAAGATACTTCCTGACATCAGTGGAGACAGACCAGAAGAAAAAGTCTGGTACATATGAAGAGCACAAAAGAAAGTGCAGGCGGCAGGGAAGGAAAACAGAGGTAAGATTTAGTAACCATACTTGAAATGACAGAAAGCAACTGAACCTCACACAGAACATAACCATTTAATTGTTATGGGTGACCAGTATTCATATATTGTTTTTGTGGGTGTTCAAATTCTGATGACCATCATTAGTCACAGTATACAAAGCTTCATTGAATTGTGTTTTGTTTTTCATGCTAGAAAATAACAAGAAGGACAGTTGCTTTAGACAAGGCAACAAAATGGAGTGATGGGGCTCGAGGCAGAATGGCAGAGTTACTAACTGAAGGCTATATGTCCTCCGAAGAGTCTGACATGGAAGGAGACACCCTGGTATATGTTGTCAGGACAATACCATGGGAGAGTGATCAACTAAAGAAAAGAAAGGCAAAACTAGATAAGATTTATACAAAAGGACAATCTAAACGCTTCCAACAGAGAGCAGTAAAAAGGGTAAGAAAGGAAGGGGTACTTTCTTCTCTCCCAAGGCCAGCTGATTGCCCAGGATGGGCATGTGTTTCATTGTAGAGAAAAATTATACACATGTTCCACTTGCAGTGTACATACTAGTTATACAACACTTTTGAGTGCTATCCTGTGGTATATCCCACTCAATCTTTAAGCTTGTGTCTAATAAGTAAATACTAGTGATGAGTGGGATATTCCACAGCATACCACCAGAAAGGTTTACATAAATGTTTATACCATGCCAAAGAAAATCCCAATGCATGATGGGAAGGTTGGGTGTGATACTGTTGAATTGCACAGATCAAAGGAAAGGTTGAATGTAATACTCATAAATATACCACAGCTTTCCTGCATTTTGATTGGCTGTATTTTCTATGGCATGATATAAACAATTATTTTCAACTTGCAAGAAGATATGCATTGATATTTGTCCAAGGATCTTATCTGTTCCAAGAAGCAAGACTGTTTTGAGGGTGAAAAGGGCTTTGAGTTAAATAGATAAAGTCAAGGACAAGTAGCTATGCATTTTTCTAAACCAAATACAAGTTATCAGTTTTATTATCCTTCACAGAAAACTGAAATATTTCCTTTAAGCTTGTGACATTTTGCAACTGGAAGATATCAGTTGGAGAAATAAATCTTTGTTTCTGAAAGCTGACTTGGTTTAATTTGTTAATTTGTATGGAGGAGCGGACTGGGTGACTGTTACAAATGTGTGCAGCCATTGCAAATCTTTGCATAGCTTTTGGCAGATTTTTTAACCTGCTGGCTAGTTTCACATTTCCTCATGACCTTCTGGGGGAATAATTGGCATGGGAGGTTAATCTGCAATTAATTAAGTTGTAGTGATAGTATCAACATCTTTAATTCAATCTCTTAAGTATACTGAAAGGGATCTGTTAATATGTAATAAAAGGGATTTACAGCCTTTACTTGTCATAATAAGGGCTTTTCAACTACTCTTTCCAGACTCTTTAATTAACACTTAAAGCCAACATAAAGGATTATTTTCTTAACATTTAATGGACATTTACTGTCTTAAAATTACATTAAAGAATCATTTCCGTTCCCTTTATTTACAACTTAAAGGTTAGTAAAGATGCTTTTACTGACTCTTTACAGGCAAGCCTTAAAGACCCTTAAATTGTTCATTAAGTGCTTTAAGCGTACTTCTTAAAGATAAAGGAAATAAATGTTTAAATTTTTTAAGACAAACTTAAAGTTATAGGAAGTAATTCTTTAATTAACCTTTAAGAAATCTTTACTGGAAAGTAAAGTAGTTATTTCGTCCTGTGAGTGGACAAGTAGTTGGATTACCAATAATAAGACATCAGTGATATGCAACGTAGCTATCCCCTCCCCTGGAATATAGTGGACAATAACACATTGTTAAGTTATGTCTGTGATGAGGCCACCTTATGTTAAGTACTATACCTCAGCTAGGTTTTTTTCACCTTGTGCCGAAAATTCTTGACACTTTTAAACAAATAAGACAAATGGAGTATATCAAAACAACTAAAGGTATTTACGATCTGATAGCAAAGAAATGAAAAGTGATATTTTTACAGTATTGACCGAACTAGCTTGGAATTATATGAGAGTTATATCCTAGGAAAGACTTAATTTCACTTAATTTCTTTAAGATAACCGCAGTAAACTGTTCTTGAAGCAAGATGAAATGTTGACAAACGCGCGCGTGGTAAACATACCCAAAAGAGCTCGATAGTGGGCAAATAAGCTGTTTTCTCATCAGCTGGTCTGTCAAAGTAGCTGAATTTTTTAAGAAGATCCTTAAGTTAACGAACCACGACGTCAGGAATCAATGAAACCATGAACCGACGATTGAAATTTGCAGTCAAACTGATCCACATCATTTAGTTTCGTAGGCAATAAACCAAAAAAAAAACTCTGCAGCTAGTGATTTACAAGCTCTTCTCGTGTTCTCCAAACATCCCGCGTGGTTTATTGCGCCGGTAAACCCATAGAAATGTGCAGGTTATTGATTTTATAAACTAACTTTAAACGAAAACAGAAAGTGTCTCTCTTTTCTATGGGTTTACCGGCACAATAATTCATAGGTTTTTGACCAATCAGCGCGCGCGCAGTATCTGAATTATTCAATGTACTAGAAATTTCAATGTGAAAGTGAGTGCTGGCGAGGGGAAATCGTGTGGAATAGAGGAGGTATAAGCAGAAAATTAGGTTAGTTCAAGATCCTCTGGATATTCCCGTAGTAAAAAGATGGTGGTATTTGGAAGGAAATATGGTGGCAACTGTTTATTTATGCTCTAACGCTTTGGTATGTTTCCAAAGTGTGTTTTTGGAATCTTTCTATAATTATTGTATTATTTCTAAAGGGAAGTTCTGAGTTCAAGAGAAGTGTATGTAGTGTGAAGGGCGTGAAATACTGTTAGGACACAACTGAAACTGCAACATCAGTATTAGAAAAGAATGAACAATTTATTTAATACATTCATTATGGCATTTAAGCGTAACTGTAGCTGTAAGATCTTGGTATAAACAATTCTCAGATATTTAAGGTAAAAGTGACTTCTAGAAGTAATAACAATAACAAAGAAGTCCAGTTCATTCTAGGAACAAAACGGTTGCATAAATTCTAAGGGTGACTGTTGTGCCTCCTCGGGCGACAGACTTTGTGACTCAACGGTCGAATATTTTGCCTCAACGGGCGACAGACGTTTTGACTCAACGGTCAAAGATTTAGCCTCAACGAGCGAGCTAGTAACCTCGTGCTTCCCCTTGACGCGCTCTGAACTCACTTCAACGACAGATCTGTTTTCCAATTGACCTTTCACGAATATCTCCGAAGACAGGCAAGCTGGAAAGGTTAATTTAGTATACTTAGAGGGCAAGTCTCTTTATCTGGTGATTGCCCCGTTTGAAGTGCATTGAGGAGCAAATCATCTCCATGAAGCAAGACGCAATCGATTTCTTCACACCTCCATTGCTGAATTGGCCACAAATGGTCACATAGTAAGGCAAACAAACTCATGAAAACCACCTGTCGTCCTCCCGAATCATCACTGAACTGATCGTGACCTTGATGAATACTTCCCCGGGCATTTAGAAACATGTAGGCAATCGAAATAAGGAAAACCCCTAACCTTTCAACTCCTCCGAACTTGTCAACCACCGCCAGAAAGATGTGAAGTGTGGTGAAACGTGCAGAAGAAATCATTGTGACGTAACACAACGAAAACGCGAAACTCCGCATGCCCCGAATCTGACATCCGAAAAATCGAGATTTTTCACCGCTTATATGATATGGAACATCGCTGACCCTCTCAAATAGTGTGCTGTCTCGCTAAGGCTCGCCAGCAATGATGTTCGTATATACCAACTCAGCAACACTATTCACCTCCTACGAAGTGAAGGGTTCCGGGAATGTTGGCAAATCCTTGTGCAAGTGAGCCTAGTCACCGAACATACAAAAAGTGTTTGGCGCCAATTCTTGCTTTGGAGCTGTTTCCCAGCGACGTGACTGATGTTGCTTCATTGGTATAAAACAATTATTCTTTTCAGTCTTGATGAATAGTGGCTGTAGAAATATTTACCTCGCTGCTTCGAAGCCTGGTAAATTCGCTACAATTATTTACCTTGACTTAAGAGAATAATTGTTAAATCTCTATGAATTAAACTTAAAAATATCATCGCGTCGAGTTTCCCCATTTAGTGAAGGATACGCATTGTACTAAACTAGGGTGATTACTACTGGGTTCTTGCAAATATAAGGGCCAAACAAGAGGACGAAAACAAAAAACTCCGTGCAATACAAATTCTGTAGCAAGCAAACAGGCAATAAGAAGAAAAAATTGTGGAATTAAAGATCTATCAGAAAATACTCATGCGATCAGAGCTAACACAGGCGAAAGAAAATTCACTTAGTTTACATGTAAACTCAGTTGTTTTTTCGTTTTTGCTGTATTTTTTTAGCCTATATATTGTCATTAAGAAACGTGAGTCAATAAAGATGAATTAGGACAAAAAACCCATTTGGCAGAATGAAAGGGCTAAGGAAAGTATCTGTCCAAAGCTTAATTTCATTTGCTAATTTAACCGCGGGACTAAGGAAGGGGAACTGGTACACAGAGTGAAGTACATAACCTACACAAAGCCTGATTGGTCGATTGGATCTCCACAGGTCTGAGGCACTGTGTGGGAACCTATTTTTGCGCCCGACAAATGGAGCCGTGGCCAAGCGCTGTAATAATAATGTAATCGATGGAATTGAATATTGAATGTGTTGTATTGACGTCATAGAAGCAAGCGGAATGGCTAGTTACTCGGGCTACCTGAAAGGTAGGCCGAGTCTAGGTTTCGGTTTCCTATCTATCAGTCTATCTATCGTCATGTCACGATTTTATATGCTGACGTAATGCATGCAATCGAGACATTCACGAAAACGAGGCCACTTACATACTGGCGTACTGGAAATTATGGAGAATCTAGTTTCTTCTGGGACGCTCAAAATACATACAAACGCACACGCCGTTCGCGGTAGACCCACACTAAATGATGTCGAGCGTTGTCGGAAAAGGTTGGTGATCCACGAATTCTTTAGCTTGAAAGCTAGCCTAATGTGCAGAGTTCATACTAGTTCTCACGGGGTAACAAATGAGCCATATGTTAGTTATCAAAACTGTGCCAGCCGATTGAACAACAACAAACTATATGATGGCGCTAACAACAGCGAATTGGATAGGGATACTGACAGAAGCAACTTGAATAGTAAATATCTAAGCTTACCTCTTCCGTTAATGTCCCGTTTCTGTGATTGGTTTTTATTGGGTTCAATACTTGTAAAGCACGATTTGGTATTGCGTACGTAATCACTATTATTGTACAGGGGATCGTAAATGTTGGTTTGCTCTTTGCACGGAGTTGCATGTGCTTGACAGAAGAAAGACATGATAAATACTCTTGATGACTGTGAGCTACTAGAAAAAGTTGTCAATATGACTAATGTACGTGAACGTAATGTTACAGTGTCAATAAAAGAACAGCAATTCAGTTCTCGTTATGCAAAGTATTTATATTTTGACTGTACTCGTGATTTGTGTAAGCGGCTGTACACACGCCATTAATTTTTTTTTGCACATGAGTAATTAAACTGACTGTTGGCACAAATAACCGTTAAAATGTGGGACTGGAGTGACTGATAACGAAAATTCCCCACACGGATCCCGCATGTAGTTTCGTATACATTTTACTCGTGGTAAATGATCAAGTAAAACGCTTCATACGAAGCCCGAGAGAACGCTCCTCAAGCGTCTTGCTTTTATATAGAAAACGTTTACAGCCTTAATAGCACAAATAGGACTCGAGCCGGTAAAACTATAAGAAGCCCTGTTTCTGGTAGACAGATGTAAGCATCAATTTGCCTCTCTCAGCGGCGATGTTGAACTCTGTAATGTAATTTCTGGTTTCACGATTTGGTGTTTTCTCAAGCTAACACTTGTAACGTTTTATTGCATTCTTTGCAGGATGGTAAACAGCAAATCTTGTCCAGCAAAGTTTGGATTCGCCAGGTAAATGTATCTGAAGTCCATCAGTAACTTTTAGAGCAGTTTTTAGGGAAGAGATGTGAAAAAGCCGGTGTTAGGACAAATCATAATTTAAATATATATATATAAATAAAATCATAATTAAAAAAAATATAAATATAAATAAAATCATAATAAAATGTAAAAAAGATTTATTCAAAGTTTTAAAAAATGAAATTTATCAAAAAGATTTTATCAAGATATTTTAAAATAAAAATGAATTATTTAATTAAGATTTAAGAAGAAGGAATGAAATATAAAATGGAAAATTTACAAGGATTATATTTAACACAATTGAAAAAAATTTCTAAAGAGTTGAAAATTAAAGGTTATTATTTAATGAATAAAGAAAATTTAATCAAAGAGTTGGAAAAATTTACAGATGAAGAGAGTATTAAGATAATATCAAAATTTATTATTAATGATAAATATATTTGTATTCATGGAAAGTGTAAATATTACTGTAAAGAATGTGATGGATCTTATATTTGTAAACATGATAAAAATAAGTATCAATGTAAAGAGTGTAAAGGAACGTATAATTGTAAACATAATAAAAGTAAGTATCGTTGTAAAGAATGTGGTGGATCACAAATATGTGAACATAATAAACAGAAACAACAATGTAAAGAATGTGGAGGATCACAAATATGTGAACATGGTAAACAAAAGGCTAGTTGTAAGGAATGTCGAATAATAAAAATTAAATCGTAATTTAAAGATAAAAATATAAAATAAAATGGTTGAAAACGGAATTATTGAGATTAAATATCTTAATGAAAAAAGGCTAGATGTTAATGCTTTTATGAAGTCAATAAAGTTAGATTTAAAACAAACTATATCAAAAAATATTGGTTTTATTGATAAAGAAAATGAAGTGATTTATTTTGAAATTTTGTATACTGATAAAAGTGGGGAAGAAGAGATTTTTGATTTTTCTAATAATATAAAAACATTTGATGTAGATGATGTATGCAATGATGATTTTTCTAGAGATTTAATAAAATTTGTTAATGAAATGAATTATCTTTGTGATGGTGATATTGTTGATTATAATATTAATAATTTTATTGTTAGTTCATTTAATGTTACTATATATGTAAATGCTGATAAGATAATTCATAAAAAAATTTTACAAAGACCTTTATGATGAGTTATGGGGAGAAGATTAAGTTATATAACGCTTATATGTGTTACATAACAAAAAAAATTTATCTAAATCTTAAACTAAAAGTTATGGGAGAACCCTTAAGATCAAGTTTTTTCCATTCATTGTCTAAGATGCTTAAATCAAAGTGGTTTATGAGGCTCTCATATTTTCGAACTGGAATTGTTGGATAATCCTTTGAGGGTATGTTTGCAAGTAGGTTTGATGGTGAGAGTTTCACAAGTTCTCCATATTTGGTGTTATTCATATATGACGACTTATTATCCACTATACTGCACATAAGTCTTAACGGTTCCCTAATCTGTATATTTATGGGGTATAATTTACCAGGATTTATAACTTCAGGCGCGCCTAAACCAACTTGTAACCCTCTCGTAAGTTTTATTTTGAAGTTCTTATTGGAATAAAGATAGTCAACAGTGTCTGTCTCAATGATTGTTATCTTTGACTTATCGGTATCATTAAGAAGGATCGATTGAATATCACGCAACGAATATGTACCAGGTTGTATTATTATGAGAGGCTGATTCTCAACATTAAACAATATCTGTTGATCCTTGAAATTAATCAATCTTTTGGTTTGTATATTACAATCTAGTAGCTGTATCTCTCGAAGATTTTTCAGTGGAGGATCTAAATAAATCCTAGTTTCGGACTCATACATGGTAATACTTAACATTTTTGTTTGATTACAACATATTCATCTTTAAATTTCCATTGATGTAATCACATTCCTGAGCGACGTTAGAAACCGACCTTTTTAAAGTAAACATAAAATCTACTTTCAAACTTCAAAACCACTTTACATTTTGCTTGTTGCTATGTCGTAAAAGTATGCAATCTATTGTTCTACACGTGAACACTAATTTACAAACAATCATAATCACGTGAAATACTCATGAACTACCGAAATAGATACCACGCAAATACACTAGAGACAATTATAAAAGCTAATATATTATCTTCATGTTGTGTGGTCACGTCCGTCTTTTCAGTCAGAGTTGAGGGTTTTGGTTTTGGTTTCGCTTCGGTTAGTAAAGGGTTTGGATTTGTATCAGTCATATGAGGTAACTTTACCTTTGAAGATCCTAAGTTATGACTTATTCCAACCTGTTTTGATTCAGTGTTTAGGGAATTATTTACTCCAAAATTCATATCATTACTCGCTTTCATAAGTTTGTTATTAAAACCAGTCACGCTTTCAGTGTTGATTATCATATTACTTGGCATTAACCATACACCAGGAGCGATAGCTAAATCAAGCCGTAATTTCGCTTCCTGTACAGCTAATTGATATCTTTGGATAGAGCTAGAAATGTCATTCTCAATCACACTACTTTCAAATAAAGCTAAGAATTCTTGTTGAGTCTCGATTGCCCCACCGCCATTACCATAAATCGAGTTTCTAGTGTTAACTTGCGCTCCCAATATACAGTAAACAAAAGCTTCTGCAGATCGATTCAATCTACCAAGTCCAGCTTTAGTGAGTCCATGCCCACTTGTTGGGATAAACCAAGCATATTTGAAATCAGCAAAGTCATCATTACGGATAAATGAAATTAAATTACCTTTTTCTTTCTTGCCACCTTCATCAGCAAATTTACCGCCTTCACCAGGCCATTGATCTGCTTCATGATCGTAATTCCTTACAATATGTACATTTTGATATCCACCACCTTTTCCATTGTACCCTGCACCATAATCAAGGAATATATCTCCCAATCCACCGTTTCTACCGCCTTTCCATCTAAAGTCTGAGTTTTTCGATATGTTAAATTCTACACACAAACGTTGATATGCAACTTTACTATATGGATTATTATTTATTACAAATGGTTGCTCATCAGGTAAGGGAAGGCTTAATTCATACAATATTCTTCTTATTGTGAAATATATATGAAACTTTATAAAGCTGTTCACTACTTTAGGGTAATTTAGACTTTCAAAAGGACTTATACCACAACCAGATGTTGCACACCATACTGCAAAGTTAAGTTGCTGAGGCCAATAATTCATATCAGAAGCATTCAACCATTTTTTACTCTGCTTTCCAAATTTGAATGTTACAACTTGAGATGTAAATATGTTTCTCATCTTTGCTGTGAATTTCTTCGTATTTGAAACGTATATATCTAGAGAGGTTAGCATTTTTGTTACATCAGTTGTAAAGTCATCAAAATTAATAGCAGGTATTGGGTAAGATTGATTAGTAATAGATAAACTTTTTGGGAACGAACTAAATTCATCATCATCCAACCCTAAATCTTTCCATAAAACTCTTTTCAAATTAGAAGGAAGATCATCAGTCCAGGTTTTTCCAGTAGGATCATCATTTGACATTACCGTTATACCATTAACTTTCCATCTAATGTAACCCCCATACGGATCAGCTACAACTATGAATTTACTTGTATCAGCATTTGGATACTTATTTATGAAATCCTTGAATGTCATTTTATTACTTTTAGAATAAGATGAAAAGTCTTTAGATTAAATAACCTCTTTTCTAATACCTGCAAAACAATTACATCCCACATCAGTTCTCTCATATGAAATTTTTAATGTGCGGGAGTGGTTAACTCTTTTAATAGATCTGCGCGAACTTCTCTTCTTATCTGTGACATGTTTAAGTTTTTTTCTGTATCTCTCCTGAATTTTTGACGAACTTCTAGTTTTAGTTTTTAAAACTTTTCCAACTCTGCTAAAATTATAGAAAATTCTTGATCAGATATAACATTATCTTTCAAAGCCTTTGAAACCAAGTCGTTAATGGTGTTTAATTTTGATTTCGCTATAGAAGCAGTCTGTTCATGTTTGCTAACTTTATTTGAAAGTCTTTTTGAGGCTGCACCGAATCCAACAGATACTCCACCACATATTCCACCGACAACACCCAAAGGAACACCAATCATGGCTCCAAAACCGGTGAGAGAAGTTCCAAGACCACTTGCGGATAGAATAACTGAAATCACCCCACTGAAAACACTGATTTTTGTAAATATTCCTCTTGCTCTATTGTATTTTTTCCTTACATCTTCATAATGTTTAATTTCTCTCTCAAGATTTTGTAATACTTCACTCGATTTTTGCAGTCTGAAATTGACTGGGTCAACATTACTATGCAATTGCGGATATATTTTGTTGTAATCCTCCATTTTGTATTTTACTGATCAACATGATATCTTTAAATGAATTCGGGAGGGTTTTCTTACCTTCGCTTCTTGTTTTTAAATTGCTCCACAAAATATAGAACCACAGCCATTATCAAAAGCCAAGCATTCTTACCTAAAAATCCAATAACCTCACCCGCTGTTTTGAATAGAAAGCTAACTATTGCACCAACCATTCCAGGCAATATTTCGCCAAGTTTTTTACCAAGAGTTTTCAAACCATTACCAACACCTTTACCCAATGTTGTTAGGCCTTTAGAAAGATTAGAAACTATAACACCAATGATAACACCTACAGCACTCACAACAGCAAAGACTGTAAAACCATACTTTTTGAAGATAGCCTTTACACGATCTCGTAACGGTAGATTTTTAGGTATTTCATCATTTCGTCCTTCGATTTCACTTATTTGTTCTTGACTTAAAATTATCTGCTTTCTCGCTAGTTCCTGATATTTATTAACCTCAGTTTGTAAACGATCCCTACTTTGTTCTAACTTTGTTAAATTGCTCATCCCATCCTTATATTTGTCTATTTCATCTTTGTATCGTTTAATTTCATTCAAAAGTTTTTCAACCTCTGTTTTAGATTCTATCTTCTGTTTAACAGCTGCATCTAAATAGCTTTCAATTTCTGCGATTCTGGTTTGATGTTGTTCGATGATTCTACGCTTCTCTTTATCATTATCAATATATTGTTGTCTCTCCAGATCATTTGTTTCTACTGCTGTTCTTAAACCCTCTAATGCATTAAGTAAATCCTTAATTTCTTCATTTTTTTCATTCAATTGTGATAAAATATCATCATTAGCTTCCACAACTTCTTCTGCTTTTTTACCCAGAGCTTTCATTATAGTGACAGGGAGTTTTTTATTAATATCTCCATTCGCATTGAATAATTCATGCCATGTTTCATTTACTCCTGGTTTTCTAGGAATTGCGACTTCGATTTTACCCCACTCACTATATTTGAAAAGAAAACTAGGTTTAGCATTTGGAAATTTATTTAAAATATCTCTCCACACTTCATCTTTTTCATTTTCCATATCCAACAATAGATCAGTTTCACGAGCACCAAATGATGTTTCTTCTTCTTCATCATAACCAGGATATTCTATACGAGTGGTGGATGTATTTGGGCTTTGATAAAATGTATTATCTTCATCATTATCATCATTATCATCAGATCCTTTTGGTAAATCTTCTAATGGTATATCTTCTTCCATGATTTTTTACCAATTAGTAAGAAATCTTTAGACCGATCACACACTTTTAATAAAAGAATTTACTAACTAAATAACCTAATGACAACATACCAACACCAACATATGCTATTTCCCCTTTCTTTTGATTTTCACTAGGTCTATAATAATCAGAGAATTTTGGTTCATGCATTTGACTGTACAATTTCAAAGCTTCATCTGTATTCGAAATATTTTTTGAAGCTTGGTATTTATCATCTTTTTGTTGTACTTTCCAATCAATGAGTTTCTGTCTTTTTTCCTGATATTCTGCATAATCTTTTTGATATTTTTCTAATGCCTTATCATGTCGTATTTTTTCTGTATCTGTTTTATCACCTGAGAGATATTTTGCAAGATATGAACCACCAACGAATGTAGTCGCATTCAAAATAGCCCCTCCTAACATCATTGCTAATGCTGCCATATTTTAATTTGGTAAAATCTTTTGATCCTCTAAATATGTTTTTAGATACATACTACCTGACAATACAGCTACCCATTTTGCATAATTTGTAATACTTGAGGATGGATCGTTCATAAATGATTCTTTCATAACCTTTTTAGCTACATAACCAACACCAGCTGCTAATCCGATAAGTACTGCAGAATCAGTAACAGTTTTCACAAGTTTGTTTTCGGTTGACATAATTTTTTACTGTATCAGTAAGAAATCTTTAGATCCCTTTAGGACCGCGAAGCAAATCACATCATACACACATATTCATATCATTCCCATTTTCGGAGTTGGTTGAGGTTGTGGTTGGGAGGGTTGTGGTATAGGAATATTTTGGGGTGGAACTTTAGTCGGAACTTGGGATAAATCTACTATCCTATTTTTATAATATCTCATAAACATATCAAATGCTGTAAACCCTATTCCAACAATGGATAATACAGTGGTAAAAGATAGCTCTGGAAGCCATGCTTTAGATTCACCATCTTCATTAGTCTCTTCTTCCTGTTTCATTTTTTCTTCACGTTTCATCTCCCTAGCTAATGCTTCTTTTGCTTTTTTATTATATTCAGCCAATTTCTTACCAGCAGCAACCTTTTTAGGATCTTTATCTCTCTTTTTAGAAGTATTAACTTCAGTTTTTTGCTCTTCTTTTGGTGGATCTCTAGTAATTTGTTCAACTTCTTCAGTCATTATTTTACATATCATTAAGAAATCTTTAGACCCCTTTAGTGGACAGTATCATACCCACCAGAAGCCTGCTCAGTTGTGTTAGTATTATCTGATTCTTGTACTTTTTTGATTTTAATGTGCTTTGCAACCTGAAATAATCCGCTGACAAGTGCTACAAATCTACCACCTTTTAATGCTAAGAGACCTACAAAATTTGTCAGTTCACGTTTAACCAACGCATCATTTTTCAAATCAGAACAAAGAGCTTCTATATCATCAACAGGAACCATGTAAGAAATTACTTGAGAAACTAATTGAAGAGGTGAATCTACCAATCCGCCATTAATTTTCTTACCCAATACTGCCTGGTATCGATTAAAATATTTTTTGACATCTTTCACTGATAATTTTTTTATGTCACCTATACTCATATCAAAACCTAAATATTCCTTTGTGGTTCCAAGAGCTGCGAGAATTTCTAGTGATTCTTTTTTTATTTCAAGTTCCTCACTTAGTTCGGTATCTTTTACCTCATCTTTTGTTTCTTCAATATAATCTTCAACTTCTGTCATCTTTTAATTTTGTAATAACATATAGATTCTTTTAGATCCCTTAAATCACTGAATGAGATGATAATATAGTATTAAAAGATAGCTCTGAAATCCAACCAACCCTAATAAACCTACAAATTTTATAAGTTCTCGATCAATCAACTTTTCCAACTCATCTTGGCTCGTCTCATAATTATAATAATCTTCATCTTCAACTTCTGTCATCTTTTTTTATTCCTTTCGGTAATACATGGGTTATTTTTAAATCACTTCAGGGTCAGGGATCTCCAAATAACAATTAAATGGGTAACGTAAAGATAAACAAAGTCTAGAATATTTTTCAGTTTTTAATAATTGCACAAATTTTTTACATAATTCATAATCCAAATCACCACCATAATCTTCGAAAAGCATCTTCATACCTTTTTGTGATGGGTTATGGAAAGTAACAACACAAGCTACATTTTCACGGAATGGTTTTGCTATAGATGTTAATTGCTGAGTGAGAACCCAAACTGATAATCCATGATGTCTTCCAGAGAATGCCAAATCTATAAACTTGTTTGATCTTTTCTTCAGATCATTCGAAACAGCACAATCATCTAAAATTATTAGTGTATTTGTTCCAGAAAATAAAGTTTGACAATCAGTTAATAACTCGTTAATCTCATCAATGTTACTAGCATCTGGTGATAATACAAAGAAACGTTTATCTCCTCGGGCAAAATTATGATATGTTTTATTTTTAGAATAAGTTGGACATATTAAAACAATGAATTCAAACAATTTTCTGAAGGGACCTCGAAGCTGATCAATGATGTACTTTGTCTTTCCACAATTTGTTGGGCCAGTTATAATGCAGTGAAAAGGAATTTTATCTCGTAATTCTTCCATCTTTTAACTAATACATGATTGATCTTAAGTTTGAATTCATAACCTCCATTAAAGCATCGGCTACAACAAACATGTAACAAGTCATAATACCAGACCCACTAACTTTTCTTTTCATTTCTATTTTTACACCATCTTGTGCATTGTTTAAGGCTAGACCCCCTCCATGAATACTATTATCTGGGTTGGTTCTTAAATCTATCCACAGAGCAAACTTATCATCATAAAAATTCTTTTCATTCACCGACCAACGGGAGGAACCACTCTCCCTTACAAAACGTTTCTTTACCGACTCCCAAAGATCTGATGGAACCATTCCCTTAGAGTAGAAACGATTTGGGACACCATTAACATCGATATTGATTGAGGTGATACCTGGATTAAAAAAATTTTCGGAATCTCGTGCTCCTCCGGTGTATGGTAATGTAAACAAAAATAATATCCCTGTAATTGACCTTCTAGGTAGATTAATATGTTGGTTTATAACACTATCAGTAGGTCTGGATATGGTGAAAGTTTTGTGTAGAGTGACATTTTCATAAAAGAATCCTTTTCCAACCTGATAAGCTGCCTGTGCCTCACGAGCCAAGTATTCGCTTGATATACAAGAATATTCCAACTCAAGGTTTGTGATTTTATAAGTTGGAGGTTTGGTTGTATCGGAATAAACAACAATATCACGAACTGGAGCAAGTGTAATCTCAAATATTAGTTGATGATCTAACGCTTTTGGATAGAAAACCCCGTGATCGTTGAGAATAGGATGGTTTAGTGGGATATGATACTTTGTGTTGTGTACCACTGCAAGAGCTACTTCCTTAGCATCTTCGTCTACCTTATCACCCGCATTTGTCCTTAGCTTCCTCATGTTTACAGAAGAAATACCTTGCCTTAATCTATCCTCCCGTTCTTCATCTGTTAAGAATAAGTCATGGTAGGTTTGAAATGGATCATATCTTTGTGTATCCTGTAATGTTTCGCCACCAAAAAGAACCCTGAGTCTGGATACAAGGTTACTACCTACATTATTTACGAGGGTGTTATTTTCATGGCCATCAACAGTCAAGTTAAATACTAGAGATAAACTTCCAGGTATAATAACCAAATTCTGGGTAAGTTTTGGAATATTTATATATAGTGTTTCTCCAGGATCGGCGGATGATGGATTTAGTGTAATTCTGTTCAATATTGATTCTGCTTTCAAACCTAATGGCTCTCTTGGAATCCTGTTTGGGTTAATTTTTTCAGATATGGTTTGCGACATATTTTATTTTAAGGAGGGGATGGGTAATCTTTAAATGAGTAACGAAAGCATGTTATCAAGGATATATTATTCAACTTTGGGATATTGGAAAGGATATTCTGCAATCTCTAAATTAACTGAAAAAGCAAAAGTAAGTGAAAATGTAGCAAAACAATGGTTAGAGAAACAAGCAATATGGCAAATATATCTACCAGCTCCTAAATATATTCCGAGACCTCACTGGACTGTAGATAAACCTAATCAGATTCACCAAGCAGATTTATTATTTTTACCACATGATAGAGTAGGAAGAAAAACATATAAATACGCATTAGTTGTGGTTGATGTTGCCTCGAGATACAAAGATGCTGAACCATTAATCTCAAAAGAAAGTAGGGAAATTTCAAATGCTTTTACAAAAATATATTCTAGAAAATTAAAATACCCCAAAACATTAATAGTTGATCCTGGAAGAGAATTTATGGGTGATGTTACAAAACTTATGAATTATCATAATGTGAAAATACAAAGAAGTGAAGCTGGAAACCATAGAGCTCAAGCATTTGTAGAAAACGCAAACAGAATATTAGGTGAAAGATTATTTAGTCATCAATATGCACAAGAAATGATTGGTGATGAAAGGTCTAGAGTATGGGTGAAACGATTACCAGATATTTTGAAAACTTTGAATAATACAACAACGAAAATAACAGGTAAAGAACCTGATGATGCTATAAAAATGAAGGAGTTAGATATTCAACCAAAAATGTACCAACGTAGGGTAGGTCTTGATGAGGTTAGGTTACCCCCTAGTGTTAAAGTTAGATACTTACTTTCTCCTGGTGAACTTGAGGGCGGTGAAAAAAGACGCGCAACTGATCCCATATGGAGTATTAGGGTTTATGATATTTCTAGGAGTGTGATTTCATCTAATCAGCCTGTTTTATATTATTTAATTGATGGGCCAAGACGAGGTTTTGTTAGGGAAGAATTACAGGTTATTCCTTATGATACTGAACTTCCACCAGATTCTGTTTTGGAACGATAATGTCCAATAGCCCAAGTATGTATTTTATCTTCTTTAATTAGTGTTTTATCATCATCAGCAGATAGTGCAACTTTATTAACTGATACACCAAAAAGATCAACCCCTATGTTTCTAATTAAATTAAATGATCTCATTTGAGGTTTTCCAGTGAATAGACAATCTTTAAAATCATTATGAGTTATATCATTCTTTACAACTGATTTCTTAATTCCTTTACACCTTTTTATTTCTATATCTTTAATCGTTAATATAGAGTATAACTTTGCGCGTAGACCAACAAATTCAATTATTATATCTCCACCAAACTCATCTTTAAACATACACAATACTTTCTTATTAATACCAGCCTCAATTCCTGAAGGATGATCTTTTGGATAATTACTAGTATCAAACCATTCTTTCACATCAGCACTTATATCTTTGTAGAAATCTTGTGTTTTTATATTACATACAAGACTATCAGTGTCAGTCATAAGTAATTCAACATTTCCTCCCCATTTTACTTTGACATAATTATAATAAAAATTATACATTATCCTTTTAGCCTCATCAAGAATACATGCACCCAAATAAACAGGTTTATTAAATACTAATTCAATTTTCTTCATATGAATGGCAACAAGATTTTCAGAAAAGATAGTGCGATATAGATAGTTGGGTCTTGATATTAATTTTTTTGCTGCTATCCGATTTGTAACTAATCTCACATCAACATGTTTTCTAATATTTTCCATTGTTTTACCAAAGACAGAGTTATTCATTAACTTGTATAAATCTTTTTCAAAATCATTAGTTGCTTGAGCTCTTAATTTAGTATTCAAATCGATATAAGGTTTTAGCCATGCAGACTCTTCAAATATAATACCTCTATGAACCTTTGTTATTTTTAATCCTAAACTTTCATAAAGTTTCAATGTTCTATAATGAACTACATACCTTTCCTTATTATTCAGGTTTGGGATTAATTTTTCCACCTTGTTAACTTTCATTCTCTCTGGAGCTAGAGGATAATCATTGTGTAAATCATGAAGATGTTCGGGATATTCCAAATCAACCTCATATATACCTGGTGTTTCTCTCCAATTTATAGTATCTATCTTGTCTTTTTTCACCATTTTAAAACCACCAGTTGGTAGTGGTTCACTCATCCCTCCTCCATATAAGTTATTTGCATCTGCATCTATAATATAACTTGTTTCCTGGTTAGGATCATATAGTTCTCCCATGTATGGGTTATTAGCTTTTGCATATTTATTTGATATTTGTGCTACACCCCCTCTAATCATTTTCTCAAACATAAGTAACATATCAGGATCAGATAACAACTCTAATCTAACATTTGTAATCTTTAATGCTGCATCCAAAGCTAGTCCGGGAGCTGTAAGATATTGTGCGGGATCTAAACCATAATTCTTAATACAATTATCTCTAAAATTCTCAAACACATCTATTAAAAGTAAAGTATCTGACTTATTATATAGATCATGATATTCTCTCATTGATTTCATATTAAAAGTTTTCCAAACATTTTGTGCATGTTCATAATCATCTTGTGATATATTTTCATCATTTAGTTTTGAATAAAACTCTTCTATTGGTGGAAGTTTAGTTTCATCAAGTTTATTAATACCAGTAACATACCTATATGGATATACACCTTTCCTCAACATTAAATATGTTTTATCACCGAATTCCTTTTTTGTTTCTATTAATTTATCATCTTTGGGAGAAAGACATCTTTTTCCAACTAGCATACAATTCTTACATTTTCCACATCTGCCAATACCATTATACTGAATGATTTCCTTATCTTTTTCATATCTTTTCAAACAATCCCCAGGTTTACAAGTCTCACAATTTCCACATTTTGTAAGATTATCAGCTAAACTGCTAAGGCTGGTTTGCATAAATTTGGCAGAATCAATAAATCTAAGTTCGCGTTTCATCTTTGTCATCTTTTTATCCTTTTTACTATAGAATTCATTAACTACAATATTTTTTGAAAAAGTAATATATTTTTGTTCATTAATAGGTATACAATTTATTTTAAAATCATCATCACCATCTATTTCAGCAAGATTTTTAATAAAAAGATATGAATCATATCCAGATAAATTGTGAATAATAACTGGTATAAATTTTGGAACTTCATATTTTAAGTTACAACTATTATGTGCAGCGCCTCTATATTTTCCTGTAAGATGGCAGTGATCCATTACCTTATCTCCGCCTAATTCACCCTTACATATATGACAATGAGTAGCATTATTATAATCTTTTTTATCATTTTCACCCATATCTTTCAGCTTCTTATTTTTGTTTTTATAAACTTTAGGATTAATAATATTTTTATAAATAACTTTCATAACATTTATAATATCTTTAATAAAAATTTTACCAACATCTTCACCTTCAGATTTAGCAGTATAATTTTTTACTTTATTTATGAATATTTCTTCATCAAGTTCTATACCATCTAATATTTCATCATCAGAACATTTTATAAAACGACTATAACCTGAGGGAATATGCTTTTCATATTTAATAGTGTAACTTTTACTTTTATCATCTGGATAAGTATAAGGAATTGGTACTAAAAAGCTCTCAAAGTCAACACTTATAATAAATGGCACTTTCATTTGTCTTTGATAATTAGTGAAATTAATATGTTTTGGACTTTTATCTTCATTTATAGGCATAATTATCTTAACTTCATCATTTTTTTTACAATATTCTTCATGTTCTTTTAATGATTTTTCTTTATCAAATGAGTTGTAGCATCTACGACAATAAAAACGCTTATGTTGGTGATTATTAACTTGAGATGTTACAAGTCTCCCAAAATTATTTATCAAAATATAATGGCTTGTTCCTCTCTCATTAGTTATTAAAAGTAATTCAATTAAAGTACCAGTTTCTTTTCTACTTATATGTAGGGGATAAACCTGCTCTTTACTCCAAACTTCATCTCCTACTTTACCAAATCCATGTATGTTAATTTTATATTTTGGATTTTGTTTTTCAAACTTATCAGCATCTTTTATTTTAAACGGAAACTCAATACCATTCCAATCAAAATTTTTAGAATTTTCTCTCAATTCTTTAGTTATTCTTTCTGGATGAAAATTTGGAGGATATACTGCTATAGTTACACACCACATAAAACAATCATGATCATAATAAATTTGTGGATTTATAGTTGCCTTTCTATTTGCTATTACTTCAGGTGTGGGAAGATATGAACTAGCAGCAAGAGGCTCGAATGGATCAATATATATATCAAAAAATTGTATATAACTAAATTTAAATTTGTAACCGTTTGATAAAAATCTTTCATAATCATTTAGCAAGTGATTTCTCATACCATCAAATAATTCAGTTACATCATCCCCTTCAGTAATTGTTTCTGTATGTGAGTGAAAATATCTATCTTCTTCTTCAACAACTTTATTCAAAAGTAAAGAATCTTTTACCAACCTACATGTTAATATAAATCTTACCTTTATTGGTTTCTTTTGTTGATTAATATGATTTATAACTTTTTGTTTTATTTTATTCATATATGTTGCAGGATCATCCTCTCTATTACCATTTATTCTATAACTTTTCAGATATCCATTCAACGCAGGATTAATTTCTTCTATTATTAAATCTTCTTCTTCTGTAGTAGATGTTTTAGTTTGAGGTTGTGCAATATTTTTTCTTGGAGCGGGTATGGGAGGTTTAGACTGTTTTTTATTTTTCTTTTTTCTTGGTTGTGGAATAGGTCTTTCGGGTTGTTTTTTATTATTTATAAGATTTTTAAGACCATCTCCTGTAGATTTAACTTTATCAACCACTTTAGATATTTGATTTTTTATCCAATTAAAAGTTTTATCTTTTGTTTTTGTTTTCTTAATTTTTTTCATTAAACTCTTTGCTTCATTCATAAAACTATATACAATATTTTTTCTTTTGGTAGGTATGATAGCTTGAGTTTGAGTTTTATTTTTTCCTGGAGCAGGTGTGGGGGTTTGTTTTTTGTAAAGTTTAGGTGGTGGTGGTCGTGGAGGTTTAATTTTTGGTCTGGGTGGTGGAGAACCTGGAGGTGTACCTGGCATTGGGGGTGGAGATCCTGGAGGTGTTTCTGGCGATGAACTTGGAGGTGGTGTTGGTATTCGTGGTCTTTCATTTAGCACCTCTGGAGTTTGTGGTATATTATCAAGAAGTCGTTGTCGATAATTTTCCAAATCTTCAAGTGTAATAATACCCATTTGATGTAATGCTTCGATTTTTTCCGCTCTAACTATACGGTACCAACGAGGTACTCTCAATTCTTTTGCAATTGGTTTTAATTCATAATCTTTTAATTGATCGATATTTCTTTGTTCCATTTTGTATTTCATTCCTTCTTCTTAAATCTTAATTAAATAATTCATTTTTATTTTAAAATATCTTGATAAAATCTTTTTGATAAATTTCATTTTTTAAAACTTTGAATAAATCTTTTTTACATTTTATTATGATTTTATTTATATATATATATTTAAATTATGATTTGTCCTAACACCGGCTTTTTCACATCTCTAGGGACCGTTCATTTTTTATGAGGGAGGGGGGTAGGCTGGGGTGAATCGGGAAGCATCATTTAAAAATTGCATGACCTCCATTGAAGTGGTAATTTTTTTCGGATGAACCGCTCCCCCACCCCAAATTTCTAATACCACAGAGAGCCACTCAATTTCGGATTAAAATATTATGACACAAACGTATGGCTAAAATATTTCATATTTCCCCCTTTTCCCTAAATTTTTGGGATGGCCCCCCTAAAAAGTATTTTTTTCGCATGCCCCCCCCAAATCCCATCAGTCCCTCAACCTCACAAAAAGTGAACTGTCCTCTTAGTTCAAAAGCAATATTTCAGTTACTATCGTTTTGCATTGCTTCAGACGTTATTGGTGACATCACTCAGGAATCTCAGCCGGCCATTTTTTAAACCAAACAGACTTCAAGATTAGGAGACGTTCAATTGAACGCACAACCCTGTATAACTAAGGGACGAACCATTAGAAAAGTGATGGGGGGGGGGAGGTGGGGAATTTTCAGCTTGCACGAATTTTTTTTTTCGCTCACTGCCTGTGCGGGAATTTTTTTTCAGGTGAACCCCTCTGCACGAATTTTTTTTACTACGTGTAAAAAAGTTACAATTGGACCTTCCTTCTGCATGAATTTTTTTTTACATTCTTCTTTGCATGAATTTTTTCTTGGCATTTTCTCTTGCATGAATTTTTTTTGTTTTTTTCCCCACCCACCCCCCCCCCCCATCACTTTTCTAATGGTTCGTCCCGAAGAATTTGTTTACTGTAATTTCCTAAAGGCGAGGGGAGTATTTGAATTTCCGTAATAAAAGAGTTTACTATTTTAACAGTACCGTGAAGCCCTACATACACTACTGACCATTCCTCGTTAATGAAACTGTCTTATTATGACCACCACAAAGCGATTAAAAGAAAAAAAATTACAATCATCGATACACATTTAGTTTATAATGCAAGTGAAACCCCATTTTAAAGCTGTTTCATATTCCCTATTCCTGTTCGCCACTAATTCTCTTATTGGTTTGGGTTATCTAAAGGATCATGCCAAATGTCAAAATACCAGAAACTTATGTTTACGAGCTAGAACACCTTTTCCCGCGCTTGGGACAGACGGCGTTTGACTTCTGATAGGTTCGTTGAGTTAGAGTTGCGTTCAAGGTCTCGTGACTGGTACGTTCAACATTGTTTGGCCCTTTGAAGTTTACCGGCTTACCCAACCAGTCCTCTCTATTAACTCTGATCGAGTTGAGTTTTGTAGCGTTTGTACAGAGCAATTAATTTTGTTTTCGTTTTACAACAGTCAGGTAACTGAAAATCGCTCCATATCCATATAATAGATGTCTAAATGTGATAGGACTCCCTAGGGAAACTGTCGAGTCACTTGCGACTAGGCGTCAGAAATTGAAGAGGAAAGAATCAAAACGTATCCTAGAATCTGAACCGCATCCTTGTAAACGTTTTTTAGACAAGGCAGTGGATCATGGCTTTAACCTAAGATATTGTAAGGCGAACTCAGGCACTTCAGAATACCTGTATCACGCACTAATAGGCACAAACAATCATTTATTCCTAGAGGTGCTAAACTTAACTTAATTTAACTTAATATAACTTAATTCTTATATATAATATACATTTGTAGTGGTTTTATATCTTATTGTAATATTACTGTAATTCTTATGCCAAAGGTAATAAATAAAGTTTATTATTATTATTATTATTATTATCTCGACAATGGTCTTGTAAACAGGATTCCTCATTACTAGATACGTTTTCTTGACTTCTCAGATCTGGAAAAATCCGTTCTTGTCGTGGGAACCCTCCAACTATAATGATATTAAAGTGATAAATGTGAATCCCTCGTTGGTGTGGAAGCCAGATCTCGTGCTGTACAACAAGTGAGTGCCGCTACAGACAGTTGCCGATATTACTCATTCCCTTAGAGTCAGTTGTTTCTGTATCTAATGTATTTATTTATTTATTTATTTTATGGATAATAGTGTATTACCGAAAACTAAAACACTCGTATTTTCCATATTTTCACTCAGTGAAGATATGAAAAAGTTATGTCCCAAATGTCCCGGATGTACGCGCGTGTCCGTTCCTAACAAAATTTTCCTGCTAGTTTCTTGTCCATGTAATAAAAAGAACATGGTTTGAAGATATGAACTTTATTTTCTCGTGTTAAAAACAGCATTTAACTCGCTCGCTGCGCTTGCTCTTAAAATATTGTTTGCACCAGTCGAAAATAAAATTCATATCTTCGATCCACCGTGTAATATCATCTATTTAGTTTTTTCTCAAGCATCTGAGCGGGCCGGAATCCTAAATCCTCGAATTTGATTCACATGTCAGTCTTGTCAGTGGTTAAATTGTCAAAGCCTCTAAAGCTAGCATTTCTCACAAGTACTTTTACTCCCAGATCTCTTCATCAAGTGCCCTAGAATATAAACTGAATGAAAATGAATTGAAAATAAGTCCGCAAGTCTGCAATAAAATTGCAAAAAACGGCACTACGAAAGAGTACTGTTTAAGAGATCCAGTTTTCAAAGATTGCTCGCACTGTGTGGTTTGGTTGAATAAATGAAATTATAGTTAGAGGTACATATAGCGAATGAATATTTAAATTTGCTTGGTTGTTTGCTGTTTGTCATCATACCTGATTTTAATTCCCTTGGTGAAGATTTCGTAGGTACAAAACTGAGCTTAAAAAAGCTGCTTTAGAAATGAAAAGAAAAGAATTATTTTGGTTTTACTTTAAAAACCACAACTTAGCATGAGTTACTGGAAAGCGGAGAAAATGAGTTGACGAAACTAAAACAGCAACGAACAGCATATAACATTGTTACCGTTCTATAACTGACATTTTTTTCCCGCTACAGCGCGCCTATTCATTGACTAGTTCATGGTGACAGTGCATCTAACAATGAAACTGTTTGCCGCCAAATGCCATGAGCGGGCAACATTGCGAAAACTATGACTTCAAACGGAGAACAGCTCACTGTTACCCGCAAATGTGGACCGCAGTTGCACGTGAACCGGGAGTTTTTGTTTTGCCATATAACAAATCACTTGAAGAGTGGTCCCTTGGGGAACAGTTAATTTTGTTTCCCTCGAATCTCAATGTTGAAATTCGCGAAAAACAAACTTCACTGTTCCCCTCGAGACCAGATCATTAAGTGTTAATAAATAAAGCGTTTTTCTCTTCTCCCACAGCATTGGAATTGGGCAAACAGGAGCGATATATAACTTAGATACGAAAGTTGTTATCGACCACAAGGGCACTAATTCCTGGTTCGCACCCACAGAGATCAAGAGCATCTGTAAAATCGACATCTCTTTCTTCCCATTCGACAAACAAAAATGTCCACTACGATTCGGCTCCTGGACTTACACAGGAAGACAGTTGAACCTCACAAACAAAGCTTCAACCTCAGACCTGACTAAGTACACAGTGAGTGGGGAATGGGAACTAATTGCTGTCCCCGCCGCTCGCAACGTTGTCAAGTACACGTGTTGCCCAGACCCCTATATTGATGTCACATATACGGTCCACGTGCGACGAAAAGTTCTGTTTTATCTGACAAATCTTATCTTGCCGTGTATTGTACTGGCAATACTCACTGTGTTTTCTTTCACCTTGCCTCCGGAATCTGGTGAAAGGATTTCACTGGTTATAACAATTCTTCTTGGCTTAACTGTTTTCATGTTAGTTTTTACTGAAAACGTTCCTCGGACGTCTGAAGTAATTCCGCTGATCGTCAAATACTCGTTCACCGTTATGTGCGAGATTTCTTTTTCCCTGCTTATCACGTGCTTTGTCGTCCGCGTTTACCACAACAATCCCGCCAAACCAATGCCATTGTGGTATCGCTACCTCACTTACAAAATTCTGGCTCCAATCCTCCTGATGAAGCAGCCATCAGCTCCCGAGCGAACGGAGAGGGACGTGTTTAAGCAATGGCTCGAGAAGACCAAGACACCAAAATATGCGCAATGTCCGTCATACACGTATGCAAGCAAGTTGTTCAGCAGTCTTACAAAGCAGAAAACCTGCAAGGTTGATGAAACCCCGACAGCTGAGGAATTTATTGATGGTATTTCTGGAATATCTAAGCATTCAGACAACCTGAAATGCCCTTCGCTGGAAAAACTAGAGGAAATCTCAAATGGAATTTATGCCATAAATGAGCATCTGAAAGACATTAAATTCAATGAATGTAACAGGAGCGATTGGCATTTTGCTGCCCGAGTTTTAGACTCGTTTTTCTTCTGGAGCTTTGCTCTTGCCATTACTGTATCAACTGCTGCGTTTTACTTTGTGATTCCTAAAGGCAACTGAAAAAAGTTCATTCAAACTATTCCACTTGCTCTTACTAGATTGAAGGGATTTTAAACCAGTAGCAACTAGGATTCTTTTGTATAAAGGAGTCTGTTAGTTTCTATAAAGGAAGTGGTGCTGCTACCGTGGGAAATTTCAGCACACATAAAAAATGGGTCATCAAACAAGTTGGTAACTGATAGTCCTTCATCAGTGTGAAGGGCCAAAAACCTCAGATTCCCTGTTACTTACGGTAGTACAAATTTAATACATTTATTGTCTTCTTTGATTTAGATCTGTTGATAAGCTTCTTTGGTGTTCCTGCCAAGAAGAAATAATCTAAAGCAGAAGTCCAATATGATTAAATACTTCTGTGTATACGGAATAAAAATTACACATTAAAAGCTAACATGAGCTAGTATCTGGGATTGCACTGATATCTACGATACGAGACCATTGTGGCGAGATCGGTGGACCAAATTTACAACCGTTAAGCTTTAATTTGATATAAAGGTTTCCTGCCAACATAGGGAATATCAAACAGATAAAGGCGGACGGTTGCCTTATTAACATTTCCTTTTGGCAACAATCAAAATTCGAAGGCCGGAAAAAATGAGGGTTGTCCAATACTCCGACAAATTTATGCATAGCATTGTATTGTATTATATGGCCATAACAATAGTTCAACAATACATTCTAGAACGACACAATACAACACAATGCATTTCAATACAATGCTGTGCATTCATTTGTCGGAGTATTGGACAAGAGTGAAAAAATGAACCGTCCTGTCATAATCACTTGGGTCAGCGACAGCCAAAGCAGCGTAGGTAGGTACGTGGTGTAAGCATCGTGTATGGCTATGGAGAGCAATGTATGCCATATATTCACTAACGGGGAACCACTATATGATGCTTACACCACGTACCTACCGCAGCGTAGCAATGACACCGCTGGTCAAACGCATGCTCATACAGGTTGACAGCACTTAATAGCTGGTATCATATTGAGGCCAGAGGCCCTTTACTCGGAAGTCCCGTTAACTTTACAGGCCCGGAGCTCCATTTTAAGTTGGAGTCTACAGAATGTTTTTGTACCAGTGTAGGCGTATGTATAAACTCGCCTAACGTGCAAGGTCACCTAAAATGGTATTGCTTAATCCTTCCTGTCGTAAAATCTGTGTGATCATAGAATAGCTTTAATACAGGGCCTTTGGAGAAACGGATGCCAGGCCAGAATCAAGATCAAATCGAAAGCAGTTCGCTTAGGAGCTCCTACCACTCTCTCGAGCGGAAGTAAGACATAATTTGTGCTCATTTTATAAACGAAACTACAGCTGACTCCTAACTGGAATTCTCAGAGCAAATTACATAGTTTGAGGCATCGAGTGTTTAAGTAATCGTGAGATGGAAAGGTATAATTGGAAATATTGTTTCCCTAATAACTTGCGTCAATTTCTTGATTTAAGCGGTATGCATTCTAATCACGTTTATTCCTAAGAGTAAGCAAACCTAAACAATATTTAGGCAATAGAACAAAGCTCGTGACTGCGAAATGCGTTTTCAAAGTCAGAAGTACTGGAAAGATGGAATCATTACTCGGATCTTGAGTGTACTGAAAATTCTGATACACAATTGCTTCGGTGAAAGTTCATGCGTTATTGACCAAGCGTGACGTCAAAATGGTTGTATTTTCCGACACCAACGACAGTAAATAAGATCGGCTGACATATTGACCGAGTATCGACCAAGTATCAATAAGGCATCGGTAGACTATCGGTGAAGTATCGATAAGGTCTTGGTCGAGTGTCGACGAGACTACAACCATATCGACCAACACCCATATCGGTCGATGTATCAACCGATACCCAACCACTAGGTCGAGATATCGACCCGGAGTGTCGGTCGACATATAGGTCGGTACTGTCGGCCGACACTAAATATACAGTAAACATGATCCAAAAGACACCAAACAAGCTTGGTCAATAAAAGATTTATTGTATAAGCAAACTTTTTCTTTTGTCTCTCGCCCGCTAGGGTAGCCAATCAGAACTCAGAATTCGCTTCATACCGCATTAAGACCAGTTAAAGTGTGCGCGACAATACAGAGGAGTATTGCGAGTAAGAAATAAGTAGTGAAAGTCTTTCTTAGTTTTTATTATATCTCTCAGTTAGTACGCGCGCTGTGATTGGTCAATTTAGCGGGCCGTACTTCACTGTACGGCCCGCTAAAGTTTGTTTTGGTCGCCAAAATGACTCCAGAGATATAATAAATATCTTATTAACCTCGTTTTCTCGGTCCGTACTGTAAAATACGGACCTCGAACTCGATTAATAAGAGGTATATAAACCGGCGAAATCGTATCCATACAGTCACTGCACGTGTTTGTTGTATGGTTGTGGAAAGGTGGGTTAACTTTGTCAGCATTCCATCTTTTTGATTCATGTTCCCAAACTTGCTTACGGCATATAGAAAAGGGTCCTAACAATGTTTCTTTCTGTGTGAACATTCTTTTCACCGATGTTAGTTTACATGCATTCAAAAATCTCAACCGTGCTGATTGGCGGAGAACATGCTAACTAAACCCAAAGCAGAAAGTTGAAAGTGAATGCAGAAATTTGAAATTGAGGGAAAATATCTAAAATTAAATTTCTCCATGTACGCTGTATGTTATTAACAAGTAATCATATGTTACGGCACTTGTTAAAAGAATTTTAAATGTACTCGAAATGATTTGATTACATATACTTCAATACGGCACAGGGAATGCTTCACAAACGTTCTTTGGTAAATATGGTTAACTAGTAATTAAACAATGTACGTTATAAAATAAAAAAAATAACTGTGATACTGACTTCAATAATGAAACGCTTGAGGTCGGGCCCTAAAACAACAAAACCGAAAAGTGCAAAAGGATTATATTGAAAATGAAGAAACGAATTAATACATGAGGGTTTGTTTTCGAAATATTTCTTTATCAGTGAAACTTAAGCTATTCATTGTGATCAAAGTCTTCTTAAAATAGTCTCCATAAAATGGCAATGCGCCTTATTTCCACGTTCCCTGCGTGTGATATATCTCGCTACTAAAAACAGTTTTTCAGATCTGTTATTCCCTGTTTCAGTATGTATGTCAAAAAGTTAACATATCGATACTCGACGTGCCTTTTTGTAAACTTAATAAAGTAGTGAATTATCGTGGTTTTGTGATCGAGTCAAAGTTGAGATCGTAGTGACAAGGTAAAATGATTGATAGGATTGTTTAGGCAGTCACGTGTACCTGTTCATGTAAATGCCACTATTTCATCTGTTCATCCAGGATAAAAGAGGCATTCCTTCAGTTCTAATATAAACATCTGTATACTAACCAATTTCTCCGCACAAAAGAGTTCCAGTAAATAGAAGTCTTTGGACGCACAATCCGACGCAAATAGCTCCCCCCGGGTCAGTGTGCTTTTGAATTGATAAGCCAAATGTCGCAAAATTAAGTTTTCAACGAGTGAACAGGTAAAGATGTCAGAAGAACATATAAATTACAAGTCTTGCACAGCCAGAATAATTTACTAGTTCTTAAGTGGAGGAAACACGCAGAGAAAGCGATAAACAGTTCAAGTTTATATTGAAGTTTTATGGCATGTGTAATACGAACAGTTCAGGAATGCAGCTGTCGATTGCGATATGAATGGTACAGAGATTCGTAAATTGACAGTTTGAAGACTTTGAATCAAAGACGCCAGTTTTTCGTTCATTTTCGCCTAGTGTTGGTTGCACCCGTTCACCCAAAAGATTTGTCTGTTGAATTGGATCCCGAGGACACCAACTGATTGTTTTGCAAAAATTTGCATACAAAGTACTTCTGGCCTTTTGCGTTCCTAGATAGAGGAAGTTAGGAAGCCAACTGGATGAGCTTGAGCAAGACCTGTTAATTTGCCATGGGTGTCAAGAGTCTCTGGTACCGTTTAGAAGTCGTATGGCCTGTTTTTGCATTATTTGGAGCAGTTTCTTGCCAAGGTAACTTCGTTGTGTCAACAAAATCATTTCTTTTCGTTTGACTAATTTCCTTTTTTCACGTGCCACTTTGCGCCTCGCCATGAATGCTTGCCGAAATCTGTTTGTAGGTTGATGGTTTTATTCTTTACTGAAGAATTTTAAGCTTTATTAGCAGTGATTTGAACATCTCCTTGGTTACGTGGTAGCAATTCAAGGCTGAATAAGTCGTCAAGAGAATTGTTTTCAAAGCCGAGATAATATCGCGTATAAATTCCTACAAATGCACCATTGTATGCGACTATAAGTGAAAGAACCTTTATATTCGTTGATTCCTAATTTGTTGAGTTTGCTCCTTGATTTGATTGTTAATTTGTGCTTAAAGCAGCTTTATAATTCTACACACTTATTCTTAAGCCGTATTACTGAAAATCCTCTTACCACTTTATAAAGAAACATTGACAAGTTTATAGAGTAATCAAACTAACGACCCATTCCGCTGACCTTACGGTTAGAGTAGGGAAGATTAGAAATCTCTCTTCGGCAGGAACCGCTATGTGCGAAGAGATTCAAGGCATGTTGGAATATTGGATGTCAATTTCCTCCAAAGAATCTTGATTCATGTGAGAAAAAAAGTATTTTATTCGTATTTGCTTGTTTGAGCAAGCTATCAATTTCATATATTACTAATTATGCTGGCGGATTCGTGGTTTGTAATTAAGACTCTCAATTAGCTATAGCTTAAATAACTATCATCAGTAAACGAGCCGCGTTTATGACACCTCGACAATATTACGTTTCAAATCCTAAGAATTCTTCGGCATATTCGAACGAAAACTCATGACAGCCAAAACGCAATGAATGTCACCGTTACACTTCGTCAATCATTTGCGCCTATTTTTTTCTTAACAATCAAGTTTGCTCATTCTCGAAGGAAAATTTATACTTTAATTATCTGGGGATGATTAGAATTGCCATGAAAACAGCGGATTTCAGGAAGACTATTAATCACATTACCACTATAGGCTCTGAAGAAAAATGTTATGCAATTTCGGAATGTTCTTGTCACGCGACAGTACTCCCAAAAATCACAACAAGTAGACTGCAAGAATTGAAAGCATGTGTAATCATTGTTTGAGACTTACTCTTTAAAACAATAACTTCAGTGGCGTCGTGCTGTAACTGTTGTTCTTTCGCTCTATTGTTTTGCTCACAGAAGTCCATGGTTTGCTCATACATTGAGTTGAAACAGCTTCAGAGATAAAGTCTATAGGGGCACATTTTTTCTGAGAAAATGGTTTTACGGCTTTGGACATTTTTGGGTACAATCAGTTTCGGTTTTTCTCTTTGTTTTGTTTGGGGTTTTTACGTTTTTTAGCATTTGGTTTTCGGTTTCATGCAGAAATACATAGTTAATAGAGGGGACACTATTAACTATGAGAAATACGAACACTTTTTCGGATCAGTTGGTGTCCGACAGGCGACTGGTTGTTGCAAGTTTCAATGGAATCATACTTACGTCAGTACGGTGGATCCGCACTGAGGACAAAACTGTTTGTTTTAGTTTCGAAATCTGTCAACACATAACTTTGCGATATGTGGACGGTTTGTCGGACAAAGACAAAACAACTGACTTTCCGGAAACAAATTCATCAAAAGACCTGCTTTCTTGGCTCGGAGGCTAGCAAACGTTTTGTTCCTGTTTTCAAATTTCTATTGCTCTTGTAGGTAGGCAGGTAGCCTTTATTTATACACGATTAGTATGTAGATTAGTATGAAAGTTTGTGGGGTCGTGTACAGTACTATACTACTAGATTAAATTTATTTACAGTTAAATATTAAATACAAATTAAATGTAGTTTAAAACGTATTGAATAGTAAAATGCGACACTGAAACAAATTAACTCAGCTTACATTCAAATATATACAAAATCTTCACGTTTTAATCTAGTGGTCGATCCTGATTCAACGTTGAATTTAACGGCCTTAAAAAGCTCTTAAGGTTTGAGCTTTTTGGCACGATCATAGTGGCTTGTATCAACAACATCAGTATATTTGGAAGTCAGCAAGCTCCAAAGCACTGAGCTTCTGTATGCAACAGAGTCCTTCAAGAAACGTGTGTCAAAAAATTGCTCTGTTAACAGACATCAATGAAAAAACCCGATTCTAGCTCAGTTTACTGATTTTGTTCTCAGTGCGGATCGACTCGAGGTTCGCAAAACGTCTGCGCTGTCTGAATGATGGTTTTCTTGATAGCATACCTTTCCGCGAACGCAAAATTCCTCCAAAGTAAGTACTTGCCATTCAATGGAGGATTTTTTTAACTTTCCTCAAATATGAGTAGAGATTAGACGAGGTACACCCCAGACGTCAGCTAAATATCATATTGATTAATGACCATAAGGTCTTAGGAAACTGGGATCAGTTGAAAATCTTTGGTTTGTATTTGGTTTTTGGTATCATAATAGTTCACTGATCTTCGCGGCTTTTTGGTTTTGGGCGATTTTCCGATGGGTGCATGGTTTTGGTTTCTTATACATGCAGTCCCCAATCAGCTCACCCCCACCCCCCCCCCCTCCCCATCCCCTTTGAAATTGAAACACAAAAATGAGTTTTCAAACCGACAAGTTTATCATTGTTAGTTGTACCACAGTAAGATAAAAGAAAGGAATCTCTCTTGACTTTTCCTAAGGTGCATGGGACAACCTAAAATCATCCACTGGTTTGATAAACCCCTTTTTTCGCATACTATATGAGCCTTTTTGAAACTTTCGCCATCGATCAGTGTCGATTCAGTCATATCAATACTGAATCACTATTAAAGTATCTCTTCTAACGAGTCGGATTTTAACTTTCCGTAAATATATACGTATCTGTTGATATCTGAGTAAGACAATGCGGTGACAACACATACGAGATCAATCTTTGAAAAGCTAATAACTGGAACAGCACTTTACCAAAAAAGGCTTGTATAATTTACTCCACAGTTTGTATAAAAAAAGAAACTACTGAACTGTGATACTGTTTGTTTTATTGTGCAGTGTGGTAATGACTTTCGTTATCTGTGGATCAAACCATACAATACGACCATATTTCGGAAAGCACTGAACAGCGATGGTATTGTTGGCTTTACTCTACGATGTGATTCCAGCTAACAGACCGATTTCTATCCGTGGATTACTTGCTATGCAGCGTAATCATTCTTTGAATAGTCTTCTGAAGAGCACCAGGATTGTTTTACTCTGGTACTGTTTGTTCAACAGTGTGGCTCTAACTTTTTCGTTTGTGGCCTTAAACTATGTAGTCTGACAGCTACATTACCGTTTTAAGTATACTGAACAGTACTGTTACTAATTGATTACCTATACAGTTTTTCACATATGGCTCCAACCATACAATGTAACCATTCATCGGAAAGCTGCTGAACAGTTCTGAACAGAACTGTGCTGTGGTTCTGTTTTACTATTCAGTGTGGTTCCAACTTTTTCTTCTGTGGATCCACTACTGAACCATACTGCGATAAAATTTGTCAGTTTACTATGGAGTGTGGTTCTATGCTGTAGCAATTAAGTTTTTACTTTCCCAAGATAGCGAGACGATTGTTGTATAACCGAACCACTGCGTGCCATGCATTCAGTGGAACTACATGTATGTCAGGTTAGGGCAGAGTCAGATCGCTGTTTCGTCTCAATCAGCTGCGAACTTGAAAAGGGCACGTGGTTCAAATACGTCAACCGAAGAATAACAAAGCTGAGAAAGCTATCTTGTTTTCCAGGCTCTCACAGAGAAGACTCTGAACACCAGTTGATCCACGATTTATTCGCCGGGTACTCCGAAGAGGCCCTTCCTGTAGTGAACAAATCAGAAGCCATCGAAGTGCAGTTTGATCTGGCATACAGCCAACTCATTTACTTGGTAAGAACTCGTACTGATTTCAAACGACATATCATTTTTAATATAAGTGCAGCAGAATCCGGTCTTTTCATACCCAAAGTCGTTTCGTACCCAAATTCAGAAAATTCGGTTCGTCACGTACTCAGTCGGAGTCGTTTCGTACCCAACCTTCAGCTGATCAATATTCGTAGCCGTTTGCTTGGAAAGCTTTATTATACACATTTAGAAAGCCGGAACAGTAAATTGAAATGAGTTGAGTGACTGAACTTGGACGAAAGAGGAAACTTACACTACTTAAAACGCGTCTTTAACTACAGCTTAAGCGTCCACATTTAATCTACCAAGCACTATACTTAGAAATTTTAAAGACCAAACTGACTTCAGTCAGGCTCCTCACCTCAGTAGCATGGCGTAATTACCGGGAAGTACCCACCTCTGCTTAACACATGGCAGACACGTCAGTTTTCCAAATGCATGTTTTTTACAATGCACCACGGGACAGTGCCAACAAGTTCAAAGATTGAAGCAAGCAGTTTCCAAATATGGTAGTTGGGCAATATTGAAATTGGACAAACTGTGAACGTGAGTTACATGTTTCCGGTCCTATGGGTTTCTAATGAGATATTATTGGTTGTCTCTAAGTCGAAATATGACATCACTGAACCCAGCTGTTGTAACCACCTTTGAGCATGAGAGGAAAATAGTTTTATAATGATCTCATCGCATGCAATGTAGTGTTTGATGCATTGTCAAGAAAGAAAAGGATGGTAACTATAGGTTCTCTATTCATATATGCGGTTGCTGGGGTTTTGAATCATTGCTTCGAAAAATGATTGGCAACAAAAAACGTGCTTAGCCTCGATGACCTGTATTCGATTCTGTTTGCATTGGTTCAATGGACACCGATGCGCGTCTGTTGTCATTGATGAAAGTAGTTGCTTTGGTTTGGTTTCTCAGTATTCATCGTTATGTAACGCCGCTTTGTTATGCGTTAACTTTTTTAACAGGATAGCAAGAATCAAATCCTTTCCAGCAAAGTGTGGTTGAGACAGGTGACGCAAACTGCTTATAAAGTTTATATACGCTGTGTCCGAAAAAAAAAGCAGATTTGAGTGCCCCCAGTAAGGCCCAGTTCAAGCGTCGAACTTTGATGCAAATGAGGGAAAACAATAGATTTTTTTTATTTGGATTAGATTCGGCACATGTGAAGTTCGACATTTGAACCGGACCTCAGATCTGTGCAGAGTAACACTGTCAAACCCATCATATACGTCACTTAATAACGGCGCTTACACAAGTACTGAAACAACAGCTAATCTCTGATTACAGTTCCCACAATGTAATCATATTTTCGGGAAGTTTATTTTTTTACAGTAATGGCCGCAAAAAATCGGGAAGATATTCTAAACTTTCGGGATGACTTTCAGTTTAATATTACATTGTTGTGCTCAAATAGCGTTTCTTAGAGTTGTCAACAACCGTAACCTTAGAGCCAGTTTCCCATTGCAACATACCTATGCGTTAGCCAGATAAACAGACTGTGAGGTTTATTGAAGATGTCTTTTACTTCGTTGTCTTTGATCTTTCTAGATGTGGACAAACCCATTCCTCAAATGGGACCCCAAGGATTATGGTGGAATTGAATTTATCAACGTCAATCCAAACATGATCTGGAAGCCGGACATTATTCTATACAACAAGTAATAGTGTTTAGTTTGTGGGTCTGCTGAATTAAAGGTGTCCGCTAAACAGGGTTCTTTTAATATAAGATTCTGCTAATCTAAGTGTCCGCTTAATAAAGGGTCTCCGTTTAATTGGGGTCCGTGTAATAGGGGCTTCATTGTAACAATGGGCTCAATTAAACGTACGACCATCGCATTCTGGCCACGGTCATGCATACCTGAGGCTTTCCACAAGTTGCTCGGCAACGTTTTGAAAACTTTTTCGCGAGTATCTCTTTGTTTCGAGCAACATTTTCCATTCTGAGAAATTTCTATTTTTCTACAAATTCTGAGATGTCGGAGCATACGTATACCATACGTATTTTGAACAAATTTGTTCAGCGACCCTGATTTCAACGCAAAATTGCACAAAAATGCTTAGAAATGTTACTTTAGTTGTAGAGATTACACATTTATGCATCAGACCAAATAAAAGAAGAGAGAAACAAAAATCTTTTTTAAGCAACTTTTGAGCAGCTTTCGTTACCGAAAGCAACTTTTGACTGTTTCTGGAGCAACTTTTGAGCAACGTTTTGAGAAATTTCGGGCAAGTTTTTGGAAAATCTCGAGCAACTTGTGGAAAGCCCAATGCATACCGGTCCCTTTAGTCACGCATCCTTATTATTAAGCTTCACCCATCTTCTTAAGCACTTAAAATCATTTCAAATTCAGTTTTTAGTTGACAGTCATTAATACACCGATTTCAGAGGGTCGACCAGGGGTTTTGGGAACAAGGGAACAAAGGTAAAATATCGTAGGGAACAAGGAAACATGACTCCTGTTTTAGGGAACAGGGGGGTAATAAGTGAGGGTCTCCCAGGGGTTTTGGGGAACAAGGGAACAAAGGTAAAATATCGTGGGGAACAAGAGAACATGACTCCTGTTTTAGGGAACACGGGGGTAATAAGTGAGGGTCCCCAAGGGGTTTTGGGGAACAAGGGAACAAAGGTAAAATATCGTAGGGAACAAAGAAACATGACTCCTGTTTTAGGGAACACTGGAACAAAAACTGGTCAAAACTCTGTAGAAGGGGGTGGGGGAATTGAGGGTAGGGGATGCGTGGCAAACAGATGTGATAATATATGTCATGGGGAAAACCCTGCGGGAACATGGGAATATAGGGCAATTTTGGAAGGGAACAAGGGAGCAAGGACCCTCCTGGGAGACCCTCATTTCAGTATCATAGCGATTTCAATGAGTTGCGTTCGAACGCTCCTAATAAAGTACCAGCGTTTTAATTCAACGTCCACTCTTGTCACTCTTGTGGCAAGTTAATGACAGTCACGTGGACAGGAGCGAATTTTATGTAGTTAACTTCTGGGTTCTTTTCCCCTTTTTTAAAGCATTGGGTTTGGTGAAACTGGTGCCATTTACAATTTTGACACGAAAGCTGTGCTGAAGTATAACGGGTACACAACATGGTTCGCTCCAACCGAAATTCACAGCATCTGTAAAATCGACATCACTTTCTTCCCTTTTGACGAGCAGAAATGTCCGCTTATCTTTGGTTCATGGACGTACACAGGTCAGAATTGATATACAGTGAAGACGAATCATGTTGTTACTAGAAGGAACTATACAAGGCCGAACAAACGGAATAGCTTGTTTGGACTGCAGAGTACCCTGGCACTCCGACCATTCTTTGTGTATCATAGCAATGTAACTATATGTCAGCATGTTTTCTCATCCTCGCTTCGAGTGCCGGGTATTCTGCAGTTACTCCAATGGTTTGAGCAAGTTTTTAGTAAGTCCTCTTTCCAGCCATCCAGGTGGCTACTTTATTCAAGTTATCTTTGAGGGGTGGTTTATTAGAGAGGGCATCTTATATTTAATTGAGGGGGAAGGCTTATTGAGCGAGCTAAATGCATCATTACTAGATAGTTTATCGTATCTAAGAGGTTTCGCTTCTCGTAGGTTCGAGAGTTTCCCTACACATCTACAAGATCGTGACCCGAAACTCCAAAAATACAAATTACCATATAATCCTGAAAAAAGGCTGACTAGCATGCTACCCACAGTTTCGTAACGTATTATTCCGTGTTAATCATTCCACAAATCATGGGTGGGGTAGCGTGGCTCTAAAGAGAGGGGCAGCTTATTTGGGTGTGTGTGCTACCGAACAAACATAATAAGGTTATACGTTTGAAGCTTAAATACAGAAAACGCAAGAGGAAAAACGAATAAATGCAGCAAAAAAAATGGAAAATGATGACCTACCTATTTGATGCGAAAAGGGATGTTTTCACCAGCTTAAATGCTGAGTCCGAGACCACTATTATTTGTAGAAAGCGTCCGGCTTGTTTTTGCAAGTTAATGCGATCAGTATTTCAGTCTTAATATGTTTGTTTAGCCGTAGCATAAAATGTTGAAAAAAGAAGGGTTTCCCCGACAGAAAACACTACGTTATGAATGTGCTTATACTCATGCGCATGCGTAAACTGCTAGTGAAAGCAGTTTTGTTTTTCTTCATTTTTAGGGAACGTCCTGAACTTTACCAAAAAGAGCGACACCGCTGATCTGTCGAAGTACACCGTCAGTGGTGAATGGGAATTAGTAGCCGCTCCTTTGAAGCGTAACCTGGTAAAGTACAGCTGTTGCGAACACCCCTTCATTGACATCACTTACACGATCCACGTTAAGCGACGTGTGCTGTTCTACATGACGAACCTCATTCTACCGTGCATAGTGCTGGCCACCTTGACAGTTTTCTCGTTCTACCTGCCTCCTGAGTCTGGCGAGCGGATGGGACTGGTCATTACTATTCTACTCGGTCTAACCGTCTTTATGATGGTGTTCACAGACAATGTGCCTCGTACCTCCGAGGTAACACCGCTGATTGGAAAATACTCCGTCACCGTTTTACTGCAGGTTACCATTGCACTCGTGGTCACGTGTTCGATTTTGAGGGTGTACCATCGCAATCCCGGGAGAGAGATGCCTCGATGGTTCCGCAAACTCATCTTTGATATCTTGGGTCCCATGCTGCTTGCCTTACCGTTGAAGAAAACCGACAAGGACGTGAATTCGTACATAAGTAAAGTCCAGGGAAGGCCGTACGAGATCCATCAGAGCCAATCTCATTTCGTTGTCTCCATGCCGAAGATTAATGGTTCCAAAAAGGGTGAAGCAGAGTCGGAGAGTAAATGTTTTCACGCTTCTATGGGGTCTAATCTATCGCTGACGCCGACAGACGAGCGTATGGAGGAGTTAGTACACGGTATGCGCACCATTGTTGCTCATCTGAAAAACACGCAAGAGACGGACGAAAAGATTAATGACTGGCACCAGGCAGCCGCAGTGCTGGACGTTGCTTTCTTCTGGATTACAGTTATCACCATAATGGCATCAACACTGGGGTTCTATTTTATGATCCCTAACTAGTCGCTGGTTTCGAACGCTTTATGAGTAAAACATTGGCTAACTGCCTTGTGACCTGGCTTCTTTCACTTGAGGGGTTTGTTGCTCTCCGGCCCTACTATCACTATGTCGCTCTGCCATTTCAAACACCGGTCATTGAACCACCCGACCCTGGCAAAAGGCAAAATACAAAAAAAAAAATGATCAATACGTTATCGCTTCTCCAATAATGTAAATCTATATATTGTTAAGCAAACAGATGAGGACAAGTATGCTGTTTAGAAACTAATTATGATGTAACAATTTTGTTGACACTGAAATACATGGAAGTGTATCTTATCAAGAAATGCCCCGTTGTACAGGCTCAGCATTTCCTATTAGCCTATTAAATCAATAGAACTTTCTTATTACAAAGTGGTAGTATGGGAATTCCTACTTTTTTATCTTTTTTTTTTATTTTTCTACAGCACAGTGCAAAACAATACAGCTAACTATCAGAGAGAAAAAGTCAAATACGAGCAAAAAAAGAACAATTACAAAAAAGAAAAAAAGAACGAAGAACAGACAGTCAAATAAATCATAAGAAAGATGTGATATGAAGTAAGTTCTTCCGATAGAATTAAAACTAGAGAGCACTGAATCTTGATTTTACTGAGCTATCTAGCCATGTTTATTGATTGTTTAGCCACAGATTATTCAATTTTAGAACGATTTCATTTCCTTTTGCGATATGTCTTTGGACTTCATAGTCAAAACTAGTCTCCTGTTTAAGACTGGAAGAACTTGAATTGCTCCATTCTGCCTTTATAGATGAAATTCTTTTGGAATTCCGTTCCTACTTAATTTGATTTTGGGAGTCAAACACTCAAACTTCGGGGGAACGCGTTGTTACCGTGATCGGTCCCATATTAACTAATGCTTTATTTTTCAGAGCATATTTTTTCTTACAGGATGTACTAACGAGGTGATATTGCAAAAATCAACAATTAGTAATGAAAGTTACCGAATAAAAAATCTCTTCTGAGTGAGAATACTTGTTTATTATCGAGAGAAACTTCAAAGTATAGGTATGATGTTTTCGAGCTTACAAACGGCGTAAGAAACGCCCGATTTTCTAGAGAAATTTAAAAGTTTTCCAGACATTTCGTGATCAATATAACTGGCGATTATTTACAGTGCCGTTAACTGGTGGATCAAGACCAAATGGAAGCGATCGAGTTAGGTGAGTGTGGATTACTTACCCTGCTTGAGACAGAGAGGTGCATAAACCCCAGCCCACCATGCATGTACGAAAGGGTTGCACCTCTCATACTGAGCTGAGAGCCCATCACTGATTTTGACTGGATCTCTATGTGAAACAGAACCATCTTTTTCAGCGAAAGAGGCATGCTTTCCTATTTTTTTGTTGTTTTTGTTGATGATGATGACCATTTTTTGGGCTACAAACTAGTAGCATCCAATCTTAGCGGCCGCAACCGTTTCCTTGACCAACGAATAAGGCAACATAAACATCTTGTGTAACCTCAGTATTAGGATGGATTTGGTGACAATTTAGTTGTATCAACTGAACATCACTGAGTGATGTCTACTGGTTACGAAGTCCCGGCCCAGTTTCCTTTGCAAGTTTTTCGTTCTCGGGAGCTTTGGCCTAGGAGCCCAGGTACTATTGAAAATCTGTGCCCTCGCTTTTCGCCTGAAACATGGCTTCACTTCAATTTGATGTTGTTATTTACTGAATATTTTTCAATTCAAACTGGATATACTTGATGAAAGTTAAGTCTTGTTGAACATTAGCACCACGTGAACCTTGAAAAAAGCATCAACAGTTGAAGGCGTGGGTGGGCGCGCGCGCGCGTGTTTCAACGCGCGCCCCTCACATGAGCTCCATAGCGAGCGCATGCTTGTGTTGTCCACCGCGACGCCAAGCAATTTGAAACATCGGTACGCAATAACATAGCAGAATTAATTCTAACGTTAGGCTTTCTTGTTCCTAGAGGTTCAAACAAGTAGTTACTTCCTTCAAAAATTTCGTCCATGGCTCGGTGCAATTCAATATCTCCCAGTAAACCGAAAAATTGGCATAATAGGCCATTGATTAAAGCAAACCGTTTGTTTCTAAATCTCTAACTGTGCTTCAACTCAGTCGGCGGGGCAAGAACACTCCAATATGAGGTATGACTTAATTAATTTTTTTCCCGTTAGGCTCAAAGTCCCAACAAGAACACCATTAAAACAACAACGCACTGAAAAGGCCGACTGTGGAGCTTTTGTTTCGCGATGCAACGCCTTGGACAAAAGGAATGTTGTTTCAAAGTCTCACAGACAACGCAAAAATCTGTTATTGGTCTGCGAACTTTTATCCAACTGTTAACCAAGGCAGAAAGAGCAATCAGCCAAGTTTTTAAGGGATTCCATTCTTTGTACGCAAATATCAATTTTTTCGCATTTCACACTAAACAAGGGCACCGAAGGTTTAACTTCCGAAGGAAAGCCGAGATGATTTCTCGAGGGTTTTTTCACGTTGCCACCACCCTGATGTTGGCGGCATTTTGCCTAGGTATGTGGAATAATCTAGTCCTAGCCTGGCTGGATTGTTATTTTCGTAATAGATTAGTAGCTAGAAAGTCGTTAGGTTATATAATATATCCATATTGTGACTTTTAGTGTAAGACTGAAATGTCCGATGACAGACGTCAGTTCTCCTATTCATCGTGGATTACGTTGAGCGATACTTTGCAACCATTCGTTTGAGAAAGCTACTGAACTGTATAGTCAATGGTTTAATTTATTTTTCTAGATTAAACAGTGCGGCTATACCTTCCCATACATACGACCATTTAGTCAAAGCCATTTGTTGGAAACTCCGGAACATTTTCGTGGCACAGTGTTGTATAATTGCAGGACTACGAAGCTGATAACCATGTGCATCGCACTCACAAGTTAAGGTGAACAGCTTTCTGCATCATTCCCTGCTTTGACGAGTAAAAACATGCAACATCGTCGGGATCGTCATGAAGCTGCGGAACCGCTGTGAAGACAGCACGATCTAATTATCGAAAAATATATTCAAGTCACTTTGTCTGTGTTTTTGCTAGGATACTGTTTATCAATTTTCAATGGAAAGGTTGAGATTATGATACACATGAAAACGCTTGTAGCTTCACCGATTTAAGATTTATCTCAATATGTTTGTGCCTTAATTCAAAGTCACTTGATTTCAGCATTTGTGTAAGTAGGCAAAATTTGCAATCGTGTCAACATTGCCTTTGCAAACTTATTTGCCCAAGTAATTTTTAGTCTTCTGTTGACGCAGAGACGTTTTGCAGCTAAATTCACACGACAAATTATTTACAACATAAACCTATTCTTGGAACGAATATATCTAATCTTTCAGATAAAGATCAGTCTGAAAAAGTTTTCAAACCGCGACAAACTTATCAACAGTTTACAGAGAAAACAGCCTTTCCAAGTACGAATAATAAAGCATTGAACTGGTAAGTTAGACCTAAGAACTTGAGGAATACTCGCTCAATACTTATGAGACAGACAAAAGACAACTAGTTGAAAGTCGACTTAGAGTGCGGTTTTCAACATTCCATGAGTCCAGGCGGTGACATTTTCATTGAATCCGAAGTTTAGAACATCGGTTGGGATTTCGTGAATCAAGACAACCAATTTCCGTCGATACTTTGAAGTTCTATCTGCGTCATCTGCAGGGGTAGATTTAATCCTTCTTGTAAAATACCCGGGCTTAAACGCAAAGTCTCCAACAAATTCCTTGAGGAATTCAATTTATTATTATGCAGGCTGCTTATTGTCGTGTAATGATGTATAAGTGCATTCTAACTCAACTGACAATACCAATATACCCCAATTGTAATTATTCACCGGGAGGGAGGGAATGCAGCAGGAATAAGTTCAATGGATGTAGCAACTTTCTTTACCGTATAATAGTTACTACGAGACTTAATTCAAAGTCAACAAATTTTGTTACAAGTTAATTGGACTCTCCAGTCAATTTGCGGAACACCGCACAGTGATGAATTTGATGGTTGTTCTATTTGGCAAAAGAATATAACTGCCTCCCAGTTGCCATTTTCATCTCCATTCACTCCTTACAACTGAATACTAGCTATGGTTATATGTCTTGAAAGGCTAGAACTGGCTCCACTTAAAGAGACCTGAACTGTTCTTTCCTAGTCAAATCATGCGTTCTTAAATTCGTTAATAGGGAGCTTACGAATCGACGACGTTTTCACGACGACGACGCTGGTTCACGTATTCTGCACCATGCCGCCGTCCTGTAAGTTTATTACTTACGATTCGTAGCAAAGACGACGACATCGTTGGGGGCCCGTGTAAAACTTTCCAGAAGTTTGTTTGTTTTTACTTTTCACTAGCGGAGTAATGTGAAGCAAAGTTGGCAAACGTCAGCCGGAGAAAAGAAACCTTTCACTTCTTTACTCTTATGGGAACAGATATATAAACGAACAAGGATTTTCCACTTTTACCGCGAAGTTGACAAATCAGTAAGTCCAGAGCGTTGCACTGAAACTACGACAGGTTCGATTTGGACGAGGAAAACAAGCAAAGAAGAATGCGTGACCTATTTTCGTTTCCACAAGAGGATATTACCCCTTTGCTTAAACTGCCGGCGGCTAGTTGACGAGATGACTGCTTAGTTTTAGCTCCGCTATTTGATAAACGTTCCCAAGGTAGACCTGTAATACTCTAGTGAAACAACAATAACACTCCGAACGCTTGAAAAGGTCTAGAAATACACTATAATTCAAGATCAGCAAACGAGAACACAATCTACTGGTGCAAGTACTTTTTAGGATGTATAATAAATTGAAGAATAACAACAGCTGTGTTCAAATACTAAAATACACAAAATATATTTTGCTACAACAATAACAGTAGTTATCTTCTTAGTTCTGTTTCGAAATATTGACAGGACTTTTTAAAAATATAAAACATCTTTTCAGTCCTTTCGAATTCACGTTACACTAAAGAATCTGTTAGACCCCAATCAAGAATGATTAATATGAAACAGCTTTCATACAGCAATTTGATTTAGACACTTCGCTTTGACTCGCCGTTTCGCTCTTCGAGCTATCCATCATGCGTTATCCTGGGTTGTTACTTGAATGAAACTAGCCAAAAAACAAAACCATGTGTAAAGAGCTTATTACTAATGTGATAAGTGGATTATCTAGCCAAGCCACTGAATGTATCCAAAGAAAACTTGCTAGATAAGCCTTACGTCCTGCTGAAATCCACGACGCCGGCAAATCTCTCTTACCAACGTCGTCAACTTTGATGCGACGCCGGCCAGTGCTCAGATAGGCATGCGCAGTAGGCATGTGACTCGATCCAACGGCGTCGTCGTGAAAAAGTCGTCGTTTCGTAAGCTCCCTAATATTACCCAGGGCCGTCAGAGCTATCTCATGCCGTAAGTTGTAAATAGGAGCTACATGTTACGATTTCAGGGCTAACAGATTGTGACATATTTTCTGCCTCCTTTCATCTCCGTTTAGTCTCCCAAAACGGAAAACTGTCAAATCGGTCTAAAATTCTTTCATGAATGTTTGAAAAAGCAGCTCCACACTGTTCAATTGAATTCCAAAGAATAATGACTCCGCATGCATGTTTTTCTTGCTTTATACCGGCTGTTGCGGCGAGCCCTTCAAATACTGACAAGGCCAGACTAAATAATGATTTCTAGTTATTCACAGTGAATGCTTCGCTGAAGTGATCTGTTCTATGGCTGATTTGAAACATGTTTAAGACCACATAATTTATATCGTTAAAATCACAACTAACGCATCTATAACTATTTAGAACTATAAAACTAGTCTAAGAAGTCGGATTTAAGACCGACCTTCGTATGAAACGATGAAAGCCTAATATTTTACTAATTAGTAATTAATTGTTCATTCAAGCAAATTTGTAAGCAAGTTAATGATCAGAATGGGTTATTCTAGTCCAGTTCAGACCGTGGTTTAATTCACCATCTCGAACGGCGCTTTGAAGTCATGCATGAGTTTATAAATTATGCCTGTACCTCCAGCCTCACAAAGTATGATTTAACCCTACCTTCAGTTTACCCATAGCCATAGTAAGACTAAGATCATAAGTCAAAACCAATAACAAAGCAACATATGAAAATAAGCTGTTCGTTAGCTTTGCAACAAACAAAGGAAGAGGACTACTATAGCTAAGTATGCAGCACTGTTTGCTACATTTTATGCCGGCGATGATTTGTCTTCAGGCGACTCGTCACATAAAATGTCTAGATATATGTATGCGAGGCCTAACCTTGTGTGCCTCGACGCACGAAGACGATAGGTGAGGTGATATGTCTACACGCGAGCAATTTTTCTTCTGCGACAAATTCCTATCTTTACTTACACAAGCAAATAAGAAATTGCTATATAAAAATTGCTCGAGTAGATGACGTTTTACAGTGATTTACTTCACAGTAATGTAAAAGACTATACCGGTGCTTCTCATCAGGTGCAGTTAAAGACGAACATGAACATCGCCTCATGAAAAACTTGTTCGCAGATTACAACCCACAAGTCAGACCTGTAACTGACAAAAATGAACCGATTCCAGTTAATTTTGACATGATGTTCAGCCAGTTGGTAGAATTGGTAAGCACAGCTTCTCAAGTCTATTATCTCATTCACTGTTGCTTTAATTTGTGAAAGTAAATGGCTACCAAGGCTTACCAAGATAAGCAACTTTCTCTTTCATATTTAAAGGCTTCTGGGTATGACTTTCTGTCTAAGTATATTGATTGTCAATATTTTGCGTCTTTTTAGAACGGAAAAAGCCAAATAATGACCAGCAAAGTGTGGATACGACAGGTCTGTATCGCCATTTATATAGGAGTGAACGAGCGGTTGCAAAAACGTCAGACAACTTTACATATATAAAAAGTTATTGACCTTGTGGAAATAGGTACAATTTTGACAACAATCAGAAATACTAAAACCGAGGGCTGTAAAAACTAGTCCTTTAGCTGTTTCAAAATATTTCCAGTTGATTGTTCCCACAAACATTTTTCCAGATGGATTCAAACTAAAAGAAATACAATGGTTTGTCTACTACCAGTTCCCAGTTGGCTTGACGGATGGCTCAGTTCGGGCTAGAGCATTGCACCGGTATCACAAGTTCTTGGGTTCTATTCGCGTTCAAACCTGAATTTCTTCAGGTCTTATCTTTGCAACTGCTTAAATTGCTCGCATAACTGCGACGATCTTTTACTTAAAAAACTTTTCTTCCGCAGCTGCATATGTGAAATTTTCATATGTTCACATCTCATGCACTGGTTTTTCGTTAGACAATATATCTCGCGGTAGTGCAATCTGGCTTCAAATAAGGAGATTCAAACCTGGCTGGAGGTCACTGTGTTGTTTCCTTATAAGGGAAACTATAAATCCTCAAGTGTATAAATAGGTACCGGCGACATTGTGATGGGAGTAGCTTAGCATTACATCCAGGCCTGGAGGGTTTGTTTGAGTGTGCTGTAACAAGACTCCTAGGTAGTTCATGCTACATAAACTGGGATGATCTTCCAATGTGCAGGCGCCATGGCAAGTGTGCCCCTATACCTTACTTTTTTAAATTTGTAATAAGTTGACAATATGACTTTCTTTAATAATATTTTTGCATTATATTTCATTTCAGAAATGGAAAAATCCCTTTTTGACGTGGAATCCAGAGGACTACGGAGATGTTAAGTTTATTAACATCGAACCAAAGTTTGTCTGGAAACCTGACATTGTGCTTTACAATAGGTAAAGACAAGAGTTTATAAGGAAAGAGAACATAACCCCGTGTGATATGATAAGAGAAAATAAGGAAAGAGAACATACCCCGTCTGATATGATAAGACAAAATCTATTTTTAGCGCGGAATCTATTTATATCTTGTTCCATGGCTGCGCGGTTTCCCCATGGCGCATTGAAATTACAACCACGTGATGAGGACATCAGCCATTGGTCAGTTAAAACAGTTTCTGGATCTAAAAATAAATTCTGTCCCCTCCCTTATCATAGTAAGAGAACCCAGTATGGAAAATACGTTCTTTTTTTACCTCATTTTACGTCTTGGTAAAGACTAATTCTAACTGCCGACACCAATATACTCACACGTGAAAGATAAAAATAGTATCTTCACTGCGCGCGGTGAAGATATGATTTTTTAGTAAAAGGAAAAATCCTGGTATTTCATCAGTATCTATAATATAAAAACAAATATTAGCCTGGAACATGTGGAATACGAACTGTGAATGGCTAGAAGTTCAGATTCTGGATCCTATTTATTTTTGTTGGTGTTGTTGTTGTAGTTTTTTTTTAATTGTTATTCCGCAAAAAAATGCCTCATCTCCTTTTTTGCGTTTTCAGTATTCAAAGTGACAGTGGTGAAATGTATAAGTTTAACACGAAGGTCGTTATTGACAACAACGGCTCCTGTCAGTGGTACGCACCAACGGAAGTGAAAACAGTCTGCAAAATAGACATCACGTATTTCCCGTTTGACCAGCAAAACTGCACCATGGTGTTCGGTTCTTGGACTTATACCAGCTCCTTCTTAAATCTGATGCTCTCAAGGGAGAAGGTGGACCTCTCTGGCTACATACCGAGCGGAGAATGGGATCTTCCTTCCGCCGAGGCCGCGCGCCATGTCGTCAAATACTCCTGCTGTCCGGACCCGTTCATTGACATTACTTACACTATACACCTGCGCAGACGAGTGTTATTTTATCTTAACAATTTGATCTTCCCGTGTGTTGCTCTCGCCATTCTCACAGTCTTTGCCTTTTTCTTGCCACCCGAATCTGGTGAACGGATCTCACTGATCATCACGATTCTTCTTGGTTTGACTGTTTACACTTTGATATTCACGGAAAATATCCCGGCCACGTCTGAAGTCACGCCACTTCTCACAAAATATTCCACGGCGATTATGGCGTTGTTAGGTTTCTCGCTTGTCGTGTCATGTATCGTTCTTTGGATTTACAATCACGAAACCTCTAAGAAAATGCCATTTTGGTTTGAAATTTTTATCTTCAAAGTTTTGTCCAGGATCCTTAGAATGAATACTTCCCTTAAGGATGAAGGAAAAAAGGAGTCACCCAAGCGAAAGTACGCGCCTGTCAGTATGGTAGTAGACCGCTGGCCAACATATTTTCCGGTTCAACGACGCAGTGTGACAGAGGGTTCGAATACAACTCCATGTCGGTCGCCTACAAGCCCCCAAGAGTTTGTTTTTCCCGCTCAGCTGGAGCGAAAATTTGACCAACTCATTGCAAAGCTCGATGCGGTTGCCAACACCTTGATGGTAGATCAGAATGAGGACGAAAGGAAGAAAAAGTGGCAGTTGGCAGCTAAAGTGATCGATAATTTTTTTTACTGGATCTTTACTGTGGTTGTCATCACTGTCACCATCATGATGTACTTTATGATTCCCTCTTATAACCAGAGTGACACCCATAAGACGGTTACATGAAGGAAGCGCAACATCAAAGGCGTTTATCCTGACCAGCCGTGTCAGCCAACTCGTTCAAGAGCAAAACTGCTATCATCACATGGTCACTCGCTTTCACCGTGAAATTGAACCTCATAGGTTCTGGCTAAATATCCTGAGTTAAGGGAAGATCTACAGAGACATCTTTTGAAAACAAACGTTTAATAAGGATGTTTCCGTAAAGTCATGAAATATGATACTTCATGGCTTAATATAACAATGTATCGAGATTTCTTCTGGTTTGTCCTTGACTGCACCGCTATATATATTTTAGTTCAATCTCGCAGAATTCGTTTGCAACTGTTAAAATGAAAATGCACTCAAAAATGTCGTCTTTTGCACATTTGATAGCTTTTTTGAGATCAATGGCTGGACGTAGCATTTCATTAGGGTTTGGAATTATGGTTTGATTTGATCTCGTGATAAAATAAAAGGTTTTAAGGAATTCGACAAAAACAGCATAATGCCAAACCTTACTTAAATTAGATTCAGGGAATCCTTCAGGGAATTCTTCAGGAAGACTTTCAAGGATCCATTAATGATCATTTTGCAGTTGTTTCAAACGGGAGAATGAGGAAAGCATATCACCAAGAATTATCCCAACCTGGTATGGCAACTGGCTAGCCTTTTGCGAGACATTTCATTTTTCCTTTTCTGCAAGCTAAGCTAGTAGAGTACAGTAGTATAGAGGTTAGCACGTCGCACCTCTGATCAGGGAAAGCGGGCTGGAACCCTGTTGACGACTGCACTCAGATATATTGATATGGGTCAGAGATATAATGCTAGGGATAGCCCCCCATGAACTCTCAACTCCTCCAGGGGAGAAGTAATAATATAACATACGGTCCGCTCGCTTCAGAAACTGTGATAGGCTACGGACTCATGCCTTGCCAAGCATAGAAAGCTGTCACCTCCAAATATCAATAGTTTAAGACTTGGTAGCCTTGTCCTTGCAGTGCTAAAAAATGCTTTTAAAGTTTACTTAGTTCTATATAATCATTATAACCGATTAGTTACGGCCATTATTAAACTAGCTAATTTTAAGATCCGGAATATTTTTGTATAAGATTTCTAAGTGGTAGTCCTTTATTTTATTTTGTTGTTCTTTTATACATAATGGTATAGATTTTAATAAATTGTATGTAAATTAAGGCTCTGCCGAAGTGAGGAGATTGTTGCTGTGTGTCAGAGCTTATTGCTTTTTGTTTTGAGTGATAACATTAAAATCTCAAACTGAATGATATATTAAGAAATAGGTTTTTGTTCATGGTGGAAAATATGATGATAATACAAATTCTTCTTTTGTCACACGATGTAATTACTGGATGTTGATCGCGACGTTTCGACTGCTTACTGCTAGTCTTCTTCAGGCGATGGGGACAACTCACGGATTCCGATGCACCAATATGTAGCTGTGTGGTCTGCTCTGATTGGTGCGTTTCGATGCTGCTATTGTTCCTGATTGCTGTGTTTTCCTCAGGGGTCCTCTGGCTCGCCGCGTGTTTGTTGTTGCGCACTGTTTCGCGATGGTGGACATCCATGCTTCTGGAATTTCAATTCTGTTATCCCTGTTGATGTTATTAGGGTGCAGTGAATTGCCTCTTTCACCTTACTCGTGTACCAGTGATTGTGACGATCAATAAACTTAATAACTTCTTTCCAAAGCGGCTTATGTCCGGTTTCATTGGCGTGTTCTGAAACGGCGGAGTTTTGAGTTCGAGAGAGGCGGATGTCTCTGTCGTGTTCTTTTATTCTTTCTTGCATAGGTCGTCCCGTTTCTCCGATGTAGACTTTACCGAATGAATGATGTATATATCTGCGTTATTGACCAAGCGTGAGGACAATATATCTGCGTTATCGACCAAGCATGAAGTCGAGATGGCTGCATGCTGGCCGAGTTCTTTCTCTGCGTTTTTTCATCAGTTCAGCGAGGCGCATTCAAGATCATTGAAACACAAAAAGGAACGAGGCCAATATCCAACCATCTTGACCGAGCAAGCTTGGTCAATAACGAATTCATTATAAGGTAATTTGTTTATGTTTTGTTTCGCGAGAAAAAGCGGGAAATCTCGAGCGGGCAAGATAGACCCATCTTGCCCCTTCGAGTAGCCAATCAGAACTCAGGATTCCCCTCATTTTGCCCACTCGCAAAACCAGCCATTGTTTGGTAAACTGCTCTTCTTATAGAGTACCATGAGTGATCCTCTTCAACAAATAACCATTTCCTTGTTTTGTTTTGTTTTGTTTTGTTTTGTTTTTTCTTTTTTGTTGTTGTTGTAGTTTTATTTTTTGTTCAAATTCATTTCATTGTTCACTGCGGTCAGTATTTTTCTTGCGTTGGATATCTCGTTGCATCCATCTCTGAATGAACAAGTTTCTCCATCCTGCCTGTTCAGCTGCACCTTGGATGTCTTTAGGTATCACCGCTTCATAATGTCTAGCATAGACCTCCCCCCATAAGGCATCGCATAAACATACCCGACGAAGATCTCTGCAAACCTGAAATAAGTATGAAAACCAACATCCACGTAATGAAAAACAACAAGGAAGAATCGATCTGGTGAAAGAGTCATTGAATAATACATACGCAATTTTTGCTGATGCAAATTTTTGCATTTTCTGGTCTATTTCCAAGTCTGGAGACAAAATAATATATATACCCTTTTGAACTAGCGCGAGCGCCGTATTGGGAGAAATATCGGACCAGGTGTTGACAGTGTGAGTCAAGCGCAGGTACGTACCGACAAGCAAAGTAAACCAAGGGCCCGCTACACTCTCCCAGGACGCGTACGGTCCCGAACCAGTTTAGTCAACGAGGTATTCATTTCACGACTAGAAACTCAATTCAGAATTTTTACACTGAAAATGTTATCAGCTGAAGAAGAATCAAATAATATTTAGAAGCATCGTGACGTCTTCGCTTTATAAGTTCGCTTATCAAATATTCAGAATAACACGATTTATTGTTGCTATGGTAATCTTTTATGTAACGAAACATATCTATGATGGTAGAGCTATTGGTTGATGAAAATATTGTGAAATTATTCAGCATTCAGAACTTCCATTTACCTCATAACGGAATACTGTTTTGTTAATCCCCGCCCAATTATTTTACAAAACTCGATTATTCTGAAATAAATCCACTTGAACCCAAGAAAATACATATTTGATCTACTTGGGTCTCCCTTGCAGCCATGCAACTTACTCTGATATAAATACTACAGTTTTGCGGGAAAATATTCCTCTCAGACTTTGTTCGCGAAATGGAAAACCCCTGGTGTCGATTTAGAGAATTCAGAAAACACTTCTGTAGCACAGAAATGGAAAACAGGAAAACGATTCCTTTGCACCTGTTAAATCAAAAGAAGTTCGAGTTGTGAGAGTTTTCTTTATTAAACTAATGAGTTCAGTTCTGCCTTATTCACAGCATTAGCTTGGCCCAGCTGGGGCCCTTGTCGAAAAGTACGAATATCATGATAGCAATATTTACAACGGGAATCACCGTTTTGTTGGTTTTTGAGAGGAAAATATTTTCACGTTCAACTTAGGATGACCGTAAAATCAGATAATGGAATCATTATATAGACATTTTTTCGTATCTAGGGGTAAATATTCTTACCTGAGAGAGCCGAGCAATATCTGGAGGATCAAGTAGTGCAATAATTTTGACTAAAGCATCTCGATTCAAATGAATTAACCAGCTCTGCGATACCAAAGAAAGGACGTATTTTAACATGTCGCTTCCAAATACTTGTCTGATCTCATTCTGAAGTTTAATGCCGTTGGAATCCTCGAGAAATCCTTTCCACGATATTTTTGTTTCAACAGGGAAATAACTCTCATTTCTCATAGTAATCTTCCATGATCGCCATATAACGAGGTCTTTGGTGACCGACATGGAAAAATAGTCTTTGCTTGGAGCTTTGGCGATGCCAGATTTTTCAAACAGGTGTTTGCTTTTCCTCTTCATGGTTTCCATGGCTAAGCTGAAATAAATTTTACTCCCGAACACAGATAAATTTCTGCCGAGAAAGCGTGCAAATCTCCAAGACTAGCAAAGTAATTGTAGTTATCGTATGATGACGATTAAAAATAGTTAAAAACGTTTCTTAGTACTTGAACTCTTCCAATTACCACGGCAAACTGTATAGAAACAAACGTAGCGGGGAATAATCGTTCCTTAATATACTTCGCCAATGTTTGTGATTACTTTAAAATTACTGAGAGCAATTAGCATCCATCTAAGATAGGGTACCGAGATCTGTTAATTGATTTTTGTTTTTATTAAAATAAACTGCAACGCACCTTTCATTCATGTCCTTTGTCATCCGTTACGAACGAGGTATTTTTTCTGAATAACTTTGTTTTTGATTTGTCTCTACAGCGAAAGTAGTGTACTATCCCTGTCCAGCTTGTGTTCGCTTTGTTTTGTTCCCGCGAATTTTTCACTTACTATTCAAGTGATAAATATTCATAAGCATCTATTCATGGTAAGGAAGCTGAAACCTTGGCAATGAAACAGCGCAGTACAAGGGCCGATACAGTACATCCGGGAATGCACCATAATGAAGTTCCATCCGTAAGGTAGTTGTAAGTCGATGTAGTTCCCAGGTTCTAGAGGTTGTTTATATGGTTTTAACAATCGTAATTTCCTAAACTTCAGTTCAGCCTAAATTATCTAATAAATCATTAAATCTGCTTGATCCAATTTTAGATTATTATTTAAAAACAAATTGTTCTTTGCTAGTTGAATTTAGTGAATGGTGAGAATTGTTCTCTGAAGAGTTGTTTTTTAATCTGTGCAAGTGCCAGGGACTTAATTTGATCTAATTTGGGAAAAATGGCGGCGTCATGATCTGGTGATAAAACAAGCGACCTGTGCTAGTTGATACATTTGTGGATGAGCATTGTTTGGACCCATGTACATTTTCTTTGCCATGGGCGCCGAATGTGGACGAACGACTGCATTAGGGACGGACCATTAGAAAAGTGACGGGGGAGGGGGGGTGGGGGGGGGGGGCTGGGGAAATTTCAGGTTGCACGAATTTTTTTTTCGCTCACTACTTGTGCAGGAATTTTTTTTTCAGGTGAACCCCTCTGCACGAATTTTTTTTACTACGTGTGAAAAAGTCACAATTGGACCTTCCTTCTGCACGAATTTTTTTTTTACCTTCTTCCTTGCATGAATTTTTTTTTGTTTTTTTCCCCACCCCCCCCCCCCCCCACCTCCCATCACTTTTCTAATGGTCCGTCCCTTATTAACGACTGCCGGTCAAGGAATTCAAACTACTAAATTCGGGGCTAGTTTCTAAGGAAACTGGTGCTGTGTCAGTGGGGAATTGGAACACAAGAAATTGGGATAACCAAACAAGTTGAAAAGTAATTTGTACCACTGTAAGGTTATAAAGGGGGATACTGACGAAGGGTTAACGCTCGAAACGTCAGCACCCCCTTTTTTTACCTTACGGTGGTACAAATTTCTTTATCAACTTGTTTGATTATCTCAATTTCTTGTGTACTTTATTCGAAGGCTGGAGAGGAATAATCGGGTCTTCATTATTCCATTACTCCTCTTCAGCCCCCGATACTAGAAAGGAATGTTAAGATCTAATACAGCATAACTTTAATTCGTTATTCGAAAATCGACAAATCGATTATTCCAGAAGAAGTCGTTATTTCGTTATTCCGCGCACAAAATGGCGTTATTCCATTATTCCAACAAATACAATTCCTTTACCATTCTATTATTCCATTACTCTTCACCCCCCGATACTAAACTGGGCTGGCAACTCACATTTTTAACTAGTACCGTAAATGATCTAATAAACGCCAGGGCGTTTCTTTATTTTTAATGGTGCAAGATGGGGCGTGTAATAGATAGGAGGCGTTTATTGGAGAGAGGCGTTTATTGTCGTAAGGTAGCTTAACGAACTTTAATTAGCAAAACTTACACAGTATGTTATCGGCCAAAAACCTTTTTTTGTTAACAGAATCTCGACTGCGGGCTGACGGCTTTTGCACTCCAAGGTTTCTTATTGAATTTTTGTTTTCTTTTGCTATGTACAATCAAGAGTGTGCTTAAACGAGTGTGGTTTCATATTATAAACGCTGAAGTCCCTGAGCCCTGACTCTCTGCTTACATAAAAAGAAGATTCACATCCTTGCCCAATCACTCCTGAAGAAGACACTAGACAGGAGTGTCGAAATGTCGGGCCGTTGAATTGTAACATATTGTTACATCATTATTTCAAACCAAACTTTGTCTGATTGTCTATCTGATTGCAATGTGCACTTCTCCTTTAGGAGAGTTGTGCCTCTAACTGCTCTGCTCTTGATTCACATGACATAATACACAAACCGATGTCAATCAAGCAATGAAATTAATAAACTGATCGATTTTTCTCTATTAATTATTTCCTTGTATTTTGGAGCAATTTTCACGGGGGGGGGGGCGTTTATAAGACAGGAGACGTTTATAAGAGAGGGGCGTTTAATACAAACTTACAGCGTGGGGGGGGGAGGCGTTTATTAGATATGAGGCGTTTATTTGAGAGTGGGCGTTTATTAGCTGATCATTTACTGTATGCTAATGACGTATGTAGAAACCATACAGTTGTCTGAATAATGCAAATATAATTTGTATTCCGTGGAATAGTTTTAATGGAAAAATAGGAGAAAATTGTCAACTGCCGGCCATTCAGTATTTTTAGAAACGACAAGATTGCACGAAGCGAGCATATGACGTAGGTACAAACGGTCATAACTTTTAAAATACTGAAATCGTACAGGGTTCTTATATCTTTTTGTCAAGAAAAGGAGCAATCTTTTCGGCTTTATAGTCTAGAGTTCTCAACTAAGTACCAAATATTAGTAATATGCTTCCAAACTAAGGCCATGTTCAGTGTTTCATTCGATGGCACTTTTGGTGGATTTTGTCTTTGATAGGGGAAATAAAGGACTAATGGTCAATCTTATGAAAAACTAGGAAAAAGGCATAAATTTTGGGTGGTGTAGCAGCTGTCCTAGATCCTAAGCCAATTGGTTTGCAACCCAAACCGCCAAACAATGCTAAAACAATAGTGACGATTGAAATCTATTGTTTGGCGGTTTGGGTTGCAAACCAATTGGCTTAGGATCTAGGACGAGCTGCTACAGTACTGTAAATTTTTGGTCGAGATGACACGAAATAAAAATTTTACAGTCAAATAGTGCATAATTTTCAATTTTTGCAGGCGCACAAATTAGCCATCGCGGGCCACAGCTCTCAATTGTTATTCCTTTCATACTGACTTGGTGAACAACTTGGAGGTTAGTTCAACTTTGAAGGCATCAGAGATAGAAAAAAATGGAATTCTTCACCGACTAGGAAAAATTATATCAAGACTCCAAATTGCACTCGAAATCATTTGATTTACAACCCGATTTGCACGCGTCTAATTTGCATATGCTTATCATAAAACACCCACTTTCTGACCAAAAGAAAAGGTCAATATATAAATGAAGGAGAAAAGAAAATACAAGAACTTAGAAATCAAAATATATGAACTGCGTTACTGCTGAATCCGTGTCACCTTCTCAAGTAACTTGAAAAATTCATTTTGACATCGGGTTTCCTTATTGGCAGGCGAGCGCATCAGGCTTCTATATTTGGGCTTCACCTCATGTATGCTTTCTGCTTCCATTAAAATGGGCTCTGTCATTCTCGGTTCGGGTTCCACTCGTGTTCTTGGTGTTCAAGTTCGGATTAAAACGTCGCTTTCGAACCCGCAGCCGTATCAAGACATGTCGTACTCAGACTGCAGCGGCACGAAATCAGAGATGGTATGAGATCACCTCAAACCTAACACAATACCTCCACATGGGTCTTTGCATCAGAACATGAAGATGACCTTTGTTATCAATAATACCATGGGAATTTTGCCGAGGCGACGCGGAAAAGTTCGTAATCATCTTCCTTCTTCCGACGGGCAACCGGTCTCACTTATGAATCAGTCTTTTTTAATCAACAGTTGTAATAAGGTGATCTGTTTAATTTTTTAATTTTCAAATCTCCCACTTGGACCAGTACCATCGTCTTCGGCAAGGATTCAGGGCAAAGGTGCCTGAACTGCACTTTGCAAGTCAGTCGCACTGCTAGCGAGATTACGGACTCTAATAGGCTCGTTGAATAGGAATAAAACGATCTGGCCTTACTCTTCCCGAGGTAGCGCTTCTGTTTCAACTGTTTATTCTATGCGACTAATGCTAAATTAGGTTTTAGCAATTTTAACCTCGTTAGTAACTGGCTGGTGTCTCTTGACTATGCCAGTTCTTCCGGTTTTTTCGGTGGTTCATTAATTCCTTCAGCTATAAGGGTATGAATAAGCCTTGTGAATATAAATATATGGATATTTTATGTACGAAATTTTCATACATTCACATCAGTTCATTTATTCATCCTCCACAGGTATATTACGAACTCACATATGACTAGTTCCCAGTTGGCTTGATACCTTATCTCAAGGTCACAGGTTCGAATCCCGTTCAAGCCTTATTTTTGCAGTTTCTCACACTGAGTACTGCAACAATCTTTCGCTTCTTTCACTAAATAAACCTTTTCAGTAAAAATAATGAAATTATTTCGTGACTTTGCTTTAAATCCTCTTTCCATTTCCTTGCTGGGTCCTCTATTTGATTTGCTTTCGTGCCTAGATGTGATGAAATAGATTTTCCGGCTTCGCTTTCACGCAATTTCAGCAACAGGAAACCAGGGAGACAACAACAGTCTGACATCAGAGCCAAGTATCAAGCACTATACAAATATGAAACGGTTGCTAGAACTCGAGAAAATAAGAACTTTACAGAAAATGTAATTTATCAAATGAGTTAATGGGTTTTTTTTGTATTTAAGTAAGCGAGTTAATGAGGTATGTTTTGCGACAAGATTTAAGAGGGGAGCACGGACGTTTTACTCTGACGAAGTGTTAAGGCTCGAAATGTCACTTATCATCAGCCCTTTAAACGCCCAGTGGCTCATGGGGCATCAACAAGTCGCCTCCATTCCTGTCGGTCCTTTGCAAGCCGTGAAGCTTGCTCCCAGGTAAGATTTAGAGTCTGAAGTTCTGCTTCCGCAGTTCTTCTTGGTCCAGGTGGATTTTGGTCGGTCTCTTTTTCTGCGCGAGTCTTCCTGTGCTAAACATTGTTCTTACATTCCAGAATCCTAATCTTGTCTTTGTCTTGGTGCTCAAGGCTCCCAGTCTCGCAGCTCGAAATGTCAGCACCAGGGGTGTAGCTCGCGGAGGTCCTGATTTGCCCGGGACCCTCCCTATTATTCAATTTCCATAGAATTCAGGTGACGAAAATACGCGAATCCAAAAACTCAACATGCAGTAAATCTTTTCAAGTGCTAGATAGTTACCGTTTAGTAAAACACGGCGTGTATGTCGACATGCCAATCTGGTAAGTACCCTAGGTGTGACACAGTGTCACCCTCCCCCTCCCCCCTCGTCCTTTAAAAAATCTTAGCTACGCCCCGTAAATTGTATTGGCTCCCACATATTAAGTGAGACTTTCATTTTCCTTAGATAAAAGAGACAAATACAAGAGTAAAACCCTAGTCTTTGCTACAATCTCCAACACCACACAAAATGGAGTATATAACCGTCAAGTCAGTTTATTCAGCCATTGTTCGTATACAATAAATAGAACTGTAGAAAGCCGAAATCGCTTTGGAATGGCCTAAAAATAGGACACGGCAACGTAAAATACCAAACAGGAACAAATTAAGTCTATTTTATTGAAAAAGATTAAATTATCTTCGACTTCAATACAAACCCAACAAACCGTTTCAAACCAGGGGTTTAAGCCACTAAAGCAACCATGGTACTGGCATGTAAGAAGAGGCCAGGCTCTCTAGTTTCTTCCTCATTGCGACATGCAAAGAACGTAATCCCGAAAGCATGGTTATTCCGCTACTCAGTGTTATGAAACTTCCAAATCCCACGCAGAAACTGGATCTTTTTTCCGGCATAAATCCCTGGCAAGCGAAGTTTAGTGCTATAGGCTATTGAGTTTTTTCTGGTTTCGAAGCAATTATAATGAACCAAACGAAACCAATAATCACTTAAAAATAAAACCAAAAGAAATCATGCATGAGGATTCCATTATTTACTTTGGTTTATCTGCTTTCCAACCATCATGGGTTTCACAGTTCTACATACGAGCAAGAAATGGGCTAATAAAATGAGATGACAAAACGTTGTCATTAGCTCTGACGCTCGAATCGTCACTCGTCTATTATGTTACGGTGGTATAACCTACATTATCAACTCCTTTGATAAACAGACTTCTTATCTTTCAATTTCCCATTCATGCGGCACAGGTTACAATTTTAGAAACAAGCCCCTTTATATCTTTTTTCGTACACCGAATAACAAGCGGCTTAAGCTCCCGATTTAAAAGGATTCCGTTTTGTATGGGAATGAAACGGTTTTGCTTTCAGTTGAGGATGGCAAGAATGGAACTCAAAGTTTATGTTTTCGGTCCGATTTGATTTCGGCGAGTGAGGACTATTTAGGTGTTTTACCGCTCTCTAAGCGTTAATTTGGAAAAAAATTATATCGACAAATCGGGAGCTATCAGGCCGGCCTGTGCAACTATATGAACTGTGAATGGGCAGAAGAGATTGGGTTAGCCAACAATCAAGTTGTAATGATGGTCTCCTGGGTGTTTTAAGTCTTACAAAAGAAACTCTTGCGTCTTCGAATTCCTCATCACAATTTCCTTTCTTAACCCCATTGAAAGTCTTGGTTAGGAAGCTGACGTCAGCGGTGAGAACCTATATTTATAATGATAACACAATCTATATACATATAAATATGATCTCAATATCCATGTTCCGGTTCTGGTCCCGAGGTTCTGAGGTTCACCTTCCTTACATACTTTACGCTTTTTCATACTTTTATTTTAATGCAACATTGACATTTCTTACAGAAAATAACAAAACATTACTATACCGAAAATACAGATTCACAAAATGTACATAAATTACTTACAAGTTTGTTCAAAACAGAAGACGACTAGTTACAGGTCGACAGACTTACGTAACAGGATAAATCGCTTTAATAGCGCAGTTTTGCTTGCAAGCTACATAGAACTTCAAAATAAGAGCAAATGACGTCGTTACGGGAAGTTCTCAATGTGGTTAACCGTAAGCCGTAAGACGGGCAAAAAAATTAGCCGTTAGGCATAAACATTGGAAAAATTTTAGCCGTTAGCCGTAAAACAGCCAAAACTATTAACCGTTAGCCGTAAAAGTCACCACCCCATATGCATTGAGACCTACTTGCGGGTGTTACGAAGTTGCACGACACCAGTCACGAAGATTACGTGCTGAGAGTCACAGGACTGGAGTGCATCACATCAAAAAATATAACTGCTTCATTATGCGAAGTGTTAGTCCCATATCCCACTCTTCCCAGCCCCTTACAAACATCTTTTAAAGCTTAAAGTCGGCATGAAAGTGTGGCAAATGAGTAAATTAAGAAGGTAACAGGGGTAGGTAAATATAAGGTCATGAGATTAACATGCATCACACTTAAAACTGATATAGCTGCATCACGTCATACAAACTCATAGCCAATAACCGCCCTACCCAATTCCCATTACAAACGTCTTCTAGAGTTGGCATGCACGGTGGCAAATAGAGTAAACTAAGAAGGTAACTGGAGAGGGTAAATAGAGTCATGAGACTAACATGCATCACACTCAAAAATATAGATGTTTCGTTATTCGGATTCATGGACCTGTACACCACTCCCAACAACACCCCCGGTTACCCAAACTCAACAACCCTCTGAGTATCATCTGCTAAAGCTGGCATGCAAGTGTAGCGATTAGAAAAAATACAGAGTAGCTGAATAGAGCCATCAGATCAAAACAGATAGTTGCTTCGTCAACTGACCACTCACCCTCCCGTCCCTCCTTACAAACATCTTCTAAAGTGGGCATGGACTTATGGCAAATAGCTTTACTAGTAGGACTAATCAGGGATCAGTAAGTGCGTTCGAATGTCTGTTCCAGGAATTGAGGTTGCTTCTGTGGACAACAAGGAGACAGTAGTAGTTTTCGTTTTCTCTTCTTCTCATGCTTCTTCTCATGCTTGACCTTGATTCCTGTTGAAATAACAATGCGTCAGTATCACCTTGGGCTGACATCTTGTCGTGGTGATGGAGCTTACGTGTCTCAATGACCCAGAGAGCTGTGCCAGTGGGGACTTTGATCCCTGGCAGGCCTAACCATGCCGGATTGGTCGAAGGGTGGAGGCCAGACGAAAATCAGCCCCTGGTCCTCCAGGGTGGGGGTTGGGCGGCGGGCCGATAACCCGCTCCCGGAAAAAGAAACATATTACAGAAACCGAAACTAGAATTACCACTGGGCCCTATCGGGAAGCAGGGGTACAAGAAGCTAACACCCTGTTGGAGCAACGTGCAAAGCAGAGAATGATGCATAAACCGCCGATGAACCTGCTGTCGCCAAAAGCGTGTGTGAAGATTGGGCAATGGAATGTAAGGACATTGTTTGAGGCTGGTAAATGTGCTCAGGTGAAGAGAGGTATTCAGTGGACCATTGCGACATCCTTAGAAGACCTTGACTTTGCCGATGATCTGGCCCTATTGTCGCATAGAATACAGGACTAGTGAGGGATAACTCACGGGCCTTGGAGGTACAAGGTGCAAAGGTAGGCCTGAAAATCAATGCCACCAAGACAAAGTTCATGCGTATTGGTACCAAGCGTGTCGATGGTGTGTCGGTTGCAGGGGCGCGGATTGAGGAAGTAGATGAGTTCACATACCTTGGGAGCATTGTAAGCAAGAAGGGAGGCACTGACGAGGACATTCAGGCACGAATTGGAAAGGCAAGACATGCATTTGCGATGCTGAGTCCTATATGGCGATCCACAGCACTAACAACGAAGACTAAGCTGAGAGTCTTTGAGTCCAATGTGAAGGCGGTGCTCTTGTATGGTTCTTAGACTTGGTGGTTGACTAAGGGATTGGAGCAGAAGTTGCAAGTGTTCATCAATAAGGGCCTGAGGAACATCTTGCGGATTTGGTGGCCTAGGAAAATCAGCAACAAGGAGCTTTGGAGACAAACAGGGCAGCGACCGATAGAGCAAGAGATAAGGCAAAGAACTTGGGGCTGGATCGGCCACACCTTGAGGAGACCAGATGGACATGAAGTCAAGAGGGCACTGGAGTGAAACCCACAGTGGAAGCGAAAGAGAGGCAGACCCCAGCACACCTGGCGACGTACGAGATAGGCAGAGTTGGAGAGAAAACATCTGACGTGGAATGAGGTAAAGAGCACTGAAAAGAATATAAGGTTAGTTGCCGCGCTCTAGTTGAGGACCTATGTTCCACTAGGAACGAAGAGGATTTTAAAAGTAAGTAAGTATAGCCTTTGTTTACAATCAAAATACTTGACGGATTATGATGCGTCATGCGACTGAGCATGGCTAGTACTGGTAATAATTCTCCATTTTACTTGCAACACGGTCGCATGACATGTAACTTACCGAGTAGAGCAACCTGCGATCAGCCGTCCGTTTATCGATAGTGTGCGTCACTAGAAGAAAAGCTGCGCGAGTCTCCGGAAAATAAACAGAGGGCAGTTTTCTCTTTGCACGTGGACAGGAGCCCATCATCATGGGCTCCTCACGTGGAAGAATGTGCGCACGCATTCTGATCCTCTTCGAAGTTGATGACGTATTTCCGTACCCGGTACCTGACACATTCTACCAAAAATCGAGTTTCTTTCTGCTAAATGCCTGTGCTCGTGCCCAGGCTTTTCGCGGGTTGAATTAACGTCGAACGCAACTGATACTGTGCAATAAATATCTTTAGTATAAATACTCTCATTGGTTCGCTATCTCGGATTATCAGCCGATAATCACCTCGACGAACAAAATGGCTGCCAGTCGTTATTTTTTCGTGTTGTAGAATGCTTTTTCTTTCCACTTTTTGAATTAATCAGCTGTGTATTTATACTAAAACAATTATTCGCCTCAGGCTCAGTGATTATCGGTGAATATTCACCGATAATCACTTCGCCTTCGGCGAATAATTGTTAAATAACACTCAGAGTTGATTGATTCTTGAAAGCCACGTTTTTCGTACTATTTAACATCTACACCTTGCCGAGATCCAACTGCTCAATTGAACAATCATTTCCATCTAAATAACGCAGGAACTTATAATCCAAAATGGCCAACACAGCAGTGTTGCCTCTAGTCTATATGCGAAGCACCTGTTGTTCAGTTCACGTATTTGTCTGGTTCTCTTTGTGTAGAAGCTCAAATATTTTTCAGAACTAGGGCCAGTATTATTTTTGGTTGTTGTTTGTGTTTCATTATTTTCTCCTGCTGCGAAACAATAAGTTACAATAGCGCGTGGCCTCTGAAGAGCCGCCACATGGCTCCAGCATCATGCAACATTAACAAAATGAAGTGGCTAAACGAATAAACATATTCTCCAGAACACAAATTTATTTTGGATTATCAAACATGAAGCCAGTAAACTGTCAAACTGACACACTCCTCAGGCGTAATGAGAACCGAGATGACTTTCAGTCAAGAAAACGTCTTCTCAGGCTGTCTAAAGGTCAGTCGACAACATTTTAAAAACCACAGCGGCTTTCACGACTTCAAAAAGAGTCAGATTTGTTTCATTAGTGTAAGAACAGTAAGAACTGTCGGTTAGAATTGTTCATGTTCAATGTATTAGCTGATAATTTACATTGGGACTGATGAATTAATGAAAAAGTGTATCATTAAACAGACTCGGAAATAGAAATCCGGTCTTCTCCCAAAAGGAGGCAAATCTATCATGGACCCTCAAGTTCGGACACTCTACCACTGAGCAAAAATGTAAGTATCTGAGCAACTGTGCACCCACCCCTCACCTAACCCAACCATTTATAATAGTGAAAAAGTTAACGTTAATGTTGGTTTAGGGGATTGGTAGGTGCACACCACTGAGCTATAGGAGCCTTTCAACAGGGTTCATGGGACGAACACCCTGCATACTGCTAAAGATTGGAATGCCATTGTGAATGGGTTGCGAGATGACAAAGATAGTACATGTGGAGCCTATTGAATAAGTGCCAAAACGGATTTTTTTTTTTTTAGCATGTCACAGGCACACTTAGAAAAGGAATTCCGGGGCCTTTGCTCCCACATGTCCCCTATAGCTCAGCGTTATAGCGTCCTATCTAGGTCATGTGATCGGAGAGTCATCGGTTCGACTCCTATTATAAAAACGCGGATTTTCTCGGTTCCCAGTTTGCCAGGGTGCATCTTTACAGTGAGGATACAATTACCTTGCTTCAGTGTAACCGCTATTCGTAGCCGGTAAAAGGGTTACCGCGATCGTTAAAGTTATCGTTGTAATTAAATTTCATTGTTGTTACTATGAGAATTATTATTGTTTACGAGTGGTAGGAGTAATAATGGCAGAAGTAGCATTTTTAACCAAGCTGGTTTGGTCTGGTTCAAACGTTCTCTTGCTGATAGGGCAGGTGGCAACGGGTACATGTATGTACTAAAAAAAAGGCAACATACGCTACACGAAGCAAAGGCGTACACAGAACACCTATGAAACTCCGAAGTGGCGAAATAGAATTATAAAAACCAATAGAATACTATACTTTGTTATGTATTATCTTGGGGCGCCTTTGTTCATAAGCCACTTGGCCTATTTAGGCATCCTTGCCATAATCTCAGAGACATTTACATTAATTATTATTATTATTGTTATTATTATTATTATGGTTATTATTATTATTATTATTATTATTATTATTATTATTATTATTATTATTATTATTATTATTATTATTAGGGACGGACCATTAGAAAAGTGATGGGGGGAGGTGGGGGATTTTCAGCAGGCGATGCAAAGCTACATAAATAGTTTAACTTTTAACCTCAGGAATTACGGGTATTAAAGCTACAGCGAGATGAAATACAAAATGAAACAGTTATAATTACTACAAAATTTTCAAAAACTGTTCACGAAACTGCAAGTGTAAGCCACACGAAATAGCTGCGAAACCCTAGCGAATAACACACGAAATAAAAGATGGAGGTATATGCTCTAAACTCTAACCATGTCAAACTCTAACCATGGGGTGAAAGCACTTGTCAAAACCTGAATTTTGGGGCATTTTATCTCCTTCGATCCAGTAACAAGATTTCCATACAAATTCCTATATGTTCAGATTGCAGACATCGATAGGATGTTCATACAGTGCTTGGGATGTTGTGAAGAGATGGCATTTGTCTGGTGACCTAGAAATCGGCATTCTTCCCCAATTCGGGATTTGGCATTTTCGAAGCCCGGAATGGGAAACGGGAGCAAGATTCGATATTTATGGTTGGCCGATAAAAACGTTCGGGTTTTCGTGATGGAGGGAACATTTTCGTCATGATGGCGGGACTGGAGAACCCTCTATTGTGCACCATTTTAATTGGCTGCATGAAACCAGATACCATGCATTGGAACGCTGAAGCTTGTTTTTACATGTTTTGGAAATCACTGGAGATCGCAATATTGCATTGCAAATTTTTTAGCCTAAGAGTCACCAAGTTTGACGCTATTCCTTCTTATCAGCAAAATTCCTTTAAAGTCTGTTCCACCCGCGTCTCATTCTATTGGCAATGATTGCTTTTTGAAACGTGCAATATCGTCCTTATGTTTTTATGGAGATGTTTTAGTTGTTAATAGTTTTCTTGCTTGAGGCTCAAGCTTGGAAACTGAAAAAGTTTATTTGTGGACATTTTTGCGAAAGCGCAAATGCATGCCTTTTAATTCTGCGATGAATGATATGAAATTGATAACACCAAACATACTTTCAGTGTTCCCAAAATTCCAATGACGTCATTCCGCGGACAAGTTCGGAACGAAGTCGATGACTGTAATCGCTTTGTTGCTCAGCCACATGTTTCTTGGCTTAAGATCTTTCTTCTCGAATAATAGGAGCAACGAATATGGAATGGAAATCTGGTGAACCGTGGCCTGCTTTGTTCTAGTGGTAATACTGAAGCGCGGATAATATTCCTGATCCAATTTGTTTTCGTCTAGAGGTGATTACTCAATGTTCACACAATGCGGATCAGTTTTGTCTCTTCCGACCACGTACTGTGTCACTGGCGTGCAGTTATGTTGGCACGTAGCAACATTCTGGGAGAATAATCGAGACACACACAGACGTAATTCTCAGTAAACACTACTGCGGAAATTCTTTGCGATAATGCACCGATAAAATAGAGGGATTTTCTGGGCCTAATTCTTTATTTTTCATAACAGTAACAAGAACCTTGAATGTAGACATTACGTATAAAATGCGACATTAATGAACCAGGTCATTCAGAACACAATATCGCTTTTTAGAGCAATTTTGGTAGTTTGCGTTCTAAATAACTTTTCTCACGATAGCTATGATCTCACAAGAAATAACTGTTTGGTTTTGAGTGGAATGACGCATCATTGGAACCCCAGTTTCCTCAAACAAAGCTCTTTCGTGATAATCAGCTAGAATCACGTAATGGAACAATTTGACGTTATAGGGACATTGAGGTCGAACGCATCACTTGGAGAGATAAAAAGGATTAATATTAAACAAAACAATGGAATATTTTTTCTTGGCTCGTTACAAAAGAATTCTAAGACAAAAGCTTAATGCAAGTGAATTTATCTTCGTACTTGTCTCACATCACAAGTTTTTTTTTTCTTGATTTCCGTGGAATTTCGAAAAGACCACGCATACAACGTGGTCATCGGGGTCAAATACTATTTATGTCGAGGAAAGCCATGTTGTTACAATCTTTTGTCTGTCACATGCAAACTACCGTGGAACCGGGAAAAATGTCGGCCTCTTCAAAGAAACCCCGAGGGTTTTGCTGAATGCCAACGCTATTATGTGACAATCAGATAACTGTTTTAGGTGTAAGTAACAACTACATCTCTCAACGCCCAAAGTCAGATTTCAAGACAATCGAGTCCACAGCAAGGTATCGCGTAGCCCGTTTTGCACTGGGTTTTCTTAGCCCGTGTTTCAAATCAAGCAGTTTTGTTTTCTAGTCTTATTTAATGATAGTTGTTTACTTGGGCACGTCAAAATAGATAGACACGTCATTTCACTGCTTCTCAGTTTCTATCAGTTACGCATTGCTTCATCTTGCCCTCTGCAACCCAAGCTCCAGCTGCAAAACAGCTATAAATAGCAAGCATGTCAGTTGTGACGGGTATAAAAGGAAGTTTGAAAATGTGTGCGCCAACGACACCGTAGCATCAATTGGAGTGTGAACGACGCGGAAGACACAGCTAAAACGCCTGATTAATTCAACTCGATGATGGCTCTGGTACTGAACAACGTTGCTGTTACAACCACGACATCGACTTTGACAAGACCTATTTCAAGTCCGGTACCTTTCTCATTCATCGGTAGTAATTCTCAAAAGAGCGCCGTAGGTAATATTTTTACCTACTCCACTGCTTACCCTATACCTCATTGCATTCATACAAAAGGAGTTAACAGCGTGAACAGCTCAGACTTTTTAACGCGAGGAACTTTTGAAATGGACTCTGTTGCACTGGACGACCATACGCTAACGTCACTTATTCTGGAAATGGAGTTGGATTCAATGGCCAGACTTCCAGAGCTACAGGTCGTAAACTCTGACTTGACTGATTGCCGCGTCTTAACTGAATCAAGGCAGCATGATTCGTAAACACAGGAAAATACAACGAACCCGCGAAACTTCTGTTTGAATTTTCAAGTAACCTACAGTCAAAGGTGAAAGATATTTATTCGTAAATACTCCACGAAGACCTGCGAAGCGTAACTGTGAGGGAAACGCGCCTGAAATTGCAAGAACTTTTGTACGAAGGATCACTCTCAGCATGGACAAAATACTTGTAATTGTACTTTGAAAATAATGTAAAAAGTGTAAACATTGAAGCCTTTTAAGTATACACTTCATAACGATCATTTCCTTATAAATCAATACGATTACCATGAGGAAATAAACTGTGGAGTGAACAATGAAAAAACTGCCAGTGACTTAAGATGTCATGCGAAATGTCTGCTTAATGGTTATGCGTCCTTGATAGCAGATAGCAGACTCAGCATTGTGTAATGGCATATCATTGTCAATATCTCGAGTAGATTCATATCACTCGGGTTGTTTTCTTTCCTGTGCGTCATAGAACCGATTTTCAGCCTTTGTGTGGTGTCTCTTCTAAGTGCGATAACAGGGAAAAGCCGCATTTGATCAAATTAATCGCCTGTTACGTTTACTCTACGAACCGTGCGGCTTAATGAAGCTATGCTGGCCAAAATGGATTTTAAATGACTGCAAAACGTGTCCCCTTTTTTCTGAAGTCAACTTTCCATGAATACATTTTGTTTGTCCACGATTGTGCATTCGGGAAGTTCTCGGGAATTTGTAGTAGTGACGCAATCTTTTGTCTTTCAGTGAGATAAGAGTTCAGGAAACCGCAGCTTATAAAATAGGGATATAAATTTTTTCCCAGGCCACAGAAAAATCTCTGAAAGGAAAAATACGTGAAGTAACTTTTCCTGCAAGTGAGTACCGCCTTAAGAGAACGGAAACAACAAAAGTGAATGGTCGATTCGGCTCTCACGCAAACACGGATTCAACGTACAGCGCCTGCTTTTACTAGAACAGCCATTAGTTTCGTGATATACCACCCACACGTCAAAATAAATATACTTTTTTGGGGGGGAGGAGCTGTATCGCTACCTGGAAAGAGGTGGGATGGAGGGAGCTAGTGCAGTACCTCTAGAATGCATGAGAGGACGACTTTGTACTCGTATGAAATACTCCTTCATGTATCAGTCTTTGTCTACACTATACATGATCTGTGGACATGTAAAATGTACCGGCCTAGCGTGAACGACAACGGCTCAGAACTGGAACAAGGCCGGCACGCCAAAACAAAAATCTGTCAGAAACTAGTGTGTTGTGTGTGAGCTAAAAAAGCCTATTCGATATGGTTTTTGTTCCGGCGCATGTGCTATCCGGTATAGTATCAAGCCTTCTGACTCACTGGTCTTACGTACGTTTCCATAAAGTTTCGAGCCTTTTCGGGTTTCGAACGCTATGATTAACAGTGAAGTTTAGCCGTAAACAAAGATGTTCCAGTGTAAATCTTTGCTAAAAGACAACACGACTTTTTTGTTAGGTTAAAAAAAAATAGGTTTTCGAAGATGTTCTTCGTGTCGAGTGTATACTTGGTTTTCGAGATAGGCACACCCTGCTTTAGTTTTTCGCGTTGTTTCAGTTTTGTGCAATGAATCTCTCGCTCCAAAGTTTTTATATGTTGTGGTTCAATTTTAGCTTGGTTTTAAAAAAAAATGTTTCTCCCTTTGTTTTAAACTAATTATCAACATTATCACACATTATCACAGCCAAAAACAAAGGGAGAAACATTTTTAAACTAAGGCTAAAATGAACCACAACATGTATTTCTTAATTTTCTTTCTACTGTGAAACTGAATCAGTGACAAAAGGAGGAGTAGTACTCTGGGACTCTACCCTGATTCATGCCCAACGCTTTCCCCCCTTTCCATCTCTCCATTCTCAAACATTTCAAGCACGGACTGGACATTTTTGCCATTCTTCTAATCTGGTTGAAAGGGTAAGAAGCGGAAGACTTCCAAAATTTTGCGTTTGTCAGGAAAAATCCATCAAAGCACACAGAGCATCAGTTTGTTGTTTGGTTTTCATGGGTTGAGACAACAACTTCGACAAAACAATTTTTTTTAAGTTTTCTACCATGACATTATATCTAAAAAATTTTTGAATTAGATTAAATCTAGTTTTGAGATGAAAGGAATGAAGGGTTAGAAAACCAAGCTTTATCTCTGGACTATTCTGGCGCCACCATTGTGGTATTGTTTATCTTTGATATTCATCAACGTGTCTAAGCACCAGGAAAGCTCACAATATTTCCTGTGCGAATATCACACCTATGGATTTTTTAAAACATAGCACGGCTATCACACTGAGGAAACATGCCCAAGAGCTTTAATTTTCCATTCCTTTTCAATTTCCTTTTAACATTTGCCCTGCAGACATCCAAATGGAACGAAATGTGTGAAGGCTGCTTATCAACATAGGAAAAGGGCAGACAAGGATGAAGCCGTGAATGAACTGAATTTAAGCTTAACTAGTTAGCGCAAAAGCGTATTATTAGGCTGGAAGGGCTGACGTGTTCTTAAAGCTAGATCAGGGTACATGTCAGGGGCACCCAACGACCAAATTTTTCCAAATACCTCAGAAGTGCCTTAAATGGATTTTTCTATGCTTTAGAAGCCTGTTTCATTAATTTGGAGCTGCCCTAAAAACTATCTATCTGTTCGGATTTCTTAGGGGAACTGTATTCGTCTCGAAAATCCTAGGCGGCCTTTTTGGCTCATCCGAAAGTTTTAGCTACCTTTATAGGTCTGTTCGAAAAATGAAGGACTCGTGCTAGCATTGCTGTCGTTAGAAATTTTTAGGAGACCTTTTTTGTAAAAGCTTGCGTCTATGAAAAGATTCCGAAAATTTTAGGCAAACCGTAACGCGCATCCGAAGATTGCAGGGGAGTAACTTTTTTATTCGAAAGTATCAGGGGAAGAAATCACATGCTATATACATCTCTAACTTGCGGACGACGTCCGAAAATTGCGAGTTGTAACTCGAACGAAAATTCTAGGGTCACTTTCTGTTGACTATCTATTTACGAAAAGTCTAGGACAACTTTTCCTCGACCACCTAAATTACGAAAATTCTAGGGCAATTTTTTTTTCCGAAAATCAAGACAACATGTTCTTTCCCTAGAGGAGAAATTTTCCGAAAAATTTAGGCGACCTTACAGTCGAACAGATATTTTACCGAAATCATTCGTTGGGTGCCCCTGACATGTGACGCTGAAAGGTGAGGAAAGAAAGTTTGCGGGATGAAATACGGACAATGTCAGACAAATAGGGGTTTGTAAGCTGAAGTCTGTCCTGAAGTTAAGGCGTGAAATCGCGTGGAGCATCAGGATAAAAAATAAATGGTCCCAGCAAATCATGGAATCAAGTTCACCCGCAAATATGGACTACTTGTCAAGTTATTTATCTGGCAAACTTTTGATTAATGTGAAATAGTGTGGAGAGCTAATTCCGTGTCTATGTTAAAGAAGAGGATAACATTTCTTACCTACAAATTGCTCCTCCCGCTAAAACTATTTACCTTATTACAGACTCCCGATTTTGTTTGTCATTTTGGCCATTAAACATTGCGTACAGGAAGATTTAAGTTTTTTTGGTGACATGATATTTGTGGCCTTTGTTAACATTGGCACAAAGGGTCATAAAAGGACGCAATTAATAAGGCATCTAATTCTAACAGCTTTTTTTGGCCACTTAGACTCGTGCTATCTTTAGAAATAGTCAAAACAAAGAAAATAGTTCGGGTTAGATTTCCTTATCACCACACACTTCATTTTGCATACTATAGCTGTTTAGTCTAGGATAATACGCATGCAAATATGTTTTGTCTTGTTTTTGAAGAAACAAACAGTACGGCTTATAAAGCCCTACCATAGTATGCATAATGAGGTTTGGGGGCATAAGGAAAGCTAACCAAAGTCCGAGAAATTGGGATAATAAAACAAGTTGATAAAGCAATTTGTTCCACCGTAAGGTAAAAGAGGAGGGTGCTGTCGTTTCGAGCGTTAGCCCTTCGTCAGATAGAAGGCGGGTTAACGTCATTCGTTCTGACGAAGGGCAAATTACAAATTACTTTATCAACTTGTTTGATTATCCCAATTTCTTGTAACCAAAGTCCGAGTCTCCTGTAGTATAGCTCAGTGGTAGATCGTTTTAACTAGTAATCGGAAGGTCGTGGGTGGGACTCCGGTATCCATTTTGCGCGTTTGTCTTTGACAGTGCTGAAAAATAGGATTATTTGTTAAAAAAATGATGCAACGTGGCAACTAAATCCAGCCGTTCAAAGAATGCACTGCGGGATGAAATCTGCGAAACCAACGGAGACCTTCAAGCCCTTCACGTGCAGCTGTGTTCTTTGTATAATAATCAAAGAACCGTTGTGCTGCTTTCTGAAGAACAGACATCGTTATAAATTCGTGACCTTTATCTCTTTACTTTGAGTGCCGTTAACTCGATGGGGTCGAACGTCTGTGTTAACAAGGACTATAAAAAGACGGCGGCAAAATAAAGCTCGTCTTTTTATAGTTTCAATGCGGATTTTTCTGGAAGTTTACCCAAATGCGAAAGCCACGTTTCATTTTAAATTCTGATCCGTCGTGTCAGACACCTATCAAGAAACCTCCCTCATTTCTTGATAATCCCGTTACTCTGAAAAAAGACTGTGGTAAAACGAAGTCATGCCATAGGTCATGCTTCTATGGGCAGAGAATGCATAATGTGCAAGTCTGCGATGGGGTAAAACCATGCCATCTGAAAATGCTTGGGAAGAGTGCTGCTGAACAAATTTATCAATTCTTTACACTTAGATGTATTACATTTCATGTCATTATCGCGTGTCCAATCTAGAAACTGATGTAGAGCAATGTCTGAATTGTCGGAGTGATCACTAACCGTTACTATTACGGTAGAATCATCAACGAGCTAAGCCTAAGATACCGTCGTCCACGGCATTAACTTCCAAATCGTTTACAAATGTATTAAAAGGTACGGTCCGCTTACACTCACACATTAGCTAGATTTTGATAACTACAGCTCTGACGAAACTCGAAAAGGAAGATGACAGTGCGGTCCTTCTTTGTTGATGTCTTCAGTTCAAATCGAAGCTCTACCAATTCGCAATACATTCTGGTCCGCTGAAAACGAGGCTCTACCACAGCGCAAAGCATTGTGGTCTGCTCGGCTCCCGTGAATATAAAATGTTCACTAAGTAGTCAGACATCTGCTATACGTTTCCCTCAACTGCCACAATTACAAATTTTTGTATGAAAAACGACGAACCGTAACAGAGCCATTGCTCATTGCCTCTACTGATATCTTTCCATTAACTGCAATAAATACTTATATTTATATGAAAAAAGCGAACTGTAACGAAACTATGGAAAGAAATAACTTTCTTATGTGGTTGGTGATCTTTATTTTGTATGGTTTCTTCAATATGTGTTGTAGCTACTACATTATGTTGTGTGGTTTCTTCATTATGTGTTGTAGTTACTACATTATGTTGTGTGGTTTCTTCAATATGTGTTGTAGTTACTACATTATGTTGTGTGGTTTCTTCATTATGTGTTGTAGTTACTACAATATGTTGTGTGGTTTCTTCATTATGTGTTGTAGTTACTACATTATTTTGTGTGTTTTGTTGATTGTGTTGTAGTTACTATATTATGTTGTGTGGTTTCTTCATTATGTGTTGTAGTTACTACATTATGTTGTGTGGCTTCTTTATTACGTGTTGTAGTTATATAATTTACTTCATAGAAAGTGCGACGTACGGGGTTGTATTCACGAGTTGTTTGTGTCAAAAATCCGAACGAGCGAGGTAAGAGCGAGTGAGGGCTTTTGGTCAAGTAAAAAACTGAGCTGTAGTAAATTAAATGCTCAGACTTCATTATGTGGTGTGGCTTTATCGTGATGTATTGAGTTTATTATTCTTTGTGCTCTTGTCATGATGTAATGTGGTTACGCTGTTATGTGGTCTGGTATCTTCGTTATGTGGTTCGATCCTTACGTGATGTGGTTTCGTCGTTATGTCTTCTTTACCTCACTTGCGATACCAAGCTCTAGTACCCAGGCTTACTCGCTATCACGAACTGGTTAGACCGGTTTTTAGATCGGGTCCCAGTTCCTTCTCTTCCCCAGTGTTGACAAACAAAAGACAACAAAATGGTGGGAACAGACAATTCCGATTAGCTCGTGGAAGAAAGAAAAAAACATTATGGAGAGTATTCTGAAGGACCTTAAACTCGAGTCTCTCATGCCAATATTTGGTTCCGAAAAAATTGAGCATGAAAATGTGTCAAAATTGTTCCATGAGGAGTTTTCACGTCTTTTGGGCGACCGTCATCGTCTCTGTGCCGTTTGTGCTAACGCTGAAAAACAACATCACTCTGGGGCTGCAGCTGCTCCCAGCGAACGCATGGCTCTTTTCAGCAGAGGAAGTGGTAATAGTAGAAAAAATGGCCGTGGTAGTAAAAGAAAACTTTCTTCCGAGAAAGCCTTGGACAGTAAGTTTCGTTTGTTTAGTTGCACCCTCAGACTTATGTTGTTTTTCAGCGTTAGCACAAAGGGCACGGAGACGATGATTCTACCCATAATTAATCAGGATTGTTAGATCATAATACAGTTGTGAATCAGAAATACTGTATATTTACTATACTAGAAATACGACTCCCGCAAAAACCTCGCGAAGCTAGTTTTCGAAGAAGTCACAATGCTTTTATATTTTATTTTATTGGTGCAAATTACATGATCAGTATACTGGTCAACACAGTGCTTAAAAATTGACCTTCACTTAGCTCTTTCACTGCCATTGAGATTGCACCAGAGGGAATAGAAGTAAAATTATTTATTATCTTGACAGGGAATACAGAGTCGATGAAGCACCACAATAATATTCACTTAACACAAATTGAAAATGATTGTAAATCTTTTGCAGGTGAAATCTTGAAGAGTTGATATGAATGCTTGTGTTTACTATGGTGTAAAAACGTGGTTTTTTTTAGTTTTATTTTCTTAGTCTCTGCTGCTTTGTCTTCTTTGTTGTACATCCCTTTTAAACACAATATTTTCTTACACCAAGGATGAGTTGAATGCTCCAGTTATTTTTTGTTTATGTTTTCTGATTATATCTTTGTAAGAAGAATCTTCTGATTAGATATTTTATTGTCTACTGCAGTCATTATTTCATTCGTAGGTAACCACTATTGAGAGCATTATGAATAGTGCATGTTTCAATTTGTGTACTCTCTTCAGTTGCAATGGTACCCCCAGTGGAAGATAGAAAAATTCCTCTTCCCTCAAAAGAGATGCCATATCAACAGAAGTGTGAGATACAATGTCATTACATCCAAAAAAAATTGGGGGTAAAACAATTGGATTCTACAAAAACTTTGAATAAAGGTTTGGTAATAGTGAGTGCCAACTGTATAGTATGTGGTTGTGCTATTTTTAGGTCATATCATAAAATCAATACATGTAAGAAAGAGTTACTGAAATCTTAATATGTTGAAAAAGATTGCTGCACTACGTACTCCTGTAAAAAAAATAATGTGAAATCAACATGAATCAGTCAAAAGTATACACCACATGAAAGTTTAATTGTGCTGTTACAGAAACAGGCAAAATATCCATACCCAACAAGAGAAGATTATATTATTTTGAATAATTTCTATTATAAAAACTGCAGAAGAAAGATTTAATATAAGGATGGTATTTCATCGAAAAAGTCATGGCAGCCAGAGGTATTGAACTGTAACCAATGACATATAGTAACGAGAAGCACTATCATTATATTATTATCATTATTATTATCATTACTATTTTTATTACTGGTTTGATATTATTACTATTGTTATATTTTTTATGTTAAACATAATATATTTTTATGGGGTGGGATGCATGTCCTAATCTTTGTAAAGGTAATGTTACTTTACTACTACAAGCAATACAAAAATCTTCTTAATAGGCTTTCCATCAGAGGTGGTAGTAATCAAAACAGCTCCAAACAATACCATTTCTTCTTAAAGGCTTGGAATCTAGTGCGGTCAATTATCTATAAAGTTTGTGTGGAAAATCATTATTGAAAGCATAGGGAGTTTAGAAAACTTGAAACACTTGTTACTACATACAGCACACTTGCAATGAATATATGAGACAGATCATAAACATTTTGGCATTACAAAATTTATTTTCTTCTTTATATAGTTTTTCCAATGTAAAATGTTAACTGTATGGTGTGGTTGTTATTAAATATTGATATTTGACATCATAAAAATGAAGTAAACAGCAGAAAGTAACAAGGTTAATATGTTATGTCTAACTTTGCAAATCAAGGCTTGAATTGACATTCCATTTGTGGGAAAAGGGCAAGGGTCCTAGATAGCAATATCAACGGGGAGGGAGGGGGGGGGGTCATTGAACTCTAAGGTACGTAAAACTGACCCATAATTTTGTGAAAAGGCTATGAAACTTGCTGTCTCTACGTAATATTATTGAAACCTTTTAATCAGAGAATACATATATATGTATAGAGAAATATTACTCAGAAGTCAGTTATAGCATTTGCTTTATGGGCTCCTATATGGCTAAACTTTAGAATACCCCGCCACTTCATTTACATACTGATGAATAACAATAGAGTCCATTGTAATATGCCTCGTTCTTCAAAAGAAACAGACACATGTAAATGAGTGGCGGGGTATTCTAACGTATATTCTGTTGAAAATGCTAAACATAACTGCTAGATCAAGAAACTTTACAATATTTTCACTGTTGCAATGATATCAGATCACATCGTTGTAAATGATTGTTATAACAACTACAACTCTCTGTGTTGGGAATTTCTTCAAAATGGAAACGCTATCGTTTTATTATGAAAAATACCTACTTACATTCTCTTGTAATCTGTTGGTCGTCTTCCGATGCCGTTTTTAGACTAATAGAATTATTTTCCAGAGACATCTACAATCGTTGAAGTCGTTCCTACTCGGTTTCCCTTCTAAGTCGTTTTGCTAAATTTAGTACGCTAATATATTTCGTTATGTAATCGTTCAGTCACGTTCTGTATTTCTATCAATAACACATTCAAATTCAAAACTAACTTGGTTTAATTCCTGGTCCTTTTCCCTGCTGTTTCGTTTGCCTTTTTCTAGAGCGACCAGTTTTTGTCTTTGCTGCGATGACGGATGTCTGTCGTTATTCTCCCGCTGTCGTTTCTCTATCCCTGCTTTGAGTCATGCTTTCCTTGTGTTGATTTTCACGGTATTCGAACTTACTCGGCGACGATCTCGAGCTAATCTTTCTTGAATATCTCGGAGATCATCTTGCTGGGATGTACTTCCAGGACGAGTGAAATCGGTTTCCACAAAATTTACATTTCTTTAAAAAAGACATCACCGAATTCGAAATGGCGGTTCAGCAGTTCTCAAGTGCACTACTATTGCCAGGTAACCTGGCCTGCAAACGGACACCTTTAAAATATAGATATATATATACTAGAAATACGACTCCCGCAAAACCTCGCGAAGCTAGTTTTTAAAGAACTCGTAATAGTTTTTCATGAGGGATAAGACCCCAATTTATGTATTTACTTCGGTTACTAAACTAGAAATACGACTCCCGCAAAACCTCGCGAAGCTAGTTTGTAAAGGACTCCTAATGGTTTTTCCTATGAGGTATAAAACCCCAATTTACGTATTTACTTATTATTATACTAGAAATACGACTCCCGCAAAACCTCGCGAAGCTAGTTTGTAAAGGACTCCTAATGGTTTTTCCTATGAGGTATAAAACCCCAATTTACGTATTTACTTATTATTATATTATTTTTACTTTTTGTACTTTCTCATTTTTTGCAATTATCATGATTATTATTATCATATTATTATCATTATCATTTTTAATATTATTACTGGTATTGATATTATTATTAGTATTGTTATTTTTTATGTTTAACATAATATACTGTTATTGGGTTGGGGTGTATGTCCTAATCTGGGAAAAGGTATTGTTCCTCTACAACTACATGCAATTCTGTTTTTCTTGTGAATAGGGTTTGTATCATAGGAAGTAAAAATTACTCAACTCTGAACAATACCATTTCTTCTTTTAAGCTTAGAATCTAGTCATGGTTGCCACAGCCATAAGATCTTTAAATTTCCTGACTTTTCCCTGACAAATGTAAAATTTCCCTTACCAACTAAATTAGAAAAGTCACAAATTAGTCCTGGTAGTGACCTCCAACCTCCTCTCACAACCAACCTCTCCACCCATTTATTTAATATGCTTTCAGAAAGTCACATACAGTGTACGTGGATTGATAGTTTCTTACGATAACCAATTCATGGAAAAAGGATTGATTTTCTTGGAAACCCAAAATCAGCTTGTCATTTAATTCTACCAATCCAACACATTTCATGTCACATTCTTGACCACACCAAACCAAAGCTGAATTGGCAAGAAATAAATTAGTAGTATCAAATTTCACTTTTCCCTGACTTGATTTGAAATTCCCTTACTTTTCACTGACCTTGAAGAATTTTTTCCCTTACCATTTTCTGACCTGTGGCAATCATGCCAGTGCAGTCATTTGTCCATACAGTTAGTGTGGAAAATCATGATTGAAAGCATAGGGCATTTAGGAAACTTCAAAGACTTGTTATTACATACAGCACCCTTGCAATGAATACATAAAACAGCAAACAGAAAAACAGCTAAAACTTTTAGCATTTCAAACTTTAGTTTCTCCCTTGTAGAGTTTTTCCAATGTAAAAGGTCAACTGCATATTGTGGTTGTTATTAAATATTTGTATTTGACATCATTAAAATGAATTAAACAGCATTAAGGAAAAAGGTTAAGATGTTGTCTAATTTTGCAAATTAGGGCTTAAATTAACTTTTCATTTGTGGGAAAAGGGTGGGTGCTAAGAGAGTAATTCCCAGGAATGCATGGAACTCAAAGGTAAAAACCCATTTTGAAATGGCTATGGAACTTGTCTGTCCCAACGAAACTTTTTAATTACGTAATACATATATGTAGCAAAGAAATAGAGCAAAGAGAAATACTACTCAGAAGTCCGTAACGACATCTGCTTTATTTACAAATAATTGCATTGAACAGTGATAATATTGCAGAACCGGTAACTTATTGTTTGGTATCTATTCTGTTGAAAATGCTGAACATAACTGCTACATCAAACAAATCTACAATATATTTTCACTGTTGCAATGATATCAGATCACATAATTATAAATAATTGCTATCACAACTGCAATCTCTGTATTGGGAATTTCTTTCAAATGGAAGGCAAACGTTTCACTACGAAAAATACCTACTTGCATTCTCATTGCAGTATTAATACTACGTGACTGTCATCTTTCATTTCTTTGCGGTTGGTTTCTGTTTCCCCTTTCCTGGCACTTTTTTCACGACGATATGGTAATCTGTTTTGTCGTTCGTCTTCTGATTCTGGCTCCTACTCCGTGTACCGGCACAGATGACGTAAAACAAAGCCAGACAATAACAAACATGTTACTGAATAATTTTACACACGATGATGAAACAATGCGCTACGTCATCTGTGCCGGTACACGGAGTAGGAGCCCTGATTCTGTCTGCATGCTGGAAGTCGTTCCTACTCGGTTTCCGTTCTAAGTCATTTTGCTAAATTTTGTTCGCCAATTTCGTTATGTAATCGCTTGCTCATGTCCTGTATACCTAAAACGAGTCTTTGTTTCTATCCATAACAAATTCAATATCCAATCTAACTTGATGGTAACTTGATGGTATTCCTGGTCCTTTTCCTTGCTGATCCCTTTGCTTTTTTTGAGCGAGCAGTTCTTGTCTTAGCTGCGATGTCTCTTGTTATCGTCCCTACCGTCGTTTCTCAATCTCTGCTTTGAGTCGCCGCTTCCCGTGTGCATTTTTTGCGGCATTCAAACTTACTCGACGACGATCTCTCACCATTCTTTCTTGTATATGTCGGAGATCTTCTTGCTGGGATGTACTTCCAAGACGAGTGAAATCGGTTTCCACAAAATTCGCATTATTTTCAAAACATCATTCAAGGAATTCGTAATGTCGGAATTTCACATGGAGTAATGTTGCCAGGTAACCTGGCCTGCGAACGGACACCTTTAAAATATAGATATATATAAACATATATATAAATATATATATATACATATATAAAAACTCCCGGCTCGATTTACTCGGGCTTGCGAGCCACGTGGTCTGACCGGAACCGACACGATTAGTAACCTCGCTACGCTCGGCCTTCGGCCTCGCTTCGCGAGGAATCATTATCACTTTTTGTATTTTCTCATTTCTTGTATTTATTATGATTATTATTATTGCATTATTATTATTATTATAATTTCTGGTATTGTTATTTTTTTTATGTTAAACATAATATACTGTTATGGGGTGGGGGTGTATGTCCTATTCTGAGAAAAGGTTACTCTGCTACTACAAGCAATACAGTTTTATTCTGAATAGGGTTTGTATCAGAGGTGGTAAAAATTACTCAACTATGAACAATACCATTTATTCTTCAGTTTTGACTTATAATCAAGTCATGGTTGCACAGCCACAGGATCTTGAAATTCCCTTACATTTCCCTGACAAATGTAAAATTTCCCTTTCCAACTAAATTAGAAAAGTCCAAAATTAGTCCTGGTAATGGCCTCCAACCTCTCCTAACAGCCTACCTCTCCACCCATTTATTTAATATGCTTTCCGAAACTCACATACAGTGTACATGGATTTATAGTTTCTTAAAATAACAAGGTTATGGAAGAAGGATTGATTTTCTTGGATACCCAAAATCAGGTAATCAGCCATTTAATTCTACCAATCCAACACATTTCATGTCACATTCTTGACCACACCAAACCATCACTAAATTGGCAAGAAATAAATTAGTAGTCTTAAATTTCACTTTTCCCTTAATTCTCTCAAATACTTAAACTTTCCCTTACTTGATTTGAAATTCCCTGACTTTTCACTGACCTTGAAGAATTTTTTTCCCTTACCATTTTCTTACCTGTGGCAATCATGCTAGTGCAGTTATTTGTCCATACAGTAAGTGTGGAAAATCATGACTGAAAGTATAGGCCATTTAGGAAACTTTAAAGACTTGTTATTACATACAGCACCCTTGCAATGAATATATAAGAAAGATCACTACAAATTTTAGCATTACAAACTTCAGTTTCTCCAGTATAGAGTTTTTCTAATGAAAAAGGTCAACTGTGTATTGTGGTTGTCATTAAATATTTGTATTTGACATCATAAAAATGATTTAAACAGCATTAAGGAAAAAGGTTAAGATGTTACGCCTAATTTTGCAATGTAGGGCTTAAATTAACTTTTCATTTGTGGGAAAAGGGCGGGGGCTAAGAGAGTAACTCCCAGGGATACTTGGAACTCAAAGGTAAAAACCCATTTTGAAATGGGTATGGAACTTGTTTGTCCCCACAAAACCTTGTAATTACTTAATACATATATGTAGGAAAGAAATATAGCAAAGAGAAATACTACTCAGAAGTCAGTAATGACAACTGCTTTATTTACAAATACTTGCACTGATCACTGATAATACTGCAGAACCAGTCACTTATTGTTTGGTATGTTTTCTGTTGAAAATGCTGAACATAAAGTGCTACATCAAACAAATCTACAAAATATTTTCACTGTTGCAATGATATCAGATCACATAATTATAAATAATTGCTATCACAACCGCAACCTCTGTATTGGGAATTTCTTTAAAACGGAAGGCAATCGTTTCACTACGAAAAATACCTACTTGCATTGTCATTGCAGTATAAATACTACGTGCTGTCATCTTTCATTTCTTTGCGGTTGGTTTTTGTTTCCCCTTTCATGAAACTTTTTTCACGACGATATGGTAATCTGTTTCCTCGTTCGTCCTCTGATTCTGTCTGTACGCTGTTGCCATGATTTTCCTTAAATTCTGAATCTGTTTTCATTGCAGTTTGCCTTGTGATTATCATATTTTCCAGTGTCTCTCAATCTTTCTCAATCTCAATCTTTTTGAAGTCGTTCCTACTCGGTTTCCGTTCTAAGTCTCTCATGTCCTGTATAGCTAAAACGAGTCTTTGTTACTATCTATAACAACTTCAATTTCCCATCTAACTTGATTGCATTCCTGGATTGCTGTTTTTTTGCCTTTTTTGAGCGAGCAGTTGTTGTCTCTGCCGCGATGTCTCTTGTTATCGTCCCTACCGTAGTTTCTTAATCTATTCTTTGAGTCGCCGCTTCCCGTGCGCTGATTTTTGCGGCATTCAAACTTACTCGACGACGATCCCTCGCCGCTCTTTCTTGTATATCTCGGAGATCTTCTTGCTGAGATGTACTTCCAGGGTTAGTGAAATCGGTTTCCACAAAATTCACATTATTTTCAAAACATCATTCACGGAATTCGAAATGGCGGAAATTCACATGAAGTAATGTGCCAGGTAACCTGGCCTGCGAACGGACACCTTTAAAATATAGATATATATATATATATATATATATATATATATAAATATACATATATATATATATACATATATAAAAACTCTCGGCTCGATTGACTCGGGCTTGCGAGCCACGTGGTCTGACCGGAAGCGACACGATTAGTAACCTCGCTTCGCGAGGAAATTACTATATTCATATTTCAGTAACATTAGCCCATGAGGGTGCTAGTTAGGGATGTTATGTATTTGTAATCATGACACCAAATTCACTTTAACACTAGAAATACGACTCCCGCAAAAACCTCGCGAAGCTAGTTTTTGAAGAAGTCACAATGCTTTTATATTTTATTTTATTGGTGCAAATTACATGATCAGTATACCGGTCAACACAGTGTTTAAAAATTGACCTTCATTTAGCTCTTTCACTGCCACTGAGATACATTAATAAATTAATAAATTTAATAATTAATAATTAATTATTTTATTAATTAATTAATTGCTTTAAACACAATATGTTCTTACACCGAGGATGAGTTGAATGCTCCAATTATTTTTTTTTTATGTTTTTTTCTAATAATTGCATGAGATTCATTGTAAGAAGAATCTTCTGATTAGATATATTATTGTCTACTGCAGTCATTATTTCATTCCTAGGTAACCACAATTGAGAGCATTATGAATAGTGCATGTTTCAATTTATGTACTGCAGTAGTACCCCCAGTGATGCCATATCAACAGAAGTGTGAGATACAATGTCATTACATAAAATAAAAATTGGGGGTAAAACAATTGGATTCTACAAAAAGTTTAAATAAAGGTTTAGTAATAGTGTGTGCCGACTGTATAGTATGTGGTCGTGCTATTTTTAGGTCATCTCATAAAATCAATACATGTAAGAAAGAGTTACTGAAATCTCAATATGTTGATAATTATTGCTGCACTACATAGTCCTGTAAAAAAATAATGTGAAATCAACATCAATCAGTCAAAACTGTATACCACATGAAAGTTTAATTGTGCTGTTACAGAAACAGGCAAAATATCCATAACCAAACAGAGAATAGTACATTATTTTGAATATATGAAAATTTCTATTATAAAAACTACAGAAGAAAGATTTAATATACGCATGGTATTTCATCGAAAAAGTCATGGCAGGCAAAGGTATTGAACTTGTAACCAATGACATATGGTAACGAGAAGCACTATCATTATATTATTATCATTATTATTATCATTACTGTTATTATTACTGGTATTGATATTATTATTGTTATATTTTTTACGTTAAACATAATATATTTTTATGGGGTGGGATGCATGTCCTAATCTTGGTAAAGATATTGTTACTCTACTACTACAAGCAATACAAAAATCTTCTTAATAGACTTTCCATCAGAGGTGGTAGTAATCAAAACAGCACCAAAGAATACCATTTCTTCTTTAAGGCTTAGAATCTAGTGCAGTCATTTGTCTATACAGTTTGTGTGGAAAATCATTGAAAGCATAGGGCATTTAGGAAACTTGAAACACTTGTTACTACATACAGCACACTTGCAATGAATATATGAGAAAGATCATAAACATTTTGGCATTACAAAATTTATTTTCTTCTTTATAAAGTTTTTCCAATGTAAAAGGTTAATTGCATGTTGTGGTTGTTATGAAATATTGATATTTGACATCATAAAAATAAAGTAAACAGCAGAAAGTAACAAAGTTAATATGTTATGTCTAACTTTTCAAATTAAGGCTTGAATTAACATTTCATTTGTGAAAAAAGGGCAGGGGTTCTAGATAGCAATATTATCAGGGGAGGGGGGTTCATTGCACTCTAAGGTAAAACTGACCCATTGTGAAAAGGCTATGAAACTTGTTGTCTCTACGCAATATTATTGAAACCTTTCAATCAGAGAATACATACATATATATATAGCAAAGAGAAATACTACTCAGAATTCAGTAATCACATTTGCTTTATTTTGAAATGATCGCATTGATCACTGATAATATTGCAGAACCAGTACTTTATAGTGACACAGGGTATATATTCTGTTGAAAATGTTTAACAGAACTGCCAGATCAAGAAAATTTACAATATTTTCACTGTTGCAATGATATCAGATCACATCGTTATAAATGATTGCTATAACAACTGCAACTCTCTGTGTTGGGAATTACTTCAAACTGGAAACGCTATCGTTTTATTATGAAAAATACCTATTTACATTCTCTTGTAATCTTTTGGTCATCTTCCGATTCCGTTTTTAGACTAATAGAATTATTTTCCAGAGATATCTCCAATCGTTGAAGTCGTTCTTACTCGGTGTCCCTTCTAAGTCGTTTTGCTAAATGTACTACGCCAATATATTTCGTTATGTAATCGTTCACTCATGTCCTGTATTTCTATCAATAACACATTCAAATTCAAAACTAACTTGATTGAATTCCTAGTCCTTTTCCCTGCTGTTTCGTTTGCCTTTTTCTGGAGCGATCAGTTGTTGTCTTGGCTGTTGTTATTCTCCCTGCTGTCGTTTCTCTATCCCGGCTTTGAGTCGTGCTTTCCCCGTGTTGATTTTCACGGTATTCGAACTTACTCGGCGACGATCTTGTGCTCATATTTCTTGAATATCTCGGAGATAACCTTGCTGGGATGTACTTCCAGGACGAGTGAAATCGATTTCCACAAAATTTACATTACTTTCAAAAAGGCATCACCGAATAATGGCGGAAATTCAGCAGTTCTCAAGTGCGTTACTATTGCCAGGTAACCTGGCCTGCGAACGGACACCTTTAAAATATAGATATATATATATAAACATATATATAAATATATATATATATATATATACATATATAAAAACTCTCGGCTCGATTTACTCGGGCTTGCGAGCCACGTGGTCTGACCGGAACTGACACGATTAGTAACCTCGCTACGCTCGGCCTTCGGCCTCGCTTCGCGAGGAATTACAAACTTATATTCTTGTTAGATAGATGATTCTACTCGTAGTTAATAAGTTTTGTTAGGCTCAAATCATATTACAGTTGCGAATAGTTGTGAATACATTCATAACAATCATCTTGGAGTTAAAGGCGATAAGCAAGTGGCAATAGGCAAGGACTAAACATTGCTTTAATGCCGGATTTCCGGCTGCGCGCATGTCATGACCTTGTACTGTTAGAAGGCATCGCCTAGAGCAACCTAAAGAGAACATTTGTTCCTATCTTTGTGGTGGACTTTTGAGAATACGAAGGGGCTGTTGGCGGTAGAAAGGGAGGGTAGGTCCGTAAGTTTGGTCGGTACTGTCGTTTTTGCAATTATATCTTATGTAAATAAAATGTTTCAGGACATACAACTGAACTATATAAGACAGTTAAAAATATATGTATATTTATTTTAGTATCAATTCCCCAACTAGTGGACTAATGCAAATACCGTAATCTGATTGGCTACGCTACTAGAGGATTATTAGTCAGGCTAGTTCTCAAAGAGCGAAATTCGTGGCGCTTTCTTTTGTTTTATTCCCAAATAACTATTTCTTCAACTGGCATTTGCTAACTTTATTATTGCCTTTTCTATCCGACTAGTTGGGTGATACTAAAACAATTAGACCCTTCGCCCTCAAGGGCTCCGCTCTTTGGCCATAAATCCGAGAGGAAAAAACTCGGCCCGTAACTTGAACGGACCTTGAATTCGGTTAGTAAGAGGTATATATCAAACGACACGTAAACGTAAAGGCCTGTGTTTCTAGTGTGCAGCAAGTATAGCAAGCGCTTAACAGATCTTCACTAGTACTGTGCAATTGCAATTACATTAAGCCTTATCAAAACTATGTAGGTACACAGTGCGTGCGCAACTTTTCACTAACTATATGCTAAGTACGTAATTCTGTTTCTCCAACAGTCAATAAGTATGTCCAGAAAACTACTAATTCATGGTTTAACCAAATAGCCACACACTATACACGGTAACGATCCACCTGAGTAATTTCCTTAAAAAACTGGCGACATCCTCAATACGAAGTGAAAATTATGGTTTCTTTATTTTGCAATCTCTGTATTAAAATATTCTGAATTCCTTTGGTCCTGTCTTTTTTTTTGGCTTGAAATGACGATTTTACAAATGCTGCAGTGAGCCAGCAAAGAAAATGGCAGAATTTTTATAAACTCGTGATGCGTTGATAAACAGTTCAAATCAAGTTCTACCAGAAATTAGTAGGACGAGAAATAGTTACCGACGAGCCGAACTTATGTCTCCAGCCTTGAAACGAAATGTGGTGTTTAGCAAGAAAGGCTGCCTTGGTGTAGGTTTAGCCACCTGCCCTCACTGAATACCTCTTTGACCTTTAAATCAGGAGACATAACCAGGCGCCTGAAGGAAACAAGCCAACACGGTAGTAAACACAGTGAACCCAAACACCCAGAGTGACAGCCTATCCATGACCATAGCTGCTATTCTCCACTCTTCCTTGTGATTATTTAACCGATCGTCGACCACAGAATTCTCCACAAGAGTATCGACTCTATCCAGAATTCTCTCTCCTAGCTGTAACACTGGATCCTTAAAACCGTCCAGTTGATTCAGAGAAACCTCTGAAGTGTCCAACGATGGCGGTGCGAGGAAACCGTTCGGAGAAGAAGATATATGTCTGTAATGGCTGTCGTACGGATGGTTGTTACCTTTTAAAACAATACTTTTCACGCCGTACATGTGCTTTCTACACTTTACCGCCAAAATGTCTTCCCGAGGCTTCTTCTGATTAGATATACTTATATCCGCAAGACTTCGGTTGTTTTGGCGGAGATTTGAATGTTCTTGAATACGTTTGAGACTCTCCATGCTGATTCCGAAGAATCTTCCGAGATAGCCGAGGACGTATTTTCTGACCCACGAGGGCATCTCGATGACATCCGAGTGGTAGTATTTCAAAATGTAACATGTCCACACCAGGCCCACCGCCATCTCACACAAGCCCGCCATGTAAAATTTGGCGATCAGAGGTACCACGTCAGATGATGGGGGAATAGTATCTGCCACCACTAACATGAAAACCGTCATGGCGAGAAGAATGGTTATCGTGAGGGAGATACGCTCACCTACAAAAGAAAACACATTATGCAAGAACAGCACGGCATCCATGACACTTGAAAATATCGTGCTTTTTTATATGGTTGGTCCACCAGAAGGCACGATGAGGCGAATCCTTTGTTCTGATTGGCTACCCGAGCGGGTAAGATGGGTCTGTTTGGCTCGCCCGGGATTTCCCGCGTTGTCCCACGAAACAAAACAAGGTGAAATGGCCATATAATAAATCCTAATTTACTGACCAAGCTTGTTCCGTCAAGATGGCTGGATATTGGTTTTGTTCTTTATTTAACAATTATTCGCCTCAGGCTCAGTGATTCTCGGTGAATATTCACCGAGACGAGGTCGAGGTGAATATTCACCGAGAATCACTGAGCCTGAGGCGAATAATTGTTTTAGTATAAATACACAGGTGATTATTTCAAAAAAGAAGAGAAAAGCATTTTACAACGCGAAAAAGTTCTATTTCATCAAAAGCGCGCGAACGACTGGCAGCCACTTTGTTCGTCGAGGTGATTATCGGCTAATAATTGTGAACCAATCAGAGCGCGCGAGTTTGTATAATCACCTGAGTATTTATACTAATGTATTTTATTGACCTCGACTGCATCTCGGTGAATAAAACCGCGGGAAAAAAAAACGAGGCCAATGTGTCGCCATCTTGACCTCACGCTTGGTCAATAACGCAAATATCTTTACAAGTAAAAAAGCCACGGTTACTATGGTTACATAATAATTCGCGCTTGAGGGCTACCAAAAAATATTTAAGTGAAGGATTCCCTTAGCATGTTTCAAAGGGCCGAAGAATTACTTTTATATAAACGAGCACATTTCTTACCTGATTCGGCCGGAAGGACAAATGAGACATTTATCAATCCTGTGATAATTACCAGTGGTAGTATCAAGTTCATCATGTAGAACAAAGAACGTCTTCTAATGATTACTGTGAACGTTACATCCGGGAACGGTTCGTCACAACAAATATACTTGAGTATATTCCTTTCTGCGGGGACCCCTACAAGCTTCCACTCTGCGCTCTCGATATAGTTCCCCAGATCAGCTGAGTTGCTTTCGTTCGTCACATCGACGCGAAAACCATCGTAAGTCCAAGATCCAAACTTCAGCTTGCAGTGTTGAGTGTCGAAAGGAAAATACTGAACGTCAATGCGACATTTGCTTTTGAACGTCACTGGTGAGAGCCAAACATTTCGTCCAGTGTAGTGAAGATTGACACGGAACTGGAGACGGTCTAAATTCCCGCCAAATTCGATATCGTCATCAGCACTGAAGGAGAGGATTGCACATTCTCATAAAAGCAATGTAATAGTCTAGTTGGCAGAATTTAAAGCTGCCTGAAAATTGGGCAGCTACTAAGTTTCCTATATCCAAACCGTCCCTGGAAAAAACGCCTAGAAAGAAGCTTAGAAACGATACACTTTCATCACAGTGCTTTTTACAGGCTTTATTGTGGCGTTACCTTATTTTGCACCAACACCAGTGGACAGTAAACAACCGTTGGTATGACCGTTACCATGAGAAAATGAGGTAAGAGAATGCGTCCTCCATACTGGGTTCTCTTGCTATGATAAGGGGACAGAATCTATATTTAGATCCGGAAACTATTTTAAATGACCAATGGTTGATGTCCTTCTCATTGCGTGGTTGTAATTTCAATGCGCCATGTGGAAACCGCGCAGCCATGGAAGGAGATGTAAGTAGATTCCGCGCTAAAAATAGATTCTGTTCCCTTATCATATCAGACGGGATTATGTTCTCTTTCCTCATTTTCTCTTGCCGTTACTATGTAAAGAAACTTCTACCATTAAAAAAAAATGTTTGTATGTAGTTCAATCACATTCGTCCAGCCATAGCTGTTTGATTGCCTGAAATAAATTTAAACTAATTTTTTTCCTTAAGAAATGATTATCAAAACGAAGATACAAAAATAAATGGTCAAGTTTAACAAAAAGGAAATTATCGAACTCGGGTCTCTCTAAATATGACAAATATTTTAATATGTCAGTGTCACACCCCGGAGAAACAACGACATTTTGCTCAATCTTGTTAAATAATTGTCTAACGAGCACGTGCCAGCAGGGTCCAATAATTAATTTGGCGATCCTAACTGGCTAATCACAATTTCATTCACCTATCCTTCACGTTCTCGGATTAGACCCAGCATTCGACTATTTTTTTTTTAATCCAGGCCTTCGCATAATTCAAATTGCTAATACCACAAAATTTATTGAGCACATTTTAAACTCACACGTGGACAGGTTTGACCGAAAAAAATGTCTGCGTGAGAGACTGGAGAAGACCTAGAGTCCATAGAAAATGGCCGCTCTTCCCAGACCTCTCAGTTTTAAAGACAAAACAATAAGGCAACCAAAATCAAGAAATTTATCGATACGTTTTTGTTCTAAAAGTCCTCTACACCCACCGCAGGCTAACCCTTCTTTATCTTCTCTTCTTACGGTGGTGATGATGATGATAAACTTTATTAATGTGTCAATGCCACATAGCCTGGGAAAATTCTATACTAATTTGGGGACACAATTAACAAATATTTAAAATATGTAAAAGAGAATTTAAAATACTCAAAGCTGTATAAAATAATTATGATGAGCAGAGGGAACAGCCCTTGCAGCCATCGTCTATGAGCACACTAATATCGCATTACATCATCAAATTGCCTGATAAAACCATTTCTATAATTCTAGCAAGTAATAACAAGTAAGTAATACTGCACACGTACTTTTCGTAAAGAACAATGTCTGGAAGCCACACGTGTTTTGGAGCAACATTAATTGATGATAAGCCACCAAAGGCCGTCTTGTTCCATGCTAACAGAGGATTGTACCAGATCTACAAAAAAATATATAAACATCATTTACCACGTAAACTGGGCTTATCTGACGTAAAACAAAGGGCACGAAGCATTCTTAACAATGTACGTAACCCCAACTAACTAAGAAAATGAATAAATATTATATTACACCGGGCATAACCATGTAATGGGCTCCTGATTAGCTGAGTCTCTGAATCCGTACAGCTGGTCCTAGTGGCGAGTAGCGATCAAGGAAAACTAGCGAGCAGGTAAAAAGATAAAGTGAAGTCCCCTTGTTTCATCGATGTATAATTTGACCACAATTGCTACTAATCTCGCAATCTGATTGGCTAATTTGCCGTTGTTGATAAGAATCAACTATCACGCAAATGCAATAGCCAATCAGGAACGCTCACTTTGGGGAATAAACCAATCAGATTGCGAGAAAGTTAAAGGCAACGCTTGCTCTTTCTTTGTGTCACGATCTTAGTCACGCTCTGAAAAAAAATTTTCTTTGACGTTCAGTTAACGTTGCTATTGTTGTATTAATTTGACCACTGTGATGACGCATACTCGTTGTCGATAAGAGTACAGACAACGCTAAACCACATTCCATTTGTTAAATTATCGTGAATGGGGAAAAGGAAAAAAAAAACCAAGAGGATGAATGGCATGAATGAGTAATCGATTGGTAATTATTGAGTAGTCTTCTGATTAGTCATTAATCATTAGCAGTACAATATTCAGTGATCAATAACAAATTTTTATTGCCTATCGATATCTAATCGATGGCATCGATTATCTATCGATCAATGAATGATGCTTACGATTACTCATCGATTATAATGTAGCACATTTCATACAATTTAATTCTTTGTTGATTAAATTTACAAAAATGTTTCATGACGACAATAATCGGCAAAAAGAATAGAACATGGAAGATATTTTGATTTGAAAATTTTGAGGCCTATAGATTATTCATCGATTACTCATTAATTACCCACTGATTACTCATTGATTAATGACAGCACCTATCAAACGTGTCCCACAAATACCTCCACCTTATATTTAGATCATTACTTCCTATACACTTGGGCTCTTGCTCTTAGTAACCAGCTTTTCTATTCTTTCGCATATTTTCAGGTACCAGTCTTACCTGCCTTACCCAGGCGCTTAAAGTGATAACCTGATTCTTCTCATCCTAAAAGAAAAAAAAAATAGCAAACGTTAAAAACAGTAATTTAAAAGAGAACCACATTAAGGACGCTTTTAGGACCAAGATGAAATTTTGCACCCCCCTAGGCACCCCCCTAGGCACCCCCCTAGGCACCCCCCTATAGTATGCTGTGTCTTCTTTGAGGACAAGATTTGTAAGGTGGACCAGGCAACTCTCCATTTACTCAAAATGCACCAAATTTTGCTTGAATATTTCCTGTCTAATTTGCTCATATTGGGCACGAAACAAGAGCAATCTTCCTGTTTGATTAGTTTAACCCGACACTCAAATAAAGGCCGGTTTTATTTTCAATGAAATTAATATAGCGGAGCTCGGCCTGGTCTCGGTCTATAAAAACAGAACTCAGCCAACTACATATCTACAATCCCGGCCAAAAGTAGCTGGGACACTTGAACTGTAGATCACGTATCCCTCATCCTCTCTAATCAATGTTGGAAAATATCGCGTTTTTTTTTTCCAACACAAAGGGAAAAAAACTGAATCACCCGATTATCAACGTTGTTAGCGGGGAGAGGGGAGAACTTGCTTGCTGTCCCAACGTTTTTGTCCGGGATTGTAGTTATATTGACCTCGTGCTCGTTCAATAACTCTTATATTTGAAACGTTGTGATAATACTCCTCAACGTCCTCTGGAGTTACAATCATTAGGTAGGGCCAAGAGAATATAAGGGACAGAGAGGGACACTGCAGTGGCGTCAACTGGGATATGAAAACTTCAGTAAAGTTATTTATAAAAACGGAAGTGTGTTTTCCTGGAGGTTTGCATGACTCCACCGTAAGCCAATCTGTCTAATCATTTTCCCTTAAAAGCCGCTCACGGCTCTTAAATATGTATGAGTTTCTCAAATTATTGATTATTCAGGCGGAATTACAAACAAGATCTAGAGTCCTTCTCAGTAGGCCATGAGCATCCATGAGCATTACAATGAGTCAAAAAACAGACTTCCGAGTCCAAAACATAACTTTTCTGAAGTTTTTATATCAAGGGCTGGACTGGAAATTGTCCCTCTCTGTCCCTTATGCTCTCTTTGTAGGGCGCGTTCTGTATCAAACCTGCTGCGGGCGAAGAGCCCCTCCCCCAAGTGTAAGGGACTCAGGTAGCTTTGTCTCGAGGAATGGCCAGGGATTTCAGCCACAGGTTTTGTTCTAGCAACATGATAAATATTTAGTTTCTAACGAAACTTGTACTGCGTCGGCGAGAAAGGAAACCCAGAAATGGGTTTACCACCGTTAGATAAGAGGAATGCTAACGTTTGGGGCGTTAGCCCTTTATCTGTTTGCTGTGAAAAAGGTCAAACGCTCGAAACGTCAGCATTAGTCTTCCAGTGGTACAGCTTACGTTTGCCAACCCCTTTCATAAACATATTTTGAATAAAAATTAGCCCTTTTCCCAATAGAGGTAACGTTATTGTCACGCTGTCGTTTCATATACCGTTCTACTAACCACGTCAACTATCTGGTTCAGCGTCAAGCCGAACACAACCGTTACAGTATGTTCGTCTTTTAAAACAGGCCTCTCGTTCTTGTCGTACGTGATGTCGAAAAGTTTCTTTAGTAGCTCTCTCTCATTCTTGCTGCCTCGACAACCTACGACAACAGAAAATCGAGCAGTTTAGCAGGCATCCAGCAACCTAAACAAATCGGCGGCAAAAATTGACTTGTTTATTGGTGGGTTTTCACTATTTTCAAAATTAAACTAGCACTTCACAAGTCAAATCAAACACATGTACAGTTCGAGCAAGGCCAGCATTCTTTAAAAAGCAGTACTGTACTTCTGTTGATCTTAATACACAGTGTGATTCTAACTTTCTTAACCAGCTCGTATAACTGACCATATTCCTTGGAAAGCTACTGAGCAGTACTGTACCGTGGTTCTGTTTGCATTGGTTTACTAGGCATTTTGGATCTAAATTTTCCGTTTTTGGTTCAAACCGTGCAGTGTGACCATTCACTAGCAAGCTACTGAACAGTGCTGTACCGTAATATATTTTTATATTGTTTCTTTTACCATAAAATGAGTTTTTACCGTATTTTTTTTCATATGTAGATCAAAACAAATATTGTGACCATTTTTGGGAAAGCTACTGGCATGGACAATTCTACTCTTAGAGCAGTTTGTTTTACTATAAAGCGCGCCCCTTAAGTTTTCATCCGTCGGATCAATTAGTGCACAAGCAGTGGAAAGCCACTAAACAGTACTTTAATGCTGTGCTGTTTATTGTGTTATACTGTGCATGTGGCTGTAAGGTTTTCATCTTGGATTAAATTAAACCATTCAGTGTGACCATTGTACGGAAACGTAAAATGAATGACCATTACACAGTTGAAGGTAGTTCTTGTTTCTTACGTTTAAACCTTGCAATAAAACCAAGCAGGGTGTCCCTTTTGCAAGATAGCGCAGGCGGTAGTCTTCTGTGATAATGACTGTTAGTTTTTGTTCTATGCATTTAGTCGTCTTACCGATTGAGGAAGACACCACGCAATATGAACGCTTTTCAGTGGTAAGTTACAAAAGGCTGTTCCATTAAAGCCGGTTTGCGTTAGCTTTCACGAAGAAAAAAATAGTGTAATTATTTTCAAATTGAAAATTGATACCCTTTGCTGGATGAAAAGGGTTGATAATTGAAACAGTGTACAGTACTACCTACCTGTAATGAACATCCAGGCAAACAAAATAACTGAACAATAACTGAGTCTGTTACAAGGCTTCATTCTTGATAAGTAACAAGTTCTTCGAACGGAATTCTTCAAAGTTGACCTTCTCTGTCGACTGAGGAAGTAAAAATCTCCATTGAGTGGTGAGGAAGTTAAGTGAAAAGACCGGAAAATATTACCCTTATATGCAGCTGTTTGTTGATGAATCATTCAAATGCTTCGGTATTACCAGCACAAAACGACTGTTGTATTTTAAGGCAAGATAAAAACCTTCTTACAAACCCAGCGTCCCCCTGTTGATGTTTTTCTGTTGTAGTTTGTTCCTTAGGAATTAAAATTCCACCTAATAGAATTTCTTTAAGGCCTCACAGTGGCCGGAATAAGGGACTTAGCGGAGTAGGTCGTAACTGAGTGGCGCAAGGTGAATTTAAATGAAAGTCATCAGTAGTATGTTACCGTAAAAGTTAAACGATTTTACCTTTTTTATTTAACTTTTTACCAAAAATTTGAAAAAACGACTTTACTTTTTTTATTGAACCCCGCCTTTACTTTTTTATTTAACTTTACAAAAAAATTTGAAAAACGACTTTAATTTTTATTATTGAAAAAGACGAATTTGCGGTTTAAAGATTTGTAAGAAATTTTATTAAACATGGAAGAAGTGGATGATTTATATTTTCACCAATTAAAAAATATTGCAAAAGAGTTAAAAATTGAAGGGCGAACAAAAATGAATAAAAAAAATTTAATTAAAAGCATTAAAAATTTTTCAGAGGAGGAAATCATTAACGAAATTAAAAAAGACGCCATTAATAATAAATATTATTGTATCCATAAAAAGTGTAAATATTTTTGTAAAGAGTGTTGCGGGTCGCAATTATGTATTCACAAAAAAATTAAATATTGTTGTAAAGAATGTAAAGGATCAAAATTTTGTAAACATAACATACAAAAAACACACTGTAAAGAGTGTGGAGGATCCCAATTATGTATACACAACAGACAGAAAACACATTGTAAAGAGTGTGGAGGATCCCAAATATGTATACACAAAAGGCAGAAGGCATATTGTAAAGAATGTGGAGGGGCACAAATATGCGAGCACGGTAAACAAAAACAAAAATGTAAAGAATGTGGAGGTAAAGGAATATCCACTCACGGAAACAAAAACAACACTGTAAAGAGTGTGGGGGATCACAAAAAGCCTAGTGTAAGAAATGTAGAATTAAATAAAAAAATGAATTATAGTTTAAAGATATAAATATAAAATAAAAAGATGAAAGAAATGGTAAAAGAAATAGATTTTGTTCATCAAAGACTTAGGTTAAAATATTTTAATGAAAAAGAACTGAGTTTTTGTGATTTTATAGAGTCAATTAAAGAAGATTTATTAAAAAATTTATCTAAAAATCGCGTTTTTATTAAAGAAAGATATGATTTTGGGATTGGTAAAATTTGTGTTGAAGTTGATTATACCGCGGATGGTAAATATCTTTTTGATATTAATTATAGAAAAAGTTTAAAATTTGGTTTGAAGGGGATAGACACAAAAAAGCTTGTGAAAAAATTATTAGATTGCGCTAATGAAATGTATTTAGATAAAAAAGAAATGATTGAAAATTATTCAGGTTATTATAATTCAAAATGTAGTATTAATAAATTTAATAAAAAATTTACTGTTTATTGTTTAAATGTAATTATACCAGTGGATGCTGATCAAATAAAACATAAAGATAAATTTTACAAAGATTTACATAATGATTTAATGGTTGTAGCATGGCACCCCAAAAGAGTTGTGGATTGGTGTTATGATATTGAGGAAAAAGCAATTTATAATTCTTTATCAGATTAATAATAGAATATAATTATGTTATATAACCTAAATATCAGGCTTCGCCCTCAACGCAAAGCGGATAATGGTTACATAACAAAAAAAACTTTACCTAAATCTTAAACTAAAAGTTATGGGCGAACCCTTCAGATCGAGTTTTTTCCATTCAACATCTAATATGCTTAAATCAAAATGGTTTATTACGCTATCATATTTTCGAACTGGAATTGTTGGATAATCCTTTGAGGGTATGTTTGCAAGCAAGGTTGCCGGTGATAGTTTCACAAGTTCGCCATATTTTGCTTTATTCATATATGAAGACTTATTATCAACTATACTACACATAAGTCTCAGTGGTTCCTTAATCTGAATATTTATGGGGTATAATACACCCGGATTTATAACTTCAGGCACTCCTAAACCAACCGCCAACCCTCTCGTAAGTGTAATGTTGGATTTCTTATTTGAATATAGATAGTCAACAGTATCAGTCTCAATTATTATTATCTTTTCCCTATCAGTATCTATTAGAAAGAAAGATTGAATATCACGCAATGAATATGTACCCGGTTGTAATATTATTATAGGCTGATTCTTAACATTAAACAATATCTGTTTGTCTTTGAAATTAATCAATCTTTTAGTTTTTATATTGCAATCCAGAAGCTGTATCTCCCGAAGATTTTTAAGTGGAGGATCTAAATAAATCCTTGTTTCTGCCCCATACATGGTAATGCTTAACATTTTTTCCGCGTAGAGGGCAGGCCTTTAAAACATTAACGAAATAGGAGCCAAGCTAATCCACCAATAAAAACCATAAATACTATCAGATTATCTTCATGTTCCGATCGGGGGGATGGTCTATTTTCTGTTTGTGTTTCTTCTTTTGGTATTATAGGTTTTGTTTTTGTTTCGGGTTTATGAGGTAAAGAAATCTTTGAAGGCCCTAAATTATGGTTTATTCCAACGGTTTTTGTTTCAGTATTTAATGTATTATTTACCCCAAAATTCATATCATCTGTAGCTTTAACCAACTTGTTATTATATCCAACCACGCTCTCTGTATTGACAATCATATTACTTGGCATCAACCAAACACCAGGAGCAATAGCTAAATCAAGCCGTAATTTGGTTTCCTGAACAGATTGTTGGTAATTTTGAATAGATTTAGAAATATCATTTTCTATAACGCCGCTTTCAAATAAGGTTAAGAATTCTTGTTGTGTTTCAATCGCCCCACCCCCATTACCATAAATCGAGTTTCTAGTATTAACTTGCGCCCCCAATATGCAGTAAACAAAAGCTTCAGCGGATCGATTTAATCTTCCGAGCCCGGCTTTAGTTAACCCCCGGCCGCTAGTTGGAATAAACCAAGCATATCGGAAATCCCCAAAGTCATCGTTACGGATAAATGATATTAAATTTCCATCTTGTTTCTTACCACCGTCATCAACAAATTTGCCACCTTCACCAGGCCATTGATTTGCTTCATGATCATAATTTCTTACAATATGTACATTTTGATATCCTCCACCTCTACCATGATATCCTGCACCGTAATCAAGGAATATATCACCTAAGCCGTTGTTTCTTCCCCCTTTCCATCTAAAGTCACCAGAAGTACTAACACCAAATTCTGCGCACAACCGTTGATATGCAACTTTACTATATGGATTATTATTTATTACAAAAGGCTTTTCATCGGGTAAAGGTAGTTTCATTTCATACAATATTCTTCTTATTGTGAAATACACATGAAACTTTATAAAACTGCTCACTACTTTGGGATAATTTAGATTTTCAAAGGGACTTATACCGCATCCAGATGTTGCACACCATACCGCAAAGTTAAGTTGCTGAGGCCAATAATTCATATCAGGTGCATTCAACCATTTTCTACTTTGCTTTCCAGATTTGAATGTTACAACTTGGGATGTAAATATGTTTCTCATCTTTGCGGTAAATTTCTTCGTATTTGAAACGTATATATCCAGTAAGGTTAGCATTTTTGTTAAATCAGTTGTAAAGTCATCAAAACCAACCGCAGGTATTGGATAAGATTGATTGGTTATTGATAAACTCTTTGGAAAAGAACTTACTTTAATACTTTTCAACCCCAAATCTTGCCATAATAATGTTTTCAAATTAGTAGAAAGATCATCAATCCAGGTTTTTCCGGTAGGATCATCATTAGACATAACGGTCATACCATTAACTTTCCATTTAATGTATCCACCATATATATCGTTAATAAATGTAAATTTATCAAGATTGGCGTTTGGGTATCTGGTTTTGAAAGCCACCCAGAGGGCAGGCCCAGCTTCGCTGTAATCGTCTAATAACATCTTATTCTTTTGTGTTTCAGATAATACGATCTTTAAACCAGCAAAGATTAAGAATAAGATGTAAAGTATTAATATTCTGATTCACTAGTATTTCTAATACCTGCAAAACAATTACAACCAACATCAGTTCTCTCGTATGAAATTTTTAATGTTCTTTCCCTCCGGTTAATTCTTTTAATAGATCTTCGCGAACTTCTCTTCTTATCTGATTTATATTTAAGTTTTTTTCTGTATCTTTCCTGTTTTTTTGGCGGATTTCTTGTTTTAGTTTTTCAAACTTGTCAACCTCTGATAAAATTAGAGAAAATTCTTGGTCAGATATTTTATTATCTTTCAAAGCCTTTGAAACCAAGTCGTGAATGGTATTTACTTTTGCTTTTGCTAGAGAAACTGTTTGTTCATGTTTACTAACTTTATGTGAAAGTCTTTTTGATGCCGCGCCAAAACCAACCGATATTGCCCCACAAATACCACCCACAGCACCTAATGGGACACCAACAACAGCACCAAAACCAGTAAGAGAGGTGCCCAAACCGCTTGCAGATAGAATAACTGAAAAAACCCCACTACAAACACTTATTTTTGTAAATATACCTCTTGCTCTATTGTATTTTTTCCTTACATCCTCATAATGTTTAATTTCCTTTTCAAGATTTTGTAGTACTTCGCATGATTTTTGTAGTCTGAAATTCGAATTATTTGGATCACCATTAACAGGTAATTGTGGATAAATAATTCTACTGTAGTCATCCATATTGTATTTTACTGATCAACATGATACCTTTAAATTTTGTTACTTTCTATTCTTCTTTACCCTTTCCACAAAATATAGAACCACAGCCATTATCAAAAGCCAAGCATTCTTACCTAAAAATCCAATAACCTCGCCCGCTGTTTTGAAAAGAAAGCTTACAATCGCTCCAACCATTCCTGGTAATATTTCACCTAGTTTTTTACCAATAGCTTTCAACCCATTACCAACACCTTTTCCTAATGTGGATAAACCTCTAGAAAGATTAGAAACTATAACACCAATAACCACACCTACAGCACTTACAACTGCAAATACTGTAAAACCATACTTTTTGAATATAGCCTTAACACGTTCTCGTAATGGTAGATTTCTAATAATTTCTTCATTTTTACTCTCAAGCTCGGCTATTTGTTCTTGGTTGTAAATAATACTCTTTCTTGTTAGTTCTCTGAATTTATCAACCTCGGCTTTCAATCTTTCATTGCCGCGTTCTATCATTGTTAAATTAGATTTACCGCTTTTATACTTATCTATTTCATCTTTGTATCGTTTCAATTCATTCAAAAGTTTCTCTTTCTGTATTTTTAATTCTATATTCTGTTTAATGGTTTCATCAAAAAGAATTTTATTCTCAGATTTTTCTACCTTTTGTCTCTCAATGAATTGACGTAGTTCTTTTTCTCTTTCTTCATATCGACTAATCTCCATAGGATATACTTTTGTGGTTGCTTCTAATCCTTGTACTACATTAAGTAAATCCCTATTTTGTTGATTAGCTTCATCCAATTGTGATAAAAGATTATTATTTTTTAAAAGCATTGATTCATAATCAACACCTAGAGCGTTTTTGATTTTATCAGGAAGTTCAAGATTCAATTTGTTTCTTTTGAATAATGAGTAAGTTTTTGCTCCTTCCCTAATCAATTTTACTTTTAATTCTCCATATTCATTATACCAATGAAAAAAAATAGAAGTATCTGCATCAGGAAAACGTGATTTAATTGCATCTCCAGATTCATCTTTATTTTTTTCACTTTCACTAACAATAGTTTTTGGTTCTTTAGGTCTAGCACCCTCTTTCTCATAATTTCTACCTCCAAAAGAGGTTTCTACCACTTCATCATCAGGGTTAATTAACATAGATGTGGATGATATTGGATCCATTTCCATATTTTCTCTATCAAAATCATCATCATCATCGGGTTCATTTAGTTCACTTGGATCTAAATCTTCCATTGTAGGAGTGCTCGATCGCCGGTTGGTTTCTTTTGGTATATCATCTAATGGTAAATATTCTGCCATGATTTTTTACTCGTCAGTAAGAAATCTTTAGATCTAAAGCTATCTTATAATAATTTACTAGCTGCATACCCCAACGCCAACATCCCACCCCCAACATATAACATTTCCCCAGTTTTTTGATTATCGCTGGGTCTATAATAATCAGAGAATTTAGGTTCATGCATTTCAGCGTACAATTCTAAAGCTTCATTTGTTTTTGAAACATTTTTTGATGCTTGATATTTTTCATCTTTTTTCTTTATTTTCCAATCGATTAATTTCTGTCTCTTTTCCTGATATTCTGAATAATCTTTTTGATATTTTTCTAGTGCTTTATCGTGTCTTATTTTCTCTGTATCGGAGGCTCCACCACCAGATAGATATTTTGCAAGATATGATCCACCAACAAAGGCAGTTGCATTTAATACAGCTCCCCCCAACATCATTGCTATTGTTGCCATAATTATTTTGGTAAAATATTTTGATCCTCTAAATATGTTTTTAGGTACATACTACCCGACAATACAGCAACCCACTTTGCATAATTTGTAACACTAGAGGATGGGTCGCTCAAAAATGATTCTTTCATCATCTTTTTAGCTACATAACCAACTCCAGCCCCTAATCCGACAAGTACCGCTGAATCAGTAACGGTTTTCACAAGTTTGTTTTCGTTTGACATAATTTTTTTTTTACTACACCAGTGAGAAACCTTTAAATTGATAACTTTATAATTACATCATTCCAATTTTTGGTCTATCTGTGGGTTGTGGTAATTGTGGAACTTGTGATACGGCAGGACAAGCAGGTATCCTATTTTTATATTCGGTGTATCCGGCTCTAGCTTTTTCCCTATATCTCATAAAAAGATCAAATGCTGTAAAACCTAATCCAACAACGGATAAAACAGTAGAAAAAGATAACTCTGGAAGCCAAGATTTCTCTTCACTATATGTATTTTCATTTTGCTCCGCGGCCCGTTGGGTCTCCCTAGCTAATGCTTCTTTTGCTTTTTTGTTATATTCAGCTAATTTCTTACCAGCCGCTACTTTTTTAGGATCTTTCTCCCTCTTTTTAGTATCTTTATTTTTAGGTGTGGGATCAGCAGTAATTTGTTCCGCTTCTACTTCAGATTGTTCAGACATTGTTATTTAGATGCTTTAAATAAGTTTTTAGATCTGTTTAATTTACAGTATCAACACCTTCAGTTGTGTTAGCGTTATCTGTAATTGCACTTGAAACTTGTTGTATTCCTTCCTCCGGGGCCCTTTGGGTCTTGAATTTAACGTGTTTAGCAACTTGAAATAGTCCGCTAGCAAGTGCTGCAAACCTTCCTGCTTTCAATGCTAAGAGCCCAACAATGTTTGTTAGTTCGCGATTAACCAAATCATCATTCTTCAAATCTGAACAAAGAGCTTCTATATCATCCACCGGAACCACATAAGAAATGACTTGTGAAACCAATTGAAGGGATGAATCTACCAACCCACCACTAATTTTTTTACCTAATACCGCTTGATAACGATTATAATATTTTTCAACATCTTTTACTGATAATTTTTTTACATCCCCCAAACTCATATCAACCCCTAAATATTCTTTTGTAGTTCCAAGAGATGCTAGAATAGCCAGTGATTCCTGTTTTATTTCAAGATCCTCTGTCTTTTCTTCAATGTAATCTTCCGGATTCACCTGGGAGAGCTTCGCTCGATCAACGTTTGTCATATTTGTTAAATCACCTCGGGAATCTCTAAATAACAATTAAATGGAAATCTTAAACATAAACATAGTCTAGAATATTTTTCAGTTTTCAAGAGTTGAACAAACTTTTTAGTGGTTTCAGGGTCCAAATCACCGCCGTAATCTTCGAAAAACATCTTCATCCCCCTTTGCGACGGATTATGGAAAGTAACAACACAAGCCACATTTTCACGGAAAGGTTTTGCTATAGATGTTAATTGCTGAGTGAGAACCCACATTGATAATCCATGATGTCTTCCAGAAAATGCTAAATCTATAAACTTGTTAGATCTTTTCTTCAGATCACTCGAAACAGCGCAATCATCTAAAATTATTAGTGTATTTGTTCCGGAGAATAAGGTTTGGCAATCAGTTAATAACTCATTAATCTCATCAACGTTACTGGCATCTGGTGATAATACAAAGAAACGTTTATCTCCTCTAGCAAAACCATGATATGTTTTATTTTTAGCATAGGTTGGGCAAATTAAAACAATGAATTCAAACAATTTTCGGAATGGGCCGCGTAGTTGATCTATGATGTATTTTGTTTTCCCGCAATTTGTTGGTCCGGTTATGATACAATGAAAAGGAATTTTATCTCGTAATTCTTCCATTTTTTTGTATCAGTACATGATTGATCTTAAGTTTGAATTCATAACCTCCATTAATGCATCAGCCACAACAAACATGTAACAATTAATAATACCAGAACCAGTAGCTATTCTTCTAATTTCTACTTTTATACCGTCTTGTGCGTTGTTTAATGCCAGACCCCCTCCATGAATGTAATTATCTGGGTTAGTTCTCAAATCGATCCACAGAGCAAACTTATTATTATAAAAATTCTTTTCTTTCATGTCATTTCTCCTAAAACGTTTCTTTACCGACTCCCAAAGATCTGACGGAACCATTCCCTTTGAGTATAAACGATTTGGAACACCATTAACATCAACATTGATTGAGGTGATACCTGGATTGAAAAAATTCTCAGAATTTCGTGTTCCTCCTGTGTATGGTAATATAAACAAACATAATATGCCTGTAATTGACCTTCTCGGTAGATTAATATGCTGGTTTATAACAGTATCTGTGGGTCTGGATATGGTGAAAGTTTTGTGTAGAGTGACGTTTTCATAAAAGAATCCCTTACCAACCTGATAAGCTGCTTGTGCCTCTCGAGCTAAGTATTCACTTGATATACAAGAATATTCCAACTCAAGGTTTGTGATTTTATAATTTGGAGTCTTTGTTGTATCAGAATAAACAACAATATCAGTAACTGGAGCTAGTGTAATCTCAAATATTAGTTGATGATCCAGCGCCTTTGGATAGAAAACCCCATGATCGTTTAGAATAGGATGGTTTAGTTGGATTTGGTATTTGGTATTGTGTACTCCTGCAAGTGTTACTTCCTTTGCATCTGTGTCTACTTTATCACCCGCATTTGTCCGTAGTTTCCTCATGTTTAAAGAAGAAATACCTTGCTTTAATCTATCATCTCTTTCTTCATCCGTTAAGAATAAGTCGTGGTATGTTTGAAATAGATCGTATCTTTGTGTGTCCTGTAGTGTTTCACCCCCAAAAAGAATTCTTAGTCTGGAAACAAGGTTACTACCCACATTATTCACAAGGGTGTTATTTTCATGCCCCTCAACATTCAAGTTAAATACCAGAGATACACTTCCGGGAACAATAACTAAATTATCGGTAAGTTTTGGAATATTTATATATAGTGTTTCTCCAGGATTGGCTGATGAAGGATTTAGTGTAATTCTGTTCAATATTGATTCCCCTTTCAAGCCCAATGGTACTCTAGGAGTCCTGTTTGGGTTAATTTTTTCAGACACGTTTGTCATATTAATTTATAAGATACTTTGGTTAATCTTTAAATGAGTAGCGAAAAAATATTATCTAGTATATCGGCGTCGCCGGCCCCGCGCTTCGAGCGGATATATTATTCAACTGAAGGTTATTGGAAAGGATATTCTGCAATTTCTAAATTAGCTGATAAATACAGAGAAGCCTACCCCGGAGTGAAAGTAAGTGAAAATGAAGCAAAACAATGGTTAGAGAAACAAGCAATATGGCAAATATATCTTCCAGCTCCAAAATATATACCTAGGCCGCACTGGGTGGTAGATAAACCTAATCATATTCACCAAGCAGATTTATTATTTTTACCGCATGATAGAGTTAGAAGAAAAACATATAAATATGCGTTAGTTGTGGTTGATGTGGCTAGTCGATACAAAGATGCAGAGCCATTAACTTCAAAAGAAAGTAGAGAGATATCCAAAGCTTTTACAAAAATATATTCTAGAAGATTGAAATATCCTAAAACATTAATGGTTGATCCTGGAAAGGAATTTATGGGCGAGGTTTCAAAACTTATGAATTACCATAATGTGAAAATACAAAGAAGTGAAGCTGGCAACCATAGAGCCCAAGCGTTTGTGGAAAGAGCAAATAGGACATTAAGTGAAAAATTATTTAGTCATCAATATGCGCAAGAAATGGTAAGCTTAGCCGGGCCTTCAGGTTTTAGTGATAACCGATCAAGAGTATGGGTAAAAAGATTACCTGATATTCTAAAAACTTTGAACAACACACCAACTAGAATAACCGGTAAAGAACCCGGGGGCGCCATAAAAATGAAAGAGGTTGATATCAAACCTAAAAGTTACCGACTACCAGGAGGAACTAAGCGAGTTGTGGGTCTTGATGAGGTTAGACTACCAATTGAGATTAGTGTCAGATATTTATTATCTCCTGGGGAGCTTGAAGGTGGTGAAAAAAGACGAGCCACAGATCCTATTTGGAGTATAAAAGTTTATTATATTACGCACAGCGTCGTTTCTCCTAATCAACCTGTTTTATATTTTTTACAAGACGGGCCAAGACGCGGTTTTGTAAGGGAGGAGCTTCAAGTTGTGCCGGATGATACTGAGTTACCCCCAGATTCTGTTTTGAAATGATTTCTTATGTCTGTTTTCCGCGTAGCGGGGAGGTCTTCGACCGTTTAATAAAGGGGGTATGTGTGAATTCCATCCACATCAACCCTTCTTTTATCATAATACCCATTCAATCCTTTTTTAATTTGGGTATATGTCACAATTTGGTTGTCATTGACTCTAAATCCTGTGTTTTGTGCCATATCAATTGACCCTTTCAAAGCCGACATGTATCTATCCCAGGTCATTTCGTTTTGCCTATGAATTATACTTTTACAACTATACTTTACCTTTCCATTCTCATCCTCCGCGTAATAACATTTTGATGAAAGTGCAATCATTCTAATACCATCAAACTCTTTTTTGAACAATCCTGGTGTCTTGTCGTGATATTTAGAGGTTGATAAGAATTTTTCTTTTCCGCTTTGAGGGTAGGGGTGTCCATTAAAATATTCTTCTCTCAGTTCTGGTTTTATAATATTATCAAAGTTTTTATCCGAAATTGTCATGTACATAGAATCGGTATCCATTTGTATCAACTCAAAATCCTTTCTATCCACATATTTATCAACAAAATCATAATAAAATTCCAGCATCCGAAGTTTGGCTAGCTGATACACCGCGATGCCGCATTGATAGGGCCTGTCTATTTTTATTTGCTGTTTTCTTTTTACTATTTCATATGTTTCATTTATTTCTGAAAGATCTTCAAAAAATGGGGACCTTAATGCTTTATCAACCTCACTTTCATCCTGGGTATACCTTGTATTCTTGTGTTTTTCCTTATCTTCTATCATTTTCCCATAGAATGAATTTCCTTTTAGTTTGTAAGTGTCGCCCAATTCTTTACAACCTTTATACTTTGGTTTTAGTTTTTCAATCAATACTTTAGTGTCTTTATCGGCGGGGCCGGCCCCATTCTGGACATTCGGGATATTCTCTTCAATAATTTTTAATATATCAGGGAATTGGTTTAATTCATTAATAAGGTTTACGACATCATCAAAAGCTTCCTCCGGGGCCCTTAGAGTCTTACTTAATTTTTCCAGCATAACCTCTATATCACCATCTCTTCTTGCGTCGGACACCTCTTTTGGGAACCATTCAAAAGGTCTTCCAGGTTCATACTTCAAAATATTATGAATAGCTGTAACCTTCAAACCGTGCTCAAGAAGCCATTTTATTATAGGTGTATATAACAATATCTTTTTTGTCTTGCTAACCCCCAGTAATTTTTTATTATCTTTTAGGTGTTTTCTACCTGTAGCTTTTTGGTATTCTTTCATGTGTTCAGGTACCAAATCCTCTGGAACGCTATCTACAACAAATAGAGGTGAAAACTCTTCAAACTTTTCTTTTAAGTCTTCAGGCACGTGGATATCAACTTGGCAAAAACCGAAAAGATTACCATCAAGAATATCTTTGCAAATTTTCGTAACAGTTTCTATATCTGATGGGTTTTTTACCTCAATACATTCTTCTTTACCGCATGGCATTTCTTGTCCCGCACAGTAAAGATATAAACCGTTTGCATCAAAACCAACAACTCTCTCACATTTTTTAGGAAATTTATATTTATGAGGGCGAATCTTTGTTTTTCCCACCTCTGCATATCTCATAAATATTATACTAGGCCCCCCAACCATACCAGTTTTCAATATTTTATAAATTTTGTTTTTGTCGCATGTTTCACAATCTTTCATTTTCTGGCGGCATTTTTTACAAAACTTGTTATTACAAGATTCATTGCATCTATGAATGCAGTATTTGCCTGGGGTATATAATTCAGGATCCCCTTTCTTTTTCATTTTTTGATATTTATTTAGAACATAGAGCATTGAGACGCCTGGGATTGATACTGCATCTTTAAATATATCGATTTTGTCTGGATAATATTGTGCTCTTGTTTTTTCTAAAGCTTCTTTGAAAGGGATAACATCGTGAAGATTATACTCTTTCAACCAGTCCATCATTGTAACACAGCCTCTCTTTTCGAATTCAATCAAATATTCTTCATATTCTTTTACTGTAATATTTTCCTGTTTCAAACTTGAGTAAAAGTCTTCATGTTTTACTGGGCCAGCGTGAGAAAGCTTATCGTAACTATCCAACCATTCATAGGGAAATACAAGTTTTTTAGCTTCACAGTTGTTTGCTTTGCACCACTTATCAAAAGAAAGTCCTGGCGCCAAGTAGGACATCACATCCAAGAATTTGAAATGGGGGGTTGTCAAAAACATATATTTATTCGCATTTTTTGCAACAAAAATCTCCTTTGTTTTATCAGTCATGTTTTTTACAAAATATCTTTTAATCATATTGATATCATACTTTCCACTATTGAACCCTAAAACAGGAACTTGATTACACCATCTTTCATACTCTTCTAAAACTTTCTTTGGGATAGAATCTTGGTCAGGTAATGGATATTCTTTTTTAACCTTTTCAACAATCTTTTTTCTTCTCTTTTCTAAATTTTCAACAAATTCTTTTACAAGATCATCTGGGTTTTCATTTATAATAAATGTTGGTTCTTTTTCAATAGTGTCGTGTATTGCAACGCTAACTGGGATATGTGTTTGGTTAAAAGATAAATCAGCAGTAATATGTTGAAATTCTTTTTGTAATATTGCCTCAAAATCATAATCAATAAAATCTGGGTACGGTATAAATTTCTTCTCAAACCATATATCACCCAATTTAGGTTTTTCGCACTCCCAAACTGATACAACACTATACCCCAAATCTTTAATAATCTTTTCTCTTTGTTTTGTTTCATTATATTTGGTTTCATCTTCGTTTGAACATGGGCAACCGTGCCATTTACACCCATAAAACTCAAAAACAGTATTGGTCTCGGGTTCGTATCCATCTACCAAAAAAATCTCATTTCCACTTTCATCTTTAACACACCTTTCACCGCCATGGCCGCATAAAGCGTGATGAATATGTTTTCCTATAATCTTTGATTGTTCATCTATCCATCTACAAGCTTTATAGCTAAATTGTGTATTGCCACCATAAAACACCTTTTCAGAGTTGTTCATAATATATTTTATCTTTTCTCCTGTGCATAATATTTTTGTCTCACCTCCTTTACAGCTGTTATTTTTTACATGGTCTCCAAGATAATCATGCCGATTAAATATTTGTTTGCACCCTGAACATTCCCATTTTTTGGATAACATCTTTATATCCTTTATGAAAAAACAGTGTCCCTCATAAAGCCCCATATCTAAACTAGGTAAATTCTCTTTGAATTCGCCTTTACCAAAAACAAGCTTCCAAATTTCATAGTTTTCTTTTTCTTTTTGCTCGTAAACCCTAATGTTAATAGAAAACATTTTTGCAATTTTCTCAAAATCAACAAGTTTTGTCGATCTAACTTCTGAGGCTTTCAATTTTTTGTTATTATAAAAATTTCGGGCTAATGATAGTGATAGTTTTTCAATGTCTTTCCCGGGTATTTCTTTACCATCAATAATGTTCAATTTAATAGCCAGGCACCGCCAAAAGCACATATTATCATCCTTACCATCTACAGCATAAAGACATTTTTTATTACGAAGCCTATCTGGTAATTTTCCACACCCAATTAGAGGTTCATTACTGTGAATAACTTTTACTTTTACCTCTGTAAATTCAACTCTCCCTTCATTAGCACCCTTTTTATCAATGATTTTTGATGGGGGTAAGTATGCTCTACTCCAAGCAATACCCTCCAAACTCAATCTTTGTCCCTCACACCTCTCAATATAATCTTTTATTTCTGAAAGCATGGAAAAAGACCCCTCTCCCCTAAATGTGTGGGAGTGATAAGCTATTTCCCCATTTCCTCTATGAATCGAAGCGCTAAAACTGATAACAATTCTTGAGCGCATTTCTATTTTCGGTTCCAATTCATTATAAATTATTTCTGATAAGTCATTATCTAGATCTCTCCTAATTGGAATAATACTTTCATTTCTTTCTGTGATATTTTGAAGGGTTTCTCCATGTTCAGGAGGCCTTATTGGTAATATTCTAAGGGTTGTTGTTCTGTTTCGTTTAGTTTTGGTGTCTTTTGTTTTAGATTTAGGCGCCTCCCCCACATTATTCCCTTCATTTTTTGTTTTAGGTTTAGCACCCTCCTTCTCATAATCTCTAACACCTTCTGTAGTAGATGTTGTAGGTTGAATTTGTCTGTTATTTTTTCTAGGCTTTGTTGTTTGTGTTTGTTGTTGAGGATAGTCTGGTAGTTGTTGGGGATAGTATGGTTGTGGCTGCGGATATGGTGTTTGTTGCGGATAGTATGGTTGTGGCTGCGGATATGGTGTTTGTTGCGGATAGTATGGTTTTGGATATTGTTGTTGGGGATATGGTGGATAATATTTTGGTTGGGGGAATGGTTGATAATATTGCGGTTGAGGATATGATGGATAATATTGTGGTTGATATGGTGGATAATATGGTGGTTGATATGGCGGATAATATGGTGGTTGATATGGTGGATAATATGGTGTTTGATATGGTGGATAATATGGTGGTTGATATGGTGGATAATATGGCGGTTGAGGGGTAGGTTGTGTTTGTGCTGTAGGAATATTTTTCCTAATTCTAAGTCTGGGTTTTGGAATAGGTCTAGGTATAAGACTTTTCTTTTTATTGATCATATTTTGTGTAGGTGGGGGTGGCGCCTCTGGAGTTGGCGTTTCATTATTAATAAGTCTTTGTTGGTAATTTTCCAAATCTTCACGTGTATTAATTCCCCTTTCTCGCAATGCTTCAATTTTTTCCGCTTTAAGTAAACGACCCCAACGAGGTATTCCCAATTCTTTTGTAATTTCACGCAATTCTTTATCTTTTAATCGTTCCATGTTTTAATAAAATTTCTTACAAATCTTTAAACCGCAAATTCGTCTTTTTCAATAATAAAAATTAAAGTCGTTTTTCAAATTTTTTTGTAAAGTTAAATAAAAAAGTAAAGGCGGGGTTCAATAAAAAAAGTAAAGTCGTTTTTTCAAATTTTTGGTAAAAAGTTAAATAAAAAAGGTAAAATCGTTTAACTTTTACGGTAACATACTACTTCATCAGTTCATTTAAAATTCACAGTGCGGCAAGCCAAAGGGAATGTCGAAATATATCATAACGCTAGGTTTTGAATCGGTTTGTTAAATACCTGCATAGAATTCATCTTTACTCATGACTCAGGAAAAAGACAATTACAAGCTCGTTTAAGGGAACCAAATGTTTGGTTTTGCACATCAGAGTTCAAAATTAATTCGAGTACGCATCGCAGACATGATTCTAGACTGATGGTAACAGAACGGAAACAACAAAGCTTATCGCTTCGTCTTGAATTGTCAGACCTCTCTCTATTCCAGGCGTTAATTTATAATTGACCGTAAATAGGCCGGCCTCGGTGGAAAATGCAAATAAAACAGCAATTATGAAATCATTTGGTTAGGAACCAGTCTGTTTATGAATAAACATGTAATTTAATGACCGGCTTTGGACTGAGTTAACTAATTTACTAAACCTTTACGCTTTTTAAAAATAGGAAGGAGACATTGGTTAGAATGAAAACAAACAGTGTTGCTCTTTCTTTTGGAAAAACCCGCAATACACCGTTAACACTTGAAGGCAACGAGAAAAACGCAACGAAAAAACAAAACATGTATAATACGTTATTTAACAAAATGATCAAATATCGCTGTCACTAAAAGCCAATTAAGACAAAATGGCGCAGCATAAAAATCTCATCAAAGCTGTTTGAATAATAATTATTTTGAACTCTATCTTAGTGTGAAAAAGAAAGAAAGTTGTGACTCTTACTTCAATCTAACAATGTAGGGTTTTTTTTCGCCAAAAACATTACAATAGAGTGAATAATAGCCGGTAAACTTTAGAGGTCAAACTTATCTCTTGTCGCTTGATATTCAAAATGCCATGGATCTACTTCAAAGTTCAATAAACGCCATGTGCGCTCGCGAACAAGTACTGAATATTGTAAGCTAGAGAGGGCGATACTAGCAAGGTGTGGCCCTTTGCAAGTTTGCATTTCTGTAGGAGCTGTTGGTTTACGTTGACAGATGTCTTCTGTTACCGTAAAAAGAAAATGGTGTTTTCACAGTCGCCCTGAAAAGTCGCAGTCATAATTATCGTGTAGGTCAACTTTGGTTGCACCAGCCGTTCTTAATTCCAAAGCCCGCCCACAAAAATTGAGGAAACGCGAGAAATTTTGCCATTCTAATACATTCGCGGGAAGCGCGAACTTCGGCGGCAGAGCTTAGTTCTGAGAACATTCCTACTTAATAAATCTCCCTTTGAGAATCCTTCGACTCTCTTGCCACGATGAAGCCTTCAGCTGTTTATTTGTTGGCAGGACTTATCTTCGTTGAGTTAACTACATGTTCCGCCTGGTCGTCACGTCGAAGGCGAAGTCGCCGAGCTGTTCATTACATGTACAGAGGAATAGTGGGGTGGAGGATGCGCATTCAATCAAAAAGTAAAAAAAATATGTAAACAATACCAGGAGTGATTCGCTCCTGACAATACCCAAAGACTTTTGCGAGTACTGTTTTAAAAACAAACGAATTAACGTGAAAATATCCCTTCAACGGTTCTTCAAACAAATATAGCTTGGTAAAAAAAGAAAAAAAAAATCAAGACGTTAGTATCAAGTTACGAAAACGACAGAACACTACAGTGTTATACTGCTTTGTACTACTCCAAGGCTGGAATCATATTGTGCATAAAATAGAACAAAGGTACTCAACACAGTACTGTTCGGTTTTTGGTGCTTAAAAGATGTAAATAGTTGGGGCCATATTTTCAGTATATTGAGGGAAGGTACGTTTTTCATTGGGTGGGAGGGGGGGGGGGTGGGCCGGGGTATTTAAGACGTTTTTTGCCAAAAAAAAGTCGTGACCCTCCCCTTCCCCCCCCCCCCCCCCCCTTCCGGCTTCCTAGAATGGATCAATGATTCACTCAGGCGAACAATGTGAGTACAGCAACAAACGGAAAAATTCGCCAATTAACAGTTTTAAATTTGTAACTTTAATTGCGATGAACCAAATGCATCATAAAATGCAGAAGCAAGGGTATCACATCTCAAGGAGTATTGCAAAGGTCATGGGTTCGAATCACATTCAGGCCTGAGTTTTTTTTTTTGTTTTTCTTTTTCACGCTTTAATTTCACAGCCGCTTAAGTTGTGTACATAACTGCGATGATCAATCAATGTCATTGCATACCACTGGCCGCAGTTTAAATATACAGTCTTTCATATATTCACTTCAATAAAATGTAACTGTTGATCCGCTATACTGATGTAGTGCAAAAACATATTTACTCGCGAGATGGACAAACAAGTAAGCTATGGAAGGTAGTATTGTTAATAATAGTTTGAAAAAGATAACAAGAAAGTGCAACATGTTTGAATGGTCTCAAAAACGGTTGTGATAAATAAAAACATCTTTTTCGTAGGCAGCAGAAAAGTTAAGAATCCTGACAAATAAATTCACCATGGTATATAAATATCATATAAATAAATTAACAGTTGTGTTCCTCGAATTCGCCACCCTGAGAAGTCTCTCGCCTTAAGCCTCGAGTCATCATTGCTTTGTGACTGTAACACATTCCGCACCTGTTTTGTTTCCACGAGGCGATCCTTGAGTCATAAATTAAATATATGGTAAAATTTTTGGAGTCAGACAATCAGTCGAACTCTCTGGCTCTTTTATTTGAATTTAACGCTGTTGTTATTAAACGATCAAACATTGAGTCATGCCATATATTGGCTTAACGTTTAGCCCACTTAAGACCTAAGTGAAATTCGATAAAACAGTCCTGTGGTATATACGCCTTGCTGATTTAATGACCTGTTCACTGTAAAACTCACTCACGTGCGTTAATCTTACCTAGTGTGGTTTCGCGTTTCGCAGCGTTTGCCTTAAGAGCCATTGTCGGAAAATATCGAGAATCTCAAATCAGTTCCAAAAATTCGAATTTTGGCTGATACCACCCAAACATCCCTTTGGGGGAACTATTTCAAGAAACGACATTAAGAAATCCCCAAGCGCTTTACATTTTGAGAATTTTAGAAAAGTTCCAAAATTCGCAAAAAAATACATTTTTTAATTCGGGAAACGGGTGCATATTTCAACATATTTCAACGAAACAGTACAAGCGCGCAAAAGCTCCTATTGACATGATATTACTCATGTATTTAGCAGACATCCACAGCTTCAAGACCCCGTAAAAAGGTTTTGCAAAATAACTATTTTAACATAGTTTCTGGCTTTTATTGTGTGCGCTCTGATTGTGTGTTGTTTTGGTAGTCAAAATAACGCCCAACTTCAACCGTCAAAAGTCGATCCTGGTATGTCACAAATTGAAAAAACTACTATACCAAACGAAAGAACTGTTATTTTTTTAATTACACCTGAAGTTTTAGCTCTGCGAATTTAAACACGTGCGAGTAATAAAATTTCAACTTGTGCCCCCCAAGTCGCCTGTCCGCGACAAGAACGGGAATGTAAACAAAGGAAAACATATGCAAATCGAGGAGAAAATCATACGGAAGTTATGACTTACCCCTCAAAGCGCAAAAAATTGATCGAATTCTGTTACCTTAACAGGTATTTCTATCTGAGAGACTAATAAAACGAAATTATCCGTCCAATAATAATAAAAAAGCTATAGAAAGGACTGGAGGGCTAGGGTCATGAAGTCGCCTCGGATGCATCAGAACTCGTGTGTATGGTTCCGGAGGTAAAAAAGCTTCTAAAAAAGCTTTCAAAATGCACCATGGAGCAAGCAAACAATCTCAGTAAAAATAGACTGATATTTTGAGGTATGATAGAAATGAACCATTGTAAGTTTATTTTTACAATTAAATAAAATGACAGAGGAGCGCCGGCCATCGACAGTTCGATTTTAAATGGTCCGTCCCTTGGCTATCGTACTCAATGTTAAGTCCAAAAAACCGAAACAAGATTCGACGAACTAAAACATATATTAAAATAATCTTTAAAAAGTATAATGCTAACTTGAGAATTAGATTTCCCGCATCGCAAAGTTTTAGTTATGTAAATATCAGGAATGTTATTTACTTACTGATCTTATCTCGTGTTACATGCTCCAAGTTGCACAGGAGAAGAGTAAAACCCTCCGTCTTGTTTATACATTTCATAAAAAAAGACTAACTTATTTGTTTCCTAGAACTATAGATAGGAAGTTAATAATCCTCCCATAAACACAGAAAACGAAGAAGCCAATTCATCTCGTTTTTGGTGTTGTGTTACCTGTCACATTTTTCAAGTCACGTGTTTTGCTGTACACGGTTTGTGAAAATGAAATACAAAACATATTATTTAGTTATTTCTTTTAAGGTAGTCACCTGCAAAACATCGCACAACTGTCAATGAATAAAGAAGGACTGTGCAATCAAAACTAACAGAATCTCCTGGAGCACACAAGCCATCTCCGTTTAAATTTTCATTAACAAAAACCTCATCTTCTATTCAGAATTTCCCGCTGTATCACAGATCCGAATCGTAACTAACTTGTACTTTATTAGGCCATCCCCATAAAATGTTTAGTTTCCCGTCGCCCTCCCTCTCGTGAAGGTGGGTCGTTCGGAGGTGGAGGTGTAGGTGGAGGTTCTTCCCTGAATAGGGGTGCCAATCGTACCCATGCCGGCGGAGCCCTCAAGCCCCTTTCCAGGGTCATTCTTCTTCCGACATCCCTTGAGTTAAGGAAAGGAAAGAAAGAAGAAGAAACCACGCAAGAGTCATGAGAGCTTTGGTGATATCTTTCAATGACCCTTAAGGGTATTAATCCTAAAAAGTGTTTGACACCAGTTGAGGAGGGCCCATGTAGAGTACCTCTTCGGGTGTGTGGCAAATCTCTGCCCCGCACTGCTCCATTTTTATAAGGAAACGGGCGGATCATTAAAAAAGTTCTGGAGTGGGAAAGAATTACAAAAATATATTTTATTGCCCTGAGGCTACAAGACGTGCGTCGACTTTCCGTCCAGTGGACTGACCAATGTTGAATTTAGCAGTGAGGTAGGCCTTCTGCTTTTCACTAAAACTGTACGCCTTCTTAACGGGTCGCAAGGCCCACGCTCTGTTAAACGTTCTCTGGATTGTTTGTTTGCAACGCTGGTGGTTCTTAAGGTTGGCACGACACCGACACCCTCTTCTAGTAAGATCCATAAGAGTGTGTTTTTCCAAGGACCGTATGCATTTCTCAGAGGATAGATGTTTCGTTAATGCCGAGATTTGGATCTGTGATACAGCGGGAAATTCTGAATAGAAGATGATCTTTTGTTAATGAAAATTTAAACGGAGATGGCTTGTGTGCTCCAGGAGATTCTGTTAGTTTTGATTGCACAGTCCTTCTTTATTCATTGACAGTTGTGCGATGTTTTGCAGGTGACTACCTTAAAAGAAATAACTAAATAATATGTTTTGTATTTCATTTTCACAAACCGTGTACAGCAAAACACGTGACTTGAAAAATGTGACAGGTAACACAACACCAAAAACGAGATGAATTGGCTTCTTCGTTTTCTGTGTTTATGGGAGGATTATTAACTCCCTATCTATAGTTCTAGGAAACAAATAAGTTAGTCTTTTTTTATGAAATGTATAAACAAGACGGAGGGTTTTACTCTTCTCCTGTGGAATTTGGAGCATGTAACACGACATAAGATCAGTAAGTAAACATTCCTGATATTTACATAACTAAAACTTTGCGATGCGGGAAATCTAATTCTCAAGTTAGCATTATACTTTTTAAAGATTATTGTAATATATGTTTTAGTTCGTTGAATCTTGTTTCGGTTTTTTGGACTTAACATTGAGTACGATAGCCAAGGGACGGACCATTTAAAATCGAACTGTCGATGGCCGGCGCTCCTCTGTCATTTTATTTAATTGTAAAAATAAACTTACAATGGTTCATTTCTATCATACCTCAAAATATCAGTCTATTTTTACTGAGATTGTTTGCTTGCTCCATGGTGCATTTTGAAAGCTTTTTTAGAAGCTTTTTCACCTCCGGAACCATACACACGAGTTCTGATGCATCCGAGGCGACTTCATGACCCTAGCCCTCCAGTCCTTTTTATAGCTTTTTTATTATTATTGGACGGATAAATTCGTTCTATTAGTCTCTCAGATAGAAATACCTGTTAAGGTAACAGAATTCGATCAATTTTTTGCGCTTTGAGGGGTAAGTCATAACTTCCGTATGATTTTCTCCTCGATTTGCATATGTTTTCCTTTGTTTACATTCCCGTTCTTGTCGCGGACAGGCGACTTGGGGGGCACAAGTTGAAATTTTATTACTCGCACGTGTTTAAATTCGCAGAGCTAAAACTTCAGGTGTAATTAAAAAAATAACAGTTCTTTCGTTTGGTATAGTAGTTTTTTCAATTTGTGACATACCAGGATCGACTTTTGACGGTTGAAGTTGGGCGTTATTTTGACTACCAAAACAACACACAATCAGAGCGCACACAATAAAAGCCAGAAACTATGTTAAAATAGTTATTTTGCAAAACCTTTTTACGGGGTCTTGAAGCTGTGGATGTCTGCTAAATACATGAGTAATATCATGTCAATAGGAGCTTTTGCGCGCTTGTACTGTTTCGTTGAAATATGTTGAAATATGCACCCGTTTCCCGAATTAAAAAATGTATTTTTTGCGAATTTTGGAACTTTTCTAAAATTCTCAAAATGTAAAGCGCTTGGGGATTTCTTAATGTCGTTTCTTGAAATAGTTCCCCCAAAGGGATGTTTGGGTGGTATCAGCCAAAATTCGAATTTTTGGAACTGATTTGAGATTCTCGATATTTTCCGACATTGGCTCTTAAGACTTGAGATCTCAGTGTTTTGTCTTTATTAAATGCTCAAGACATTATTTTGAGTTGGCTAAATGTTAAAACCTATAACATTTTTTTTCATTCTCATAATTAATGCACCGAAGATTACAGATGTAAATGCAATTTCTTAACAACGGAAAACTTGCTTAGCTTTTTTTTCGTTTTTTTTTTTTATCCTATCTATTTCTCTAGACTGAATTTTCGGTGTTCTCTATCCACCTTCATCGTTGTCAGAAATCAGGAAAGTTTAGATTAGCCATAGAAAATTCATTCTAAATAAATTGATCGCATAACAAACCACCAATAAATCGCCCAAGATCTCACAATGATGGATCAGCTCCTGTTCAGATCATGACTTGGGTAGATGACAAGAAATCTTACTTTTTTAATTATGTGAGCCGAACTTTTAATTCCTCATGATATCTCCCGTTGTAAACATTTGTCGTGGCAAACAGCCTCTGTCAACCCACCATTGGAAAGGCGAGACTTCATTTTCAATGGAAGGCTTCTATATATAAACTAGACGCTCTCGGGAGCGTTCACTCGGGCTACACTTTATAATACCGCTTCGAACAAACGTGAATGTCAGTTTACGCTTAAGGTTTATCAGGAGCTCCTGGGTTTATATATTTTGTATTCTATATGGCTGATTCCACGACCGCAAAAAACCTACCAGACTGTATATCGCACCGCAATTCTTGTCGACGTCGTGTTGCTGAGTGATTTTATCAGAAAGATTTCTAAGGTTTTACAGAAATTTCAGTGATAATTGGGTTTGTTTACTAATCGGATTAATGTTTACCAATCAGCTTCTTTGGTTCCCACGGTAGAAAAACAATTGTGAAACCTGATGCCATTTATCGTGATTCCAAGTTAACGACGGCGAAGAAGCGATATGTGGGGAAAAACAACAATATTACTCCTCAATCGGATATACTATTCTTCCGATTTCGCCTGTTCCCGCTAATGTCTTTCCACACGACCACGCAGGTAGAAAAACTTGAGTTTGAATAAGACGAGGCTTGTGCTCAAACTGATGAATACGGAACTTAGCATAACGAGACCTGCATTCCTCTAATAAATGGGACTCTTTATTGGGATGAACAAATACAGATAATTGAACAGCTTTTTCCAATACATCACAGTCATTTTGTAGAGAGTCTATCAAAGTCTTTGCCGACACAATTATGAAATGTAGTACAACCAGAACCATATACAGGGCAGCGATCAACAAGCTAGCTACTGATAGCTGAACGAACGATATATAGACTGCAAAAGAAACTGTTCAAAATTGTAAACAAAAGAATAAATAAAAAACTTATCCCCACTGTCATTGGTAGAAGTCCAAAGGCTCTTGATTCTGGAACCACATGTATCATCTTGAAAGATTCCAATATGCTCGACATCTTTTGGTGAGGGTCTACCGCGAACGGCGTGTGCGTTTGTGAGAGTGGTGAGCGTCACGGAAGAAAAATAATTCTTCGTAGTCATCGCATAAACACTTCGCAGCACGAGGATGTCTGCGAATAAGGCGCCTCGCTTTCATGCCTTCAGGGGCACCGCAGACCGCGAGCAGCGCAGGCTTGCTCATTCTCGACGTTGTCGATGGACTTATAGGAAACCGAAACCTAGACTCGTGCTACCACAGGTAGCCCGAGTAATAAAGATGATTTTATCCGATGCGGTTAATTTCCCGAGGCTGAGGAGTTGCCAAATATTTAATTGGCGGGTTATCTAGATAGTAATTTCAAGCCAATGTAATCAAAAACATGTTTTCAGTATAAGTTAACAATCGACAACGATTTTGACTATTTTTTGGTTTGTTTCCGTAATAATGATATTTTGATACCTGACTTGTATTTTGGTAAATAAAAGAGTCGAGTTAACAGCATTTAACGCGTACAATAAAAAAAAGCAACCACGATGGCCAATTCGAAAAAGATGACAACGATCTGGAGTAGGCCTCAAAACTGCGATGCATGAAAAAAGTTAATGTTTTACCGGCCTGTATTTTCATCCATAAAATAAACAGAACATTACATGGCCGCTTGGAGATATGTAATTTCTCTTCTTGTGTTGAAAAAATATTTCACGAGTGAGCGCAGCTCACTCGTGAAATATTTTTCAACACTCGAAGAGGAATTTCGTATCTCCGCGCGGCCATGTAATATCCTCTATGTATCAATTTGTTAGCTTAATAAAATACAGCTCGCGAAGATTTTGTGAAGCAATATTTTTATGCCTTTAGTAAGTAAGTAAGTAAGTAACGGCTTTATTTAACGAGGGTAGTACATAATAGTACAAAAGTACTAACAAACTTGTAGCCCTCACGAAATACAGATTAAAATTTATAAACACCTAAAAATCGACTAAATACGTAATAATACAGACCTAAAAAGTATATAAAAGCTAATGCATTGCAAATCACGGACAAAAATGTACTAAAAATTTTTGTTCATCTAATAACAACTTTTCAAATTTCTTTCTAAACAAGCTAGCCGATGCCTGCCTTCTTAAATTTAATGATAAACTATTCCAAAGTTGAGCCACTGTAACAGAGAACATTTTGCCACCCTCAGTTTTCCTGTTAACCTTAGGACAAATCAAGTTTAAATTTGCATGTCTGGTATTTCTAGCATGCATTTGGCTATTCAATTTTAACGCTTCAAAAATATATGATGGAACTTCACCATTTACACGTTTATAAGTCAAACTACATTTATTCACTTTAATTTCTTCATAGAAAGGAAGCCATCCCAACTTATTAAAAAGTTCAACTGACGGTGATAGTCTTGAGGAATCTAAAATCACCCTTGCAGCCCTTTTTTGCAGTTGTAATACCCTAGTTTGATTTGCTTTACTACAAATAGACCATGTAATAGATCCATACATCATAACAGGCTTAATGATAGCGTTATAGTATAATTGCCTTTGATTAACTGACAAACAGTTTCTGATCCTCTTTAGTATTCCAATACGTTTCGCAAGCTTTCCACAAATGTAATCAATATGTTCATTAAAACTAAGTTTATCATCGACAACTAAACCAAGTAACTTTGTACTTGAAACTCGCTTAATGTCTTGCGGTACTGGTGGACTCAGTTCACCAATCATAGAAGCCAGACGTTTCCCAGTAATTAGTAGAAACTTTGTCTTTTTTTCATTCAGTGGCATCTTATTACCAGCAGCCCAATCTTGAACATTGACAACAGATTCCTCCAAGGATTTTATTAGCTGATGTAGTTCTTTATAATCAGCTGACTTCGATATAGTAGTATCGTCTGCATACAAATCCAGCTCAGCATTACCAATGTGCAAGGGAAGGTCATTTATGAAGATTATAAAAAATAGAGGCCCCAATATGGACCCTTGTGGAATCCCATGGCAGATTTCTCTCATAGTTGATCGTGCTCCAGACAACTGAACACACTGTTTCCTTTGATGCAGATATGACTTTGTCCAAGCAATAGCATTTTCATCAAAGCCATAGATCTTCAGCTTTAATAAAAGCAGAGAATGATCAAGCATGTCAAAAGCTTTTTGATAGTCTACCGTTACCATGCCAGTTACACGATTGTTATCCAGTTCAAACAGCAACTGATCAATGATCTTTATAAGTGCTGTTTCAGTGCTGTGATGACATCGAAAACCAGATTGTTTACTATACAACAAGCTATTCCGACTCATGTATGTGTAGACGTGTTTATGTACGTGCTTCTCAATAATTTTGGACATAACAGGTAACACAGAAATTGGACGAAAATTTTTTACATCGTCACGTTCACCATCTTTAAAGATTGGAGTGACTTTGGCTATCTTCCATCTGCTTGGGAAAATACCAGATGACAGGGACAAATTTATAATTTTTGTGATAGAAGGAGCTAAAGCTGGAGCAGCTATCTTTAGTATTTTAGCGCCAATGTTATCGATGCCAGTAGATTTATTAGCTTGAATATCTTTTAGGATACCTAAGACATGTTTTGTTGTCATGGGTGGAATCGTAAACTTCACATCTTTGTCTATTCTTGAAGCAACAAAGGTTCTTAGTTTCGAGAGATCGTAGCAAACATCAGGAAGTAGTGATCTCAAACGATCTGCAACGGTTGTAAAATGTTCATTTAGAAATTCTGCAATTTCTTGTTTATCCTCAATAAAACCATTATCTGTTTTAAGACGCATGATTGATTCTTGTCTTTTTCCAGTTCCCTCTAGGCGTTTTATTGTTCTCCAAATCCCCTTGGTGTTGCCTTTATCTTTTTCAAATGCAGTCTTGTAAAACTTTCGTTTAGCATATTTAAGTTTGTTAACAGCTTTATTTCTTGCAGCCTTGTAATCTAACCATGAATTATCGTTCCCCGTTCGCTTAGCAATCTTTAACAGATTGTCTCTTTGTATCAAAAGTTCAAGAATTTCATTTGTCATCCATGACGGCTGACATCTGCGAGCAACACGTTTAAAACGCCAAGGAGCATGTTTATCTACAGCTTCATTGTACAGGAGTTCCCATGCAGCAACAACGTCGTCGATATCGTCAAAAACAAAAGGTGTATCCCAGGGGACGTCATTAAGAGTTGATAGAAAGTCATTTTCATTAAACCGTTTCATGTTACGGTATGTAATTCTTTTCCTCGCAATAGCTTCTTTTGAACGATGATATTTCCTGGTCACAAATACAGGCAAATGATCAGCCAATCCAATGTCACGAAAACAGACATTCACAATATGATGGGAGTGGTTTGTGTAAACATGATCAAGAATAGTTCCACTAATTGGTCGGGTGACAAAATCAACCAACTGATGAAAATGCATGCTTCTTAGTCCCACAGTAAGCCGATGTTTGTTGAATGTACTTTTCTTGTTGCTGTCAATATTAAAATCACCCAAAACGATGGTTTCCTTGTTTAGTAAATAAGCAGATTCGATGTTTTTTTCTAGGTTTATGTCATCCTCCTTAGAAAACGAGGGTGGGCGATAAACTCCAGCAATAAGTAACGATCTATTAGACTTGAAAGGACATACCTCCAACCAAATAATCTCCAAATCAGATCGTTCCAAATCAGTCCTTCTTTTTACTTTCAACTCAGCATTCACATATCCCATAACACCTCCACCACCTTTTTGGGGCCTGTCCTTTCGGAAGATATCAAAACCATTGACATTAAATAAGGAGTCAGAAACATTTGGCTTGAGAAACGTTTCATTCAAAAACATGATATCAACTTGTGGTTTACCATCCTTCCTGGATAAGTAAAGCTTAATCTGGTCCAGCTTTGCAGATGTCAGACGATTCACGTTCCAATGACCAATCTTGAGTCCAGAAGACGGCAATGCAAGATCAAAGTGAAGGTGTGTCGAATCAACATAATCACTACCATCAATGCTCGAACATGGCGAAGGACAAGAACGTGGTGAAGAGGAAATCGTTGAGAATGAACTGTCGCTAGAACTTACCAACAATTTAATTGGAGTAGGACCAGGCTGAATTTCTACATCATTAGATAACAGCACCAAATGTGCAGCCAAGGCGTATTTGAGCAAGTTAAGAGCCACCAAGAACTTGTAGTTAAAATTAGCCACCAAGGTACAACGTTTCGTGTCTTGAGGCACATTTGCACGAAAAGCAACCGAGGCATCTCCAGCAACAACCAATGACTCGACATTTATCCAGATATCCTTGCGTACTTTCCTGATAGGTTTACCGGTTAGATTTCTGGTGAGGAGAAGAAATATAACAAAAAGTACGATGGAGCGAGCGAAACGCCGCATGTAAGCCATTTTTCTTCTCCAGCTCCCAGCTTCTCCAGCTTTGATTTACGTTAGAAGGCTGTTGTTAGGGACGGACCATTAGAAAAGTGATTGGGGGGTGGGGAAAAAAACAAAAAAAAATTCATGCAAGGGAAAATGCCAAAAAAAAATCATGCAAAGAAGAAGGTAAAAAAAAAATTCATGCAGAAGGAAGGTCCAATTGTGACTTTTTCACACGTAGTAAAAAAAATTCGTGCAGAGGGGTACACCTGAAAAAAAAAATTCCTGCACAAGCAGTGAGCGAAAAAAAAAATTCGTGCAAGCTGAAAATTCCCCACCCCCCCCCCCCCCCATCACTTTTCTAATGGTCCGTCCTTAAGTATCTTGCGTAAAAAGTGGCGTTACGGACCAACGCTAACATTCCCGACGTTGATATTAAGAAAAGGAAGCGCAAAAGAGAAACTTAGTTTGCAAGTTTAAAAAAGAACAACTTTTCACTTTGCTCGGTTATCCATAAAAAAAGAAATAGTCAGCCATTGTTATAATTTACATCACTTGGTACGTTCAGTTGGCAATACTTCCATGACTAGATAAATGACCACCCCTTCTGAATGGCATGAAATTTGCATGAGTGGGATACGAGGTGATATTAACCGTTCTTCTAATGGCGTCAAATTTAATATGTCAGGCTTCTTAGGAAAGCTCATTTTAATGGCTTCAGCGCAGGTGGACAACTTGCTTTTCTTCAAATTTGAGTGACAAGTTATACAAATCCATTCAGTATCAACCCTCTTTTCTCCAGAGATACAAGAATTTAAAATATGTTGAGAACAAGCCCTGTAGTTTTAAGCATTACATTTCACTATAGATGACTTGTACCGCAACTGGTCACAACAGGTACATACATATTCTGGTCCACATTTAATGTTGTTGTGAAAAAAAAAATTATCATTGAAACTGCATTGTGTTCATTTTTCTTTGCTTGACTAGTTGTGTTTCAGTACCTGCTGTAGTTGCTTGGAACTTCCTAACTTTCCTTCTACTTTTCACTTTAGCATTCCTGTTGATTTCCCTTATGTGTTCTGGCTTCTCTACTTTCCGTTTTCTCTTACTTGGTAAATTAATTTCTTTCGTCTGTTCTGGATTTTCAGCATTCCGTTTTCTAAAAGAATGTTTGTCAATTTCCCTCACGTGTTCTGGGTTGGCCTTTTTTCTTTCAGTTCTGGCAGCCCTATTCATTTTTAACTCATGGTATGTATGTCATACCATGAGGTATAGTAATGGTTCGATTTGTCACTCCATTCCCGTTAGACAACTAATTTATGTATTAAATCCGCATTAAATGTGAATTAAACAGGTTCTCCCCTATCTCCCCTGCTAGGTTTGGTTTCGTCCACAAAGTCGTGCAATTGTTTTATGTTCACATATGTGGGGGGGAGGGGGTGGGACAAAGCGGCAGCACATGTTTACAAAATGGCGTCTGTTGTGTTGAGGCCGACGCAAAGATTGTCAAGGCGGGTTTTCGTTCCTTTCGCTCCATCTTTGATCAAAATACACTTTTGAAGATCTCGCGAACGAACAGGAAATGTGTTCAAGAATGCTCAAGGGAAAAAAAATCGGATTTAAAGTCTTAAAAGTGACGATGTCTCCAATTTGGACGACGAGTAATCGATCAGTCGTAGCAAGAGTGCACAAAACGAACTATTCGGAATGAACGCTTTATGGTCTGGGGAAAGGACAGCACTTCATGGAAAAATTACCACATACCATGAGGAAGCTCGAAGGAGCCTTTGATCTCTCAAGAATTGTTGCTGTTCTTGTGTCTTCTTAACAACACAGCTTCGTTCTCTCTTTTCCTAAATTCTGGATCAGCTCTTTTCTTTTTCATGTATTCTTTCATGTAAGCTATGTGTTTTTCATTTTTGTCAACTGGTTTGTCTCCAACTAAAACTTTGAGTGCATGCATTTTGTACCAGCAAGTACTGCTAAGAACTTTGTTTTTCTACTGTAAAAACATAATGAGTTTCACCTATGTGTCCAATGTAAATTTTTTTGCATCCACTCGTCATATTCACTATTTGAACAATAGTAATGGGAGAAAAAGTTTAATCTGATTCCGCAAGACATGTATGTATCAATAAATTAAGGATTGGTCACTGCTTGAATTATGATTGCATCAGCCCATGTTTCCTGACATGAAATATTACTTAAATATCCTTGCCTAGAGTAGTCAGTGTTACTTTCTATAAACTGTTCGGGGTTATGCAGCAAATATTGAACACCACGGCTACGCCCATGTAAATGATTATGAGGATTGCCATAGAGTTGATGTTATACAGCTCGAAAAAAGCAATCACCACCTCCTCCTACATCAAGTGCAGTTCTATGTAATTCACACAACCTGGTTTTTTAGTAGTGAAACTGAACTGGTATCTGCACTACACTGATAATCTGATGGCCCAGGGTTCTCTTCCACATCACCACTTAAAGAGACTAGTCTACAAGACACATCATAAGTTTTAAGCCTACAGTGTTTTATTGCTTGAACAATCTCCCATCCAAATACATGCAAAACAATGGTGAATTCTTATGCTTCGACGTTCTCAGTCGCAAAAGACGCGCATGAAATTTCAGTGTGAAGTAATTTCTTGTGAAAGCAACCTTTCGTCTTCCGCACTTGCTTTCCATGAAATGCAAACGATTGTACTCGAAATGCATAAGCTTTGGCGTCGATGAATTTGGAATACACTTCTTCAGATATGATTTGGTAGCATCTCGAATTATTTTTGTCTTTCTAAATAGTTTTATTATTTTCATGTAGGGAATTCTGGAAGGTTCTCTTTCACGTCTTCCTCTAAAATGCAAGGTAGAAACATACCTTACCCGTGATCTCCTACACTTCATTTCATTTTAATGCAACTCATCAGCGCTTGTTAAATTATCAGTTGGTGTGTTACATGGTGCTCTTGGTCGGTTCATTCATTTTCGTTTGTTGCGAGCTGTTGATCCACAGTATTATTCTCCCATGTCTGCTCGCGTTCGCAATTTTTTCCCGCTCACTGTAGATGTTTTTGGATTTGCCGTAGAATTGTTTACATTTGGGGTTGATTTGTTTGTCTTTAGCGTGGATTTGTCCATCTCGTTCGCATTTCTTTACACTTGGCGAATGATATAACAATTTTTCGCCAAAGGCGAAGAGATTCTCGGTGAATATTCACCGAGACGAAGCCGAGGTAAATATTCACCGATAATCACTTCGCCTTTGACGAATAATTGTTTTAGTATAAATACACAGGTGATTATTTCAAAAAAATGAAAAGAAAAAGCATTGTACAACAAAAAAACACACACATTGTACGACTGGCAGCCATTTTGTTCGTCGAGGGGTTGGGTGGAATGCGCGGAGTGCGGAGTGCGGAGTGTAGAAAACGAGGAGTGTAGAAAATGAGGAGTGTAGAAAACGCGGAGTGTAGAAAATGAGGAGTGTAGAAAATGCGGAGTGTAGAAAATGCGGAGTGTAGAAAATGCGGAGTGTGGAAAATGAGGAGTGCAGAAAATGCGGAGTGTGGAAAATGAGGAGTGTGGAAAATGAAAAAAAAAAGTTTAGTTTTCGCTGTGAAAAAAATTTGTCCGCATTATCAACAATTAATCTAAAAAAATTCCCATTTTCAATTTCCTATTCCCCATTCCCGTTTTAGTAACATCCATGCGTGTGGAAAACGAGGCGTTTGTAATATGGAAATTAACAAATAGAACAAAAAAGAACAGGTAAATATAGGAATTCAATGCGCGTAGCATCTATTGTGAGGAATAAAATCGTACTCCATCATTATTGCCAATGTTTTTGAACAAACGCCTATAAATTGCGTAATGTTCGGATGGCACAAGCTTTTAAGCATTTTTGCCTCCTTAGCAATGTTCCTTAAGTGAGAATCTCCCTCTCCAAAAAATCGCTTGACAACAACAACTTTACCTTTAGGAGTGTAATTTCCTTTCATGACCGACCCAAAACTTCCCTTGCCAATCTCGTCTTTATCCTTAACGTCACTCCAGACAAAGCTGGGTAGGCCCTCAAAGTAACTTTCTGAGAGCGATTTAGTCCCAACGAGTGGTATTTTGAAAGCCATGATGACCTTCAATTATAGCAATCTAGCGCTGTGGCACACGGAGATCAATGAGGGCTTAAAAGCACGTGGGAAACAACTACAATGGCTTATTATTAAACCGGAAACAAACAAACACCTAGAAAGAATGTTCAGCTAGAAAAGTAGTCTAGTGAAAACACAGCCTTAAAGAGCATGGACGGATCGTTAATTCACAATAATGCTACACGCATATTTTTCTTTAATTTATGCGCATGTGTCACGATATCATAGAAACACTCTTTAAAAGAATATACACTCCGCATTTTCTACACTCCGCATTTTCGACACTCCGCACTTTCTACACTCCGCATTTTCTACACTCCGTATTTTCCACACTCCGCACTTTCTACACTCCGCATTTTCTACACTCCGCACTCCGCACTCCACGTATTCCACCGAACCTCGTCGAGGTGATTATTGGCTGATAATCCGAGATAGCGAACCAATCAGAGCGCGCGATTTTGTATAATCACCTGAGTATTTTTAATAATTGTACATAATTGGGGTTGAGTTGATCATGCTTGTAAGCTCGTTCGCACAGTATTTGGAGTACTTTTGTTCGTACGTAACGTAGATTTGTTCGTATTTCACGTGGAATCGTGGAGACTTTCTTACAAGACCAGATGGAAGTCCATTCGCGGAGCAGTTTACGACGTCAAACCAGCAAGAGTACTTTGCAAGGTAAACGAAATGCCAGACATCTGGACAGATCCCTCCAAAATAAAAACCATCGCCACAAAAAAACCCGTCGTTTCCGAAGTGGTGCTCTAGAACAACTAGCGTACTTCGGTTACAAAACAACATTTCTTCATCGTTTCTCCATGTGAAATCGGTATTCTGGAATTTTGTGAGTCTGCGGTCACACTTCCGACCAGCGGACTCCCAAAATCTTAACATAGATCGAGGGAACAAGTGACGAAAGTGGAATTTCTTCCCCACTGCTATAACTCGTTCATTGCTTCGCATTCACGAGTTAAAAAATACTTAAACTGAATGCGAAGGTCAAATCATTAACCACCAACTGGTTATCTTGTTCAAAACATTTATTCAGAACTCAACATAACAATGACAAAACATCTTTTCCTCTTAAGAGCTGTCATAGAGGTTAGAATTAAGGGGCCTCAAATACTCGCCACAGCTAGATTCAAATAGTCTGAACTAAGTGATTCGAGCTATTTATCTGCCGTGGTTGTATCATGTGCATTAAGACGTGAAGGTCATGGGCACACCTCATTAAGTTGGTTTTTATAGGTTCTAATGAGTTTACGAATGTGAAGGTCAAATCTTCAATTCTTAATTAGACTCCTTAAAGCATCCAATCAAATTACTGTTCTATCAAAACAGTTGCTATTTTCATTTGGTTTATAACACTTTTCATCTCGATGAGCAAGAGACCATAAACAAATTCATGATAACGATATTCTTATCTTATCTGTTTTTCTCTTTATGTTTCAAGTAGCTCAATAGAACTGAGCAGTTTTGAGATATTCTGTAACTTGCGGTGTTCCCAAGTTTAGGCCATGAAAACAAAGCTACTCTAAAAGAGTAAGTCATGTGATCGCATTTTAATCAAAACTCCAGCAGAAGGTTGAGTGTAAACAAAACAATCAATACAATAGGCAGTTATAATTAAAATTCTATGAAGTAAATAGAGCTATTCAAAAATAACACTGTGATTGAACTGCTCTACGACCAGGTGGAATGCATATGAAATTTTGAAGATGGATTTTCCATTTCTCAATGACTTTAACACAAAACCGAAACTAAAACGCGAATTTGAAACTGGGTTTTGATTTGCAGTATTTTTTTTTTCTGCAACTGTTTGTGAAACGCGACGCAAATCACGTGAAACAGAACATTACGCAAATCACTCTGTACAATAAACAAAACTTCAGCCAATGTTTACTTCATGTTAAGTGTACACAATAACATTGGTTACTCATACGCAGAGAACGAAGCCACGGATGCAACTAAGAGTTAAACTAGTCAAACAGTGGACGAGCCACAAAAATCTATGACCGTAAAGTAAGCATTTTGTTTATTATTAAATTAAAAAACAAAAGCTCCGCGTGAAACTTCATGAAACGTGACCAGTCTTGAATCGGTCAGTAAAAAGCCCGCTACACTTTGTGTTTATACTTTTTAAGGTAAATGAAAGATTTCTTCTTGGATACTGATTTTATGTATGTTTGTTGGAATGCAGCAAAAAAGCGGAACAATCAAACGAATCTTAGAAGTACGAATTTTTGTTCATGTTTTAATAATGAAATAACCGATACTAACTCCATTGTTAAGTCCAGATCATCTTATTTTGGGATTTGAACCACAGTCGGAAAAGTTAGATATACGAGACATCTATCCAAAGGCGACAAACACTACAGAACAAGCAGGGCACGCAATCTCTTATCCGAAATACTTAAAGGAATCCTGCGAGATTCAACCGCTAAGAATCTTCTGAAAAGTGGTTTACAACGTGTTTGCCCTCAGTAACTGATCTGCGAATTATTTATCATTTCTCATCTCTTATTACGCGATATGACCGCCCATTTTTAAATGATTTTGGATGACATCTTAACGATTCACATTGCAAACGAACGAAATGTACAAACCTACACTTATTGAAAGAATCTTTACCTTACGCTACTTATTCAGCTTAACAAGCTGCTTGAAACTACTACCACAATATACTGACTTAAAACATATTATTCATACATGTACCAAACTACCGATACAATGTCTTTGGGCGAGGCATGTGGTCTTCGAATTCATTGTACACGCTGCATCTGTTTAGGGAGAATTGTCCTGTTTAGTTGGTTTACTTACCGTTTTGATAACTGAGCTTTTATAAGCGGCAGTTGTGGATTCCGTAGTCGATCTTTGGCGCTTATTCTGTGCAAGAGAGAAACATTAAAGCCAGCTTTGAAGCAGGAATTACAAAGTAATTAAAATGAATTTTAAGTTCAATTCGTAAGGGTCATAAAACATTCATAACAAATATGTACGGCTTTTTCTAACTGGACAAAAGCAATCGTTTGTCCTGACAAGCTTAATTTTGGTATGTGAAGAGCAACGAACCTTTAATATCGAACAGGACTGTAAACGACGTGTTAAACACTCTATTAGTCCAAGACAAGAACTGCTTCTTAGTCCAAGTCAATTTCAGCGACTTTCCAGACAATAAACGTGCTTCCAAACTTCAACGAAACGCCATAGTTACACAGGCAAAGATGACAGCTGATTTCAAGCCTCCTTGCTTTCTTTGGATGTAAAAAGCCTTTTTCCCAAGAGGATTCTCCTAATTGTAAGAGATACCATAAGACAAAGTCTAGAAATACAAACGTTCAACGAAATCGATCCGAACCTTGGGTTAACAGTTTTAGTTCGTTGCATGTAGTGGCTTTGTATAAAAAAACGATCCCGTGTCCAGTAAGAGACGCATAAATCCGAGGGAATTAACGGTAATAGATTTTATTAAAATACATTTAAAACTGGTTAATATTACTACTGCTTTTGTACTCGTATACAAAGGAGGGGTTTAAGCATAAAGCGCGGAGAATCATTGGCTAACGAGTTCAAAAGCTTTCTTAATTCCCCTGAGGCTTGTAGTGGACTATTCTGCACTCCAGCAATTGAAAAGTCTGTTTTAAATCAGCATTTTCATCTTCAGCTTATGTGGAAGCGCCGGAGAAATTTCCGTGTTTTTCTTTCTCTCTCAGTTTAACGCAGCTCCGAATTGTAAGTAGATTGAGAGCCTCCAATTAAGCCCTGCATTGCAGTTGGTTTGACGTCAGACAAAATCTTGGCAAACATGCGTGAAAATTTGAACAAGAACATACATAGGGATTCAGTTGGATAACGGCCTTGTGGCCTTGCCTTTTTCCTCCGGCTGGGTAGGGTTGATTGCATTCCAGCCCTACTAAGTATACAATGTTGCTCTGCCTGGCATTGCACACACCGGTCATTGCACTACCCAACCCTCCTGACAGAGGGAGCCTCAAAAACAAAAATATTAAAAAAAAACATACACACGTGAGTTGCATATTTATATTGTGCTGTTTCTTTTTGCAACCAGGCATTTCTTAGTGTTATCATTCACCAGCAGGGAAAAAGCTCATTCTGTTATCAATGAAACGGTTATTCTTGGCATGAGAAATTTACCATTGCAGATAAGTGTGTTAAGGACACAACCAGGCAAACACGTACAGGCACCATGTTAAGTATAAGCAAAATGTTATAATGCCACATCTCATAACCACTGCATTGGTATAAAACGTTACCTTGATGAAATAATTTTGCGCTGATAAAAACTACTTGACTACCTGGAATGGGCTTGTCATTTCGGTTCTATTTATGATAAATACATGATTTTTGCAGGCTCTTAACTAACCAATCAGAAATAAAGATAGAGGTAACAAATACGTGAGTGAAATGCGGGAAGTATAATATATTGGCATGCCTTATGAAATTGTAAAGAAAGTAAATTGAAAATCATTTATGCTTTCTTTTTCATTTCTTATTGTGGAAAGCTATTGAAAGCTATACTACACTCTAACAGAGTCTTGTTTTCAAACTTGGATTGTTTTTGAGTTTGCTTAAGTTTGATTTCTTGGTCAAATAAGGTTCAAGGTAAAAAGGTAGGTACAGGCGCACACGAGCCTTGGAGCTCACACGACCTATATTGCTAGAGTAGAACTTAGCTTCGTTGGTGCTATTCTTTCACTTTTTCGTGCTTAACAGCCTCCCGCGTCACAATAACTCGATAGATGCACGCTACCTATGAACCATCTCTTAACTATAAACCAATCAGAATTATGATGACATAGCTTTGTGAAAGCGCGCTCTATGATTAGCTCATACGCGCGATTCATTCGCCCATGTGTTGCATGCTGATGTCAGATTGTGAAGTTGTGAAGTCTTACGTTATTTAACAAATCGAATGGTGGTTAAGCGTTGTCTGTACTCTTATCGACGAGTAGGCGTCATCACAGTGGTCAAAAAGTTTGACCACTGTGATGATGCATATCGTTGTCGATAGGAGTACATACAACGCTAAACCACATTCGATTTGTTTTTTTACCACAATACCAACGTCAAAGGACATGTTTTTTTTTCAGAGCGCGACCAAGATCGTGACACACAGAAAGAGCAAGCGTTGTCTATAACCTTCTCACAATCTGATTGGTTTACTCCCCAAAATGAGCGTTTCTGATTGACTATTCCATTGCATGACACATTGACATGAGCAGCGTTGTCTAGACTCTTATCGACAAGGGCAAGTTAGCCAATCACATTGCGAAATTAGTAGCAATTGTGGTAAAAGAGACTCGAGAAGCTGAAGTTGCTCTCAGATGCAGCTCGAGCATCTCTTACGCTTCTTACGCTTCTTTCGCGCTTAGCAGCCACCCGCGTGCGCCATAACTCGATTATTGTTGCACGCTGCACGTTCAGTCAAACATAAAATCCATTTATGGAGTAGTGCGAGAAAACAGTAATTTCCATGAGAAATTATTGCTTAAAATTGCGTTAGTACTGTAAGGGTCAAATATTCATGTTTGCAATTAATGGATTTCTCAATCGAAAGTTTTTTCGGCAAGTTATTTTAAAACTGTAGTGTTCAACTCGCCAACAAGTGAACCATTTTCAGTAAGTATTCAAGCTCAAAATTCCTTCCTCTTGAACATCCTTTCATTTCCCGGTAATTGTACCTCTTGTGATAAGCTGAAAATATGATTGTAAAATGTTGTGAAACTGTAACTGGGTAAACAAATAAGATTCAAGCTGTGGAGTCACCTGAGTTTGTTAATAAAAAATAAAAACCAACGGCGTAATGGTTTTCCACGGTCATTATACTGTTACTTACATCAGCAAAATAACTTTGAATTTCTTTTAATATATCACAAAAGTGACGGATCGGATTAAAAGAAAAGCAAAATAGCTGCAACAAAATGTTCTTGGCACTTAATCCGTAAAAACCACAGCACAAATAGAAAACGAGCTTGTGAAACGCCAACCAGTCAACAATTTTGACTGCCCACGTCCAGTTTCAGTCATTATGCTTTTACTTACACGGGCAAAATAACTTTTAATTCATTGTCTTAACTTATCGCAAAAATTTTCAGACTCCAGTAATTTCTTCGCAAAGCATCAGGTTAAACAAAAAGCAAAATTAAGCTACAACGAAGTGTTTTTGGCACTTAAACCGTAACAGTTAGATTGGAAAAGGAACGTGTCAAATGTAAGGACACTCAAGAATTTTGACTTCTTCATTAGATTTACCTCAGTCATTATACTGACAGACTAGCTCTTAACTAGCAAAATAACTTTTTACTTTGTATTTCTCAGTACGTATGGCAAAAAGTGTCAGATTTGATTTCTACCGCAAAACACTGGGTTAAACAGGAAAAGCAAAATAGCTACGACAAAGTTTTTGGAATTTAAACCATAGCGGAAAACTACAAATTTTTTTGGTTTTCGCTCGGTCATTATATTGTTTCTTACACTAGCAAAAACACTTTTAATTTCTCTTAATACATCTCAAAAAGTCACAGATTTGAATTATACCGCAAAGCATCAGGTAAAATGAAAAGCAAAATAGATTCAACAGTTTCTGGCACCTACATCATAACAAACACAAGCGCAAGTTGATAAGGAGCTTGTGAATCACCAAACACTCAACAATTTTGACAACCTCAGTTCCTTTTGATTTCTTTCAGCCATTACATTCTTTACTCGGATACTTGCATGAGAAAAGTAACCTTTAATTTTGCAGGGGTGCTCCCCTGCACCCCTCCCTAACATCCGCCCCTGTAATGTCGCCGTAAAATGACAGAGACCTTTCGAGCTTGCCCCTCGCTCTGATGAAGGCTAACGCTCGTCAACTTCTCTATCATTTGCGGTGGTATTATTTCTCAACTCGTTTGATAACCTCACTGCTTTCGTCAGTGAAAGATGGTTAACAATTCTGCATTGCTTCTTTTGAGTAAAACGTTACGAACAATGAGCGGCTGGGGCTTCATCCTTTGAGAGCTCCGCACAAAAATCAACCATGAAATTCAGCTATTTCAAAACTTATTCGCCTGTGTGGCTGATGATCGATCAGGTCCAAAAAACTAGTTAAATTTCTAGCACTCTTAAAAATTTTGGAGAAATGATGGATTTAAGTCGTCAAACAAGATGACGAAAACCCGATAGCAAGGGCAAAGTAAAACATATAAACACAATTTTAATTTTGAATTTTGTTTTCCTGAAATACTAGTCTATAACATCTAGCAAAAGTGTTTGAGCTTCACGTTACAATTTTCGCTTTTGTCGTCTTTGTTTTATTTCCCCATGTGTGTAACAGAAAAGAGTTACCTTTTAACTTTAAATCAATAGCTCATGTTCCTTCTAAGTAAACGACTACACTGCTGAAAAATATGGAATATCAAGAAACGAAAGAACACAGCTCCCATGAAAGTAATGTTCAGTAGGCTTTAAAGGACCGGCCACAGTTGTGAACGTTGGAACTACAATAACTGAAACAAAAAGCACCATGTTACGGTGCATGCTGTTCAGAAGTGCAAGAGCTAAACTGTTTTCAAAACAAACATTATCAAAGAGCATGCTACTCAATTCGGCAGCTTTTACAAAAAGTGGTAACATTGATTGCTTTTATCCACAGGTGAAACGTAAAACAGTACTTTTGATCAACAATGTAACAGTACACTGTTAAGTAGCGTTTACAAGAATGGTCGCACTACATCGTTTTATGTACAAATGCATAAGTTATAAGCTCGACGTATAATAATTGAAACATGCCATCAGTACCACACTGTTCCACAGCCGTCCAAAAGTGGACGCTTTGCATGGTTCCGTACACAGATGAAAATAATGGAGCGAAAACAGTTCCATAGCATAGAACTGTTTTCCAAAGAATGGCCACACTGTATGGTTTGATCCACAGATGAAAAAGTTAGAACCACACTGTATAGTAAAACAAACAGTACCACAGTACAGTTCTGTACGGTTCAGTAGCTTTCCAAAGAATGGTCACACTGCATGGTTTGATCCACACGTATATATTGAAGGAAACACCACACAGTGTAGTGAAACAAACATTGCCACAAAAAAGTGCTGTACGGTAGCTTTCCAAAAAAATGATCACACAGCAGGTCCTCGGCGTGTTTGGAGCACACTCAAGTAAGTTGAATAAACAGTGCTTTTAGTCCGAACAAGGGTCACTCTGCATGGTTTACTCACAGACTGAAGGTACTGGAATCACACTGTGTAGTGAAACAAACAGTACCACAGTTTTAATTAGTGCTGTTCTGTACAATTTTCAACGATTGTTCATAATGTAGGGGTTTGTCAAGGGATAAGACTTTTTGAGACACAGTCCCACAATCACATTTTGCCAATCAAAAATCTTAATATTCCTGCCACGATTCAAGAAAAATGATCTTCTTGCCACCCGAACAGTTGCATTTTTTTCACCGTGCGCGTGGTAGCCTCTCTGCGTAGTAAGTTCATTATATTTTTCTTTGCGGGAAAGTTGCCCCTGTTTGATTTGCAGTTTACTAGGAAAGCATATCGAAACGATGGCATGCTACGGCGCGCATGTATGTCTTAACCTAAACCGCTCATCCTGGCTAAAGAGAATTACTATACTATACTTATCCCGACTAGAAATGAGTCATACATACACAGAGATCAGTTCAAAATACACGCGTCAAAAAGCTAGTTTGGGAAGTGCTTCTTTTCTAAGAAAAATCGAGCGTACAATGCTTTTCGCAATGTTGCAGTATTACTTCCTTAAAAAAAGCTCGAGTCTGCTTTAAAAATTTACCAGTTTACTGAAAAAAACTTACCAGGCTATCACAGTGCACAAATCTCAAAAATTACTCAAATCATTTAAGGGAGTAATATAAACGGTTTAAACAAAAAAAAAATGCAAAAATCTGCAGCGTAAAACGCCCTGCATACATTAGTGATTTAGCGACTAGTTACATTCGGAACAAAGTTTTTATTTCTATTGGTCGAGATAAGCCAAGAATAAACTCAGAGAAATTAAACGTTGAAACAAACAACCATTTGCACCGATTTAATAACGGTAAAATGAAATATCGCGTTTCATCAAAAACTCAAACAAACAGAAACAAGTTGTGAAAAAGAAAACTAGCGACCTTTTTTGATGGGACTAGAATTAAGTTGTTTTTATATTACCAGATAAATATATGTCGAGTATTTGGAACTTTAAAAATCAAACAATACAAAAAATAAAAGACAAAAAAGGTTTTGAGAAAAAAAAACTGAAAACTGCAAACTGAGTTTATTTTAGTTTAAAACAATAAGCCCCTTTCAATTGACGTATTTGAACTGACGAATTCCATCGACAAATTCAATTAGTAATTGTTGCCGTTGAAATTCCCAAGCAAGCATTTCTAAATTAAAGAAAGTGAATTTCAGATAGTAAAGAGGCAAAAACACTGGCTACCCCCACTTATATACAGCTGTCACGGCACACCAGGTAATGGTAAAATCCAGGATGCAAATACGAAAAGAAGTTGTTTTTAATGGTGTTTTGATCCAAAGGTGACAAACGCCCAGGTGCTTAGGAATGACCTGGCTCATTGTAAGCATGTCACAAATACCTGCTCTGGTGACAGAAGTATAAAAGCCGTGAAGAACCGGAGAACTAGATGCAATTGTCCATGGTAATATCGTGGAAGCTAAGTGTATTGCTTGTGTTTTTTGGCTGTTTGGCTGTCTCTTCGAAAACGTGAGTACCCTTTTTACAGTTGAGTTTAGTTTTAGTTTTTAAAGGCAAAAAATAACGTTGCTTCTAAATAACTGCAAATGCGCACTTTTCGGGTAAATTTATTTTTTTTTTATTTTCTTACTCACTTCGTACATTTTTATTTTCGAAAATCACCATACATTAGGTGGGCCTCGCATGCGCAGGTGTAACTGAACAAACCTGAATAAAAACTGATTCAGAAATAGCACAATTAATATATGCTAGAAAGCAAGGAGCAAAACAGTCATTCTTCACAGAATTGCGTAAAAGCAGGAGAGGAAAACATCTGTAAGGTAAACCGTTCCTTTCTGGGCTCTTTTCACTAAAGTAGTACCGTTTAATCATCCCACCACCGTAAGGTTCACGGAAAAATAACATCCGGAAAAGGATTTACTCCAATGCGATGTTGAAACCAGGTAAATTCCTAATCCAAGCCTCCGGCGACCATTTTTATCTTCTAAACACTTTTAATTCTAAGTGCATTTTGACAGCCTGTGTCTGGCAAAGCACTTTTAGTTGATCAGTCACTCGTGCGGCTTCAACGCTGATATAAAGTAAACTACAACGTGTTGTGCTATAAACTGGCGACCACAGAATTCGGTCAGTGTGATTGTTTTGTGAGTTTGTTTGGGATCTTCATGTCACATCTGAAGAACAGTACTTCGCCATGATAAATAAGCTCAACCAACCGTGGTGGCATTGTTAAGTTTCGTATCGTGGAACACTGAAAATAGCGGAAACTTTCGGACCCCCCTGGTTGAAAAATCTCGCCAAGTTGATACAAATATTCTTTGAACTAACCTAATCCTCCCTATGCAAGACACTAGACAAGAGTGTCGAAGTGTGGGCTCGGTGAATACATTAAATTAACTTTTTCAGTCACTGATTCATTATTTCAAACAAGCGCAACATCAAACTATGTCTGACCGTCCACCTGGCTGCAATGTGCAGTTTTCGTTTAACCATGCTTTGAACAAGTTCAAAAGCAATTTTTTTGAATCCGAAGAATCTAAAATATATCCTAATGAGACAGATGTTAAGAGCTCTCCATTTTAAGGCTTTCAACGACCGCTTCGAATTTTGTAGATCTAAAACCAGTTTAATCAAAGATGATTTTTTTCGGGTTGTCTGCAAGTTTTCTGGGTTGGATCTATTCCATATTTTCGGTTGTTTACGGGAATGACCAGTTATCTGTGTAAGGCTTTCATCACAATTACCACTTCATTTCTTAGCTCTTGGGTCAAACAAAATGTTCATACCGCACTCTGCGCTCTCGGCAATTTGACATCAAACAAAAGCGAGAAGGGTATCCAAAACACATTAGCATTCAAAAACGGCGATGAAACAATTTTAATTTACTAAAAAATATGGAGTTTTTTTTACAACGTCTTATTCTAAAAAGGGAAAAAAGGGTTTTAAAACAGCTTACAACTAATAGCATGGTTACAGTGTAGAATTTTACCCACGGAAATCGAAATAAAGTTAGAAACACACGACAAAATGAACAAAGGATGATCCAAATAAAGATTTTACTCAATAACATGATTATCATCCTATATTTGAACCACAATATAGTCATCCTGTATTGGTTTATTCACCTACGAAAAATGCAGTAAAACCGTAAGCTCATCAGAGTACGTTGCAAAAGCTTGCCAAAGGACGGCCACACTGCATAGTTTGATCGGCCACAGACGAAAAATTTAAAACAATACTATATTCTAAAAGAAACAGTATCGCAATACTGTACTCAGAGTTCAGCAGCTTTTCAAAGAATAGTCACGGCACTGCATGGTTTGATTCACAGGTGAAAAGGTTAGTAAAACACGGTATCGTAAAAAACAACAAACAGTGCCACAGTCTAGAACTGCTCAGTAACTTTCCAAAGAATCACACTGCATGGTTTGATTCATAGGTGAAAAGGTTAGTACAACACTGTATAGTAAAAACAAACAGTTCCACAGTACAGATCTGTTCAGTAGCTTTGCAAAGAATGGTCACTGTATGGTTTGATCTAGAGAATGATGTAAAAGTTAGAACCGCACTGTATATAAAACAAACCTTTTAAGGCGCTCTCTTTTTCTACTTAGCGCAATTGAATTAGAAGTGATGAAAGCAAGATAAAATCGTTTTTACTACTGTTGATTATCACCATATTACCATTCGTGTGCAGCCGGCCAGACTTGAATAAAACGTTTTGTCGGCAAAACGAATTACTTTGGAACTCTGTCATGTATTTAGATTAAATTGGAACAATTAAAAAACGGTTTTTTGATTCGATGCTAAAATTAAAAGGGGGATGGGTAGGGAAAAGGAGAGTAAAGTCATATATGATTATTATGTCACACTGCATGGTTCTTCCCACACCAGCTAGGTGGGATAACTTTAGATTCCAGGACAGCTGAATGCAACCAGGTTTGTTTCAAAACAAACAGTTCAATTCTCTGCGCTAAATTGAGGTTATTCTTTCTGCTTACGAAGATGAGAAATTCCTACCGGGTAGGAAAACTCAGCAGCAAAAGCATTTTCATGACAGTTCAGTTTGAACTACATGCCATACTTTGAAACTAGCAAACAGAACTGGTCAAAGAAGGATTTAAAAGAAATACAGTCCTGTATAGTATGCTGACTAAAATTTGTTTAGGTTAAATAGCCGCCTAATGTCATACATGCGTATGAATTTATCTGTAGCGGCAAGCCTCAGATTACTTTTCACCAAATTACATTATTACACTGCTGTAAGCAATTTCCCACTTCCTGTATCAATAACTCCTCTTTAGACGCGACGTTTTGTATCTCAATTGCGAGGTCCTAACAAAATCTGAATCACAGTGCGTGCAAGAAAATGAGAAACAGTACATACTGCACGTTCGCCTGAAAACATCGAGTAAACGTTAAAAATAAAATGAGCTCGCTATAAATAGTGCAGACCTAAAAGGCTACACCAAGTAATTAAATTTTGGGAACCGCGGCCTGGGTAAGGTTTATTCGTCATTACACTGAAGACCCTGGCAACCATACGAAAGAGAGCGAGGCTTATTCCTCGCCTAAAGAAAAGTACACTTAACTTGTTAAATTCGTCAAGGTAGGTTATAAAAGTCGGTGTTTTTTACGATTAATGGAGATACAGTCAAAATCAATGCAACTTAATTCGGCGGCAAACTGGGTACAATTCACCGATATGCTTTCTAAAACATACCTTGCTACAAGTAAAATAGGCGAGCATGCGCAACCTTATATTTTAGAGAAATTATACTGAAGCGGGTTTGAGTTGTAAAGGCTTTTTAAGGAGTCCATCCAAACAAGAAATGCCCAAGAGTAACACAGGACGAAATCACTGATTTAATGAGGCTGAAAGCTAACCTAAAGTTTAACAAATGATGTGTTTTGTGGATCCTTAAGTTTTACACGAAAATCCTGAAATGTTCCTTTAATTTGACTTTAATGTACTGATTTAAGTCTTCTTATGAAGTATTTTGTAGCAGCTTTAATTTGTAATTAAAGATGGCCAAAAGGCTTATTTCAGACTTTAAGTGTGCTGCCCAAATGGCCTTAAAACCGCTTTTAATTCACCTTTAATTCAACTAAAATGTTTGATTGTTTATTTAAAGTCTCCTTTAATTGCCATTTAGTGTTACATTAAAGGGTCATAAAATCACATTTAAGTTTTCTTTAAGTCAACAAAAAATGCCTTAAAGATTTCTTTAGGGTCATGTTTAATTTTCCTTTTTTTTTGGACTAAAAGTAACATGACCTGTGGTAACAAGTTCTAATAAGAGACCATATGATAAATCTGCTTTACTTCTTTGGTAGAAGCTAGGGTGAACGCTTCTTTTTTCATATTTCTTGTCCACATTTTCCCTCACTTATTTCAAACACAACCAAAGTGGACTGATATTCCATTCTGCATCTTGGCTTTCTTTCAGGAGACAAAAAATGTTGTGAAACCAATTGAAAGATTAAAGTTAACATCACTTTATTCTACTTTTAAATGCAACAAATGACAAATCAGGTCTATTTACATCCTAGCAGGTACAACAGACCCATTTCAGCAGGAAATATAGAAGCATATTGTTCATATATCATGTTTTCACATCTATTTAATTATAATATACTTGTATTTGCACTGCTAGTAAAACGGTCATAACTACTATAGATGAAGCTTCACAAAAACACTAATGTCTCTACACTCTTATGTGTTGCTGTTGTGCTGCTTTATTTACCCATGGTTGTTTCAAACTTTGAAGTATTTCCAGAAGAGGTGTAATTCTGTTCTTCCATGATCTTATTTTGTCTACAGGCAACCAGACATTTATTAATCACTCTAGCAAGTTGTTGAGAAAAATGTATGCAGACAGCATCAAAAGAATCTGAGCACTTAATTGTAATAATTTCTTTTGAGATTAAGCAAAAAACCTTGCTGTAAAACAAGTAAAAACTAATGAAACTAAATCTATTTATACACCGATCAGTGATGCAAGCAACACAATTATTACACAGGGTTGCCACTAATTGGGATAGAAAATTTATTTCTGCCACAGAAATAAACAATTCCTTTGCAGGAACTTTACAAAATGCATTACTTTTGTTAACAAGCAATCTCCACAACCTAATGACTAGCACAAAGTAAAATTCCTCGACTTTTAGGTATATTGAGAATTTCAATGACATCATTTACAATTTTTCAACTTTTTCTTAACCTTGAAAAAAAAACAAACAAACAACGTTTTTCCCTGACCATGACAACCCTGTTACTCCTCCGTTAACAGTATTTGTAGCCAGAGCAATGACAATTGAAACAAGCCATCCAGTTAACATCATCAAATAACTTTCAGTTGGCTTTTGAGTTGTCTCCATTGTATGCCAAAGTTCCTCTCACAGTGCCACTGCAGTTATACACAAATTAAATTGAAACTAGCCATCAAATTAAAATAAAAATCATTCCGACTTTGCTTGTGACTTATCAGCATTGTGTGTCACTGCAGTTATACAGCCTTCGAATGAAAAATTTGTTGAAGAATATTAGGCAGTGCATGTTTTTTGCAAAAGTATTTTAGCAGGTACAAAATACAGTTTATAATAGCTAGTACAAGGCAATGTATGAGCTCTTTGCCATGCTCTTGGCAGTATTGAAAAAGAAATTAGACTTCTTTTCATAAAGCCATTTCTAAGCCTGTATTTTGCACTTACTAAAATGTCACATTAAATTAATTTTGACAGCCCACTCAGGAAGGCCATGAGGGGTCTCCTCTTCAGACAGGTCACTTGATATTGTCCTAGGAAGGGTTCTTTACTTAATAGCCAACAACCTTTGGTTGACCATTCCCATCATCCCCATAGTTTCTCTCCTCACTGCTGCAGCCCTTCCTTTTGCACTGGCATCTTGCTACTGAATCACATCAAGGGCAACTGCATGTCTTGTTTATTTCTGAAAGATAATGGAACCAAGTTGACATCGCTGTGTAACCATGAAGGGCGTTAAATTAACATTTTTGCTGGTAGCCACTTGGCTCTTAAAATTTCTCAAAGTGGAAACCAATTCCAAAAAGTTGGTTGCCATTTTTAAAGACAATGTGATAAAAGATGAGCCAGCAAAATTTGCATGTGCTACAAAGTGGTCACTATTATGAGTCATATACAACGTTTCAGCAACCTAAATCCATTATGGCGTCTAGCTATTGATCAAGATGCATGTGCTAGGTTTTGGAAACAAACTTAACAAGGAAGTTTACTGTAGATTTATCTTTGAACATCTACTTAATTCACTATAACTTAACCCTATTTTAGCCCAAAATTTGTCATTTTCCAAAACCATATTCAGAACTACTGCAGGCTCACATGTCTTTTTTCCCTAGAAATGAGTTTCTGTTTGAATATGTTGGTATTCTCTTGCACTCTGCACCAAACTACATTGTAACAGATGGAAGCAACCTGTGTTTAAGTACAGGGACTATTAATTTTTAGTTTGTCATGCAGGCAATGCAAAATGAAGCCAGCAGTAAAACTGAAACAGCTTGCCCATTGAGTCTCAAGCTTTTTGTAATAGTAAAACAAAACAAATGAGAAAGCTTACAGGGGATTATCAAGCCTCAAATGAAACTTTCAACAAGCAATTACAATGACACTTAAATTACACCACCTCTATACCTATCCCTAGGCTTAAAAACTGTCTCCCTTAACCCTTTCACTCCCAAGAGTGACTTTATAGATTTTACTCTGTCTAACGCCAGACGATTTTACTCGTCAACTGGAGACCCCTTGGGAGTGAAAGGGTTAAGAACTAAAGACACAAACAATACATGTATATTTCTACAGACATAAAGGTTACAATATATACCGTGTGCAAAAGTGAAAAGTCTATTACCAGTACTTGTATCTGGGTACCAAAAAACATATATCGTGCAGTGACATCTACAGCGTTCCTCCATATATGTACAATGCAGTATAAATTACATGTATATTCTGATGAGCATTAATCAAAGACTCCGGTTTTGGAAGGATATTGCTATATGCATAATAAATTATAGTTCCTCTTTTGAAAAATTGCAGAGACTTACTTTTTCATCAAGGTGAAATCCATTGAAATCCTCCCTTTTGATCAGGACTCTGTATACCTTCCTGAGAGATCTCTATTAAGCAAACACATGAAAAAAAAAATAATGTCTGATGTTACAATAGGCTAAACTTCCTTTGTCAAAGGACTGTTCGCATTGTGCCCCTCCTAACTGGCTCAACCGAAAAGAGGTGCATTTCAGTCAAATTAATTAATTTAAGATAATTATTTAAATGAAAATAATTTATGCACAATTTGGGCGCCAAAACGTATTTCATAAACAAAGCCATCGAGAACGAATTTTACGGGTCAATGCATCATGTTCTAATAAGCAGAAATTAGTATACAATTATTGTCATGTATATGCCGTATTTATGTGATTAAAAGGTGCAGTTCTTCTACTTACTCTACAACCGGCGGGAACGGCAATGAGTCTCTGGCTCGTTATCATCTTCGGAGATTTTCTCCCAGAGGAATGCCTGGAGTTTACCCCTCATTTAACCTTTGCTCAATCCGTTTGAGCACTTCTGCTTGATGCTTGCTTGTCCTTTCGTGCTCTTGCCGCAGCTTTTCGTTCTCTGCGGCAAGATCACGGTTGCTTTGGATGAGTTTCCCCAACAGCACGACGCAATCTTAATAAGACATTACAGAACGAATTCACCCGAACTGATCTTCCAATCTGCAATTAGCCTGAGTGTACAAGAAATTGCACAATAATACGATATTTATAATCTCAGTGGGCTAAAGAGCAACAAAATCAGAGCTAGGCCGGCTCGAGTGTCTTTCAACGAACATCAGTTTGCGCGCTCCGTTGTACAAATCCGGCCCCTGATGTCTCGCCTCGCTCTGGTTCAAAATTCGCTGACCCGTAACACAAAAGGCTCAAAAGGTGATACTCCTGACGTGGCCGCACAGCTTCGAAATCGGCGGGAACAGAGCGGGAACACACGCAAAAGTTTGGGAGGTAAGTTCGACGAATTTTTTGTACTTTCTTTGCATGTCAGGCGGTGTGCGTAGTCTTTTTCCTAGATAAAACTAGATGATAATGCCAATTTGCATCTCATCGTACTCAAGTAATAGGCAGTGACCCGGCAATGATCATAGATGTAATTAAGTTTGGATGTATTCTTAAAGGTTTAATACAATTATGTATATATCGGCCTGTTTAAGTTTCACTGCAAGCGCCATCGATTACATTTAGCTTATAATTTCATGGCTTGCGAGGCAAATTTGTTAAGAATTACATTGTACACGGGCTGTGACGTTCTGTGATTATGTAAGCTTACATTATCCGAATCCTAAGCTTGTAACTTATTAGCAGGACATCCAGGACATCATGATAATTTTTCAACAGGGGGTAGGGGTTGCAGCACAGTTTTTTTCCACAAAAAATTCGTTTGTTTTAGTGCATTCATGAGTGGTTACCAAAACTAGATAGTGAGAAAATTTATGTAAAAGGCAAATACATCATGAGTCTTTCTGAATTTAAGCTGACTCTCTCTTTGAAAACTCTATAACATGGCTTCTGATATGTTACAAATTTGAAGAGCATAGCCAATATTTGAAATTCCAAATTCTTAGCTGTCCCTTTGTTCACGTATACTATGTAATGCTTGCTTAACCCTGTGTAGTAATCCCCATGTATTCATTACTGGTTCAAACTTGTTTTCTCTCCAACTGATTCTTTTACTGTAGATGGAAAAGCATAACAAAGATAAAAGAAGGGAGTAATTGAAGAAATGTAAGAGGAGATTGAAAGGTTACAGAACTGAGGTGCAGTACATGGAACAAAGTGATTCCACTGAAGAAGATCAGAGTACATGTAGTTTGGTCCCAGAGAAGAACAACTATAACATTGATGACGACAATGGTAGTGACAGTGGTGATTGCTGTTGTTGCTTGGATCTCACTGATCCCAATTTGATTAAAATGTTTGCCCAACCAAAACTAAGTGAGGATCTCCTTTATGTTTCATTTTACCGCTACCAAAGAAACAAGAGGAACCTGTTGAAACTGCTGAGTAATTTTCTTCAGTATACATGACTGCCTTTTACAATTTACGAGTCTACAACATCTTGCAGCAATAGGGGTTTCTTTCCCTTTTTGAGCAACCATGTTGAAGTTACAGATTTTCCATTGGTATACTTTGCCTTTAGTAGTTGTGAATATGGGGGAACCAGCACAAATTAATAAAAAATAAAAAAAAAAATACTAAAATTGCGAGGGGAACCAGCACAAATTAATAAAAATAAAAAAAATTACTAAAATTGTGCGTGCCAGCACAAAAGATTTAATAAGTCTCTGCAAAGTCTCGGCCAAGTTAGGGGCCGACAGGCGGAGCGAGCAGAGCGAGCGGAGGGCGAGTCTAGACAGGGGGCAAAGTCTCTGCAAAGTTTCATAAGTACGTTTTAGCTTAATAAGTCTCTGCAAAGTCTCGGCCAAGTTAGGGGTCGACAGGCGGAGCGAGCAGAGCGAGCGGAGGGCGAGTCTAGACAGGGGGCAAAGTCTCTGCAAAGACCACAAAGTCCAGAGATTACTCACCACCACAAAATTTATCAAGGAGAATGGAACCAGCACAGAAAAAAATAATTTTTAATTCCTATTTAAAAACAAAAAGAAAATATTGTAAATGGAACAACAATTAAATGGATTAAAAGCCGAGCAATTAAAAAAATTGGTCTACTGGTATAACCCACCAAGAAAGTCATATTATAATACTAAAGCGAAACGCATCGAATTTTTGATTAATATTCCTGAAATAGTTAATAATGTTCAAGAAATCATTGATAATATTCGGGAAATTAGTGAATCATTAAATGCCGAACCGCGCAGGCCAGATCAGAATACACCATTACCAATTCCGCTTCCACCCCCGCCGCAAGCAAATTTACCAACCCCACAGCCAAGCACATCCCAAGACTTATCTGATGTATTTATTCCAGAAACACCACCCGGTTCTCCGGATCGATTTAGACCAGGCACACCGCCACCTACTTCAGAACTTAAAACTAATATGTATAATTATTATTGTATTCATAAAAGGCAGAAATTAAGATGCAAAGAGTGTGGCGGTGCGCAAATATGTGAACATAATAGAAATAAAGCTTATTGCAGAGATTGTGGGGGATCACAAATATGTGAGCATAAAAAACAAAGGAATCAATGCAGAGATTGTAATGGATCGCAAATATGTATACACAAAAAACAGAAGGCGCGTTGCAAAGAATGCGGTGGCAAAGGAATATGCATTCATGGAAAACAAAGAAATTTTTGTAAGTTATGCGGAGGATCGCAAATTTGCGAACACAATAGACAGAAGGCATTTTGTAAAAAATGTTATGAAAAAAATTATGTTATATAATCACTATTTTTCGGATTATATAACAAAAAGACCAGAAGGGCTTGCCACACCGAAATTTATCTAAATCTTAAACTAAAAGTTATGGGAGAACCCTTAAAATCAAGTTTTTTCCATTCATTGTCAAAGATAGTTAAATCGAAGTGGTTTATGGGGCTCTCATATTTTTGAACCGGAATTGTTGGATAATCCTTTGAGGGTATGTTTGCAAGTAGGTTTGATGGCGCAAGTTTCACAAGTTCGCCATATTTGGTTTTATTCATATATGACGATTTATTATCCACTATACTACACATAAGTCTCAGAGGTTCCTTAATCTGAATATTAATGGGGTATAATTTACCAGGATTTATAACTTCAGGAACTCCTAAACCAACCGCCAACCCTCTCGTAAGTTTAACTTTGGTGCTCTTATTTGAATAAAGATAGTCAACAGTATCAGTCTCAATTATTGTTATTTTTTCCACTTCAGGATCATTAATAAAGATTGATTGAAGGCCACGAAGAGAATATGTACCGGGTTGAATTATGAAACCCTTATTTTTTTCATCTAATATTGTCTGTCGGTCCTTGAAATTAATCAATCTTTTGGTTTGTATATTGCAATACAGGAGCCGTATCTCCTGAAGATTTTTCAGCGGCGGATCTAAATAAACCCTCGTTTCTGAATCGTACATTGTGATACTCAGCATTTTGTTTTGATTACACCATGTTCATCTTTAGATTTATATAATCAAAACATTAACGAAACAAAAACCAGGATAATAATGCCCCACCAATCGCAAAAACAATAAGATTATTTTGATGAGGAGATGTTTCTATATTACTAACTTGTTCTTCCCCTTCTCCAGTTTCCTCCTTTTCATTTGATTTGGGTTTCATTGGTTGTGGATTGGTATTTAATAAAACCTTTGAAGATCCTAAGCTATTTGGTATTCCGACATTTTTTGTTTCAATATTTATTGAATTATTTTTCCCAAATTTCATATCTTCTGTTGCTATTTTCAGATTATTATTGTACCCAACCACACTTTCTGTATTTATAATCATATTACTTGGCATCAACCAAACTCCTGGAGCAACAGCTAAATCAAGTCGTAATTTAGTTTCCTGTACAGATTGTTGGTAATTTTGAACGGATTTAGAAATATCATTTACTTTAACAGAACTTTCAAATAAGGCTTTGAATTCATTTTGTGTTTCTATTGCTCCGCCACCGCGGCCATAAATTGGGTTTCTTGTATTAACTTGTGATCCTAATATGCAGTAAACAAAAGCCTCAGCGGATCGATTTAATCTTCCAAGCCCCGCTTTGGTGAGTCCATGTCCTTCCGCAGGAATAAACCAAGCATATTTGAAATCACTAAATAGATCATTTCTGATAAACGAGATTTTATTTCCATCTCCATCTTTATAACCCTCATCAGAAAATTTATTTTGCCCCGGCCAAGTATTTGCATCATGATCATAATTTCTTACAATATATAAATTTTCATTTCCTCCCGAGCTGTAATAAATAAATATATCACCCAAACCATGATTTCTTCCACCTTTCCACCTAAAGTCAGAATTATTACTAACCTCAAACTCTTTACACAATCGATTATATGCGACTTTATCATATTGATTATTTTTTATTGAAAAAGTTTGTACGTCGGGAAAATGCACACCCATTTCATTTAATATTCTTCTTATTGTAAAGTATATGTGAAACTTTATAAAACTGCTAATTACTTTGGGGTAATTTAGGCTTTCAAAAAGACTTATCCCGCAACCAGATGTTGCGCACCAAACCGCAAAGTTAAGTTGCTGGGGCCAATAACTAATATCAGGTTTACTCAACCATCTTTTGCATTCCTTTGCAGAATTAAATGTTACAACTTGTGATTTAAATATGTTTCTCATATTTGCAGTGAATTTCTTTTTATCTGAAACATAAATATCTAAAGATGTTAACATTTTTGTCGGATCGTTTGTAAATTCATCGAATCTAACGCCAGGTATTGGATATGTTTCTCTCGTAAATGTTAAACTTTTGGGAAATGAACTTACTTTTACTTTATTTTCAACTCCCAAATCTTCCCATAATAATGTTTTCAAATTATTTGAGAGATTTACAGTCCAAGTTTCCCCAGAAGGATCATCATCGGACATAATTGTTGTTCCATTAACTTTCCATTTAATATATCCGCCAAATGGGTCATTCACAAATGAAAATTTATTTAGGTTCGCGTTTGGATATCGAGTTCTGAAATCATCAAATAACATCTTATTCTTTGTGTTTCAAATAATGTGATCTTTAGATCTTTTAAGAATAAGATGTAAAACAATTGCAACCAACTTCGGTTTTCTCATATACAAGTTTTAATGTCCTTTCCCTCCGGTAAGTTCTTTCAATAGATCTTCGCGAACTTCCCTCCTTATCATACTTATGTCTAAGTTTTTTTCTGTATCTTTTCTAAATTTTTGTCGAACTTCTTGTTTTAGTTTTTGAAACTTTTCCAACTCTGCCAAAATTATGGAAAATTCTTGATCGGATATAACATTATCTTTCAGTGCTTTTGAAACTAAATCGTTAATGGTGTTTAATTTTGATTTTGCAATTGCGGCGGTTTGTTCGTGTTTACTAACTTTTCCAGAAAGTTTTTTTGCTGCATAACCGAATCCAATCGATAATCCGCCAAAAACCCCACCAACAACGCCCAAAGGCACACCAACAATAGCACCAAAACCCGTGAGAGAAGTTCCTAAACCGCTTGCTGATAGAATAACTGAAATCAAACCACCTGAAATACTAATTTTTGCACATATTCCTCTCGCCCTATTATATTTTTTCCTTACTTCTTCGTAATGTTTAATTTCTTTCTCTAGATTTTGCAATACTTCACTTGATTTTTGTAGCCTGAAATTAGTAGGATCTGTATTATTTGGTAATACAGGGTAAATTCCATTGTATTGATCCATATTGTATTTTACTGATCACCACGATATCTTTAGATCAGCAAAGCCGCCCAGCTGCGCTGAAATTTGTTACTTACTCTTCTTTTTTATACTTTCCACAAAATATAGAACTACGGCCATTATCAAAAACCAAGCATTTTTACCTAAAAATCCAATAACCTCACCAGCTGTTTTGAAAAGAAAGCTAACTATTGCGCCAACCATCCCCGGTAATATTTCCCCCAGTTTTTTTCCAAGAGTTTTCAAACCATTTCCAACTCCTCTTCCTAAAGCAGATAAACCCTTTGAAAGATTAGAAACTATAACTCCAATAACGACACCCACCGCACTTAGAACAGCAAAAACTGTAAAACCATACTTTTTGAATAAATACTTTAGCCGATCACGTAATGGCATATTTTTAAGTATTTCATCATTTTTTTCACTAATATCAGCCATTTCTTCTTCGTTTAATATTAACTGTCTTCTTGATAGTTCATCATAAGTTTCAACCCTTTTTGCTAACCTATCTCGACTTTGTTCAATATTTTTCAAGCTAGCCAAATCTTTCTTACCCTTTTCATTCTCGGTTTTGATTTCTTTCAAATCATTAAGTAAAGTTTCTGCATATTGTTTTGCATCAACCTTCTGTCTAACTGCGGCTTCTAAATAACTATCTTTTTCTACGATTGTGGTTTGATTTCGTTCAATCACACCCCGCAATTCTCTTTCAATTGAAACATATCGATCTATTTCGAATTGGCTTGTTTCCGCTACCGCTCTTAAACCATCTAATGCATTACGCAAATCCTTAATTTCTTCATTTTTTTCATTTAATTGAGATAAAAGATCATCGCCAGCCTGAACAACTTCTCCTGATTTTTTGCCCAGAGCATTCAATATGGTGGCAGGGAGTTTTTTATTAATATCGCCATTTTTATCGAATAAATTATGCCATACAACTTTATCAGGATCGCTTCGGGGGATTGAGACTACGATTTTTCCCCACCTATTATATTCGAAAGAAAAAATAGGTTTAGCATCTGGAAATTTATTTAAAATATCCCCCCACACTCGATCTTTTTCATTTTCCTTGTCACGAACCACTATTTCTTTGCTTGGTAATTGTGTTTTTGGTCTTGCTCCCTCATTCTCATAATTCCTTTCACCTCTGGTTGTAGATGTTACTCGAACAGGTATTTTTGATGGTTTTCTGCCAAGTAGTTGGCTATCTTCATCATAATCATCTGGGTCTTCTTCTTCCCCCAATCCAATGGGATCATCGTCCGGTACTTCTGGTAATGTTGCCATGATTTTTTTACTCATCAGTATGAAATCTTTAGACGAAGAAAAAATAGCTTCGAAAATAAATCATTTATGTTATATAACTTATTTTGATCGATGTATTACAAGTTATATAATAATTTATAATATTTTACTAACCGCATAACCTAAACCTAACATCCCCGCTCCGACATATACCATTTCTCCCGTCTTTTGATCATCGCTTGGTTTGTAATAATCAGAGAATTTTGGTTCATTCATTTGAGCGTACAATTCAAAAGCCTGATTTGTAGCCGAAATATTTTTTGTTGCTTGATATTTTTCATCTTTTCTTTTCAGTTTCCAGTCAAGCATTTCTTGTCTTTTTTCCTGATATGCTGCGTAATCTCTTTGGTATTTTTCCATTGCTTTATCGTGTCGTATTTTTTCTGTATCCCCATTGCGACCGGATAAATATTTTGCAAGATAATTTCCTCCAGTAAATGCAGTTGCATTCAAGATGGCCCCGCCAATCATCATTCCTATTGATGCTAATGCCATTATTTTGGTAAAATCTTTTGTTCCTCTAAATATGTTTTAAGATACATGCTTCCGGATAATACAGCAACCCATTTCGCATAATTTGTAATACTTGAAGATGGGTCACTCAAAAATGATTCTTTCATTAGCTTCTTAGCTGCATACCCAACCCCAGCTCCTAATCCGATAAGTACCGCTGAATCAGTTACAGTTTTCACAAGTTTGTTTTCGGTTGACATAATTTTTACTGTATCATTGAGAAACTTTTAAATGACTTTATTCCATTCCCAAAGATTTTGAGGTTAATGGAATTTTTGCCGGTTGGGGTATTTGTGGTACTTGTGATAAATCAGCTATCCTACTGGAATATCGGACGAATCCCTCCCCGGCTTTTTCTCGATATCTCATAAAAAGATCAAATGCTGTAAACCCCAATCCAACAACGGATAAAACAGTAGTAAAAGATAACTCTGGAAGCCATGATTTCGCTTCACTATATGTATTTTCATTTGCTCCGCGGCCCGCTGGGGCTGGCTCTTCTTCTCGTTTCATTTCCCTAGCTAATGCTTCTTTTGCTTTTTTATTATATTCTGCTAATTTCTTACCAGCTGCGACTTTTTTTGGATCTTTCTCCCTCTTTTTAGTATCTTTCACCCATAGGGCTCCGGCTCCGCCGGTATTTCCAGGTGCTGGGTCGGCTGTTATTTGCTCAGTATTTTTTACTTCTACTTCATTTTGTTCAGACATTGTTATTTAGATGCAACAAATAAGTTTTTAGATCTGTTTAATACACAGTATCAACGCCTTCAGTAGATTGCTTAGTTTCCTGAACAGTTGTGCCACCATTTACTGGTTCTTCTCTTGAAAATTGTTGGTTTTTGTTGAATTTTATGTGTTTAGCTACTTGAAATAGCCCGCTAGCAAGTGCCGCCAGCCTTCCTGCTTTCAACACCAAGAGTCCTACAATGTTTGTTAGTTCGCGATTTACCAAATCATCATTCTTCAGATCTTTGCAAAGAGATTCTATATCATCAACCGGAACTAAATAAGAAATAAGTTTTGAAACTAATTGAAGGGACGAATCTACTAATCCTCCGTTAATTTTCTTACCCATTACCGCCTGGTAACGATTAAAATACTTTTCGACATCTTTTGCGGATAATTTCTTTATATCACCCAGACTCATTTCCGCCCCTAAATATTCCTTTGTTGTTCCTAAGGCTGTGAGAATGGCAAGTGATTCCTGTTTTATTTCAAGATCCTCACTTTGATTAGTATCATTTTTTCCCTCAGTTTTTTCTGTCGTTTGGTCAATATAATCTTCCGGCTTTGTCATATTTGTTAAATCACTTCTGGTATCTCTAAATAGCAATTAAACGGATATCGCAAAGATAAACATAGCCTAGAATATTTTTCGGTTTTCAGGAGTTGTACAAACTTTTTCCCTAATTCATAATCCAAATCTCCTCCGTAATCTTCAAAAAACATTTTCATGCCTTTCTGCGACGGATTATGAAAAGTAACAACGCAGGCTACATTTTCACGGAATGGTTTTGCTATTGAAGTTAACTGCTGGGTTAAAACCCAAACCGATAAACCATGATGCCTTCCGGAGAATGCCAAATCAATAAACTTATTCGATCTTTTCTTCAGATCATTCGAAACGGCGCAATCATCCAAAATTATTAATGTATTCGTACCAGAGAATAAAATTTGGCAATCATTTAACAATTCATTGATCTCCTCTACGTTACTTGCATCCGGAGATAATACATAAAAACGCTCATCCTTATTAGCAAAATTATGATAAGTTTTATTTTTAGAATAAGTCGGGCAAATTAACACAATATATTCAAAAACTTTCCGGAAAGGACCTCGGAGCTGTTCAATTAAGTACTTTGTTTTTCCGCAATTTGTCGGTCCAGTTATAATACAATGAAATGGTATTTTATCTCGCAAATCTTCCATGATTTTTGTATCATAACTAAATGTTTTTAAATTTAGGTTCTTCCCTCTGGTCCGCAAAGCGGGGAGGCGCGTAAGCGCCGATCAGTACTTAATTGATCTCAAACTTGAATTCATAATCTCCAGCATTGCGTCTGCTACAACAAACATATGGCAAGTTACGGTTCCGGATCCGCTTTGTTTTCGTTTAATTTCTATTTTTACGCCATCGTGCGTATTATTTAGTGCAAGTCCGCCACCGTGAATACCATTATCTGGATGAGTTCTAGTATCAACCCAAAGTGCAAACTTATCCGCGTAAAATTCTTTTTCTTTCAAAGAAATTTGTAAACCATCATCCCGCTGGAATCTTTTTTTTACTGATTCCCAAAGATCGGACGGAATCATTCCTCTAGAGTATATTCTATTTGGCACGCCATCAACATCAATTTCAACGGAAGATATGCCTGGATTATAAAAATTTTCAGAATCCCTTGCTCCTGGGGTTTGGGGTGATAAAAACAAAAACAATATTCCTGTCATTGATCTTCTCGGTAAATTAATATGCTGATTAATAACACCATCTCCAGCAATGGAAAATGTAAAAGTTTTGTGCAAAGTAACATTTTCATAAAAGAATCCTTTACCAACTTGATAAGCCGCCTGGGCCTCGCGGGCCAAGTATTCGCTAGAAATTGAGGAATATTCCAACTCTAAGTTTTTGATTGAATAAGATGGTGCTTTAGTTGTGTCAGAATAAATAAGAATATTAGCGATTGGGGCAAGAGTAATCTCAAATATAAGATGATTTTCCAACGCTTTCGGATAAAAAACACCGTGATCGTTTAGAATAGGATGATTTATTGGTATTCTGTACTTTGAACCATGAACATTAGCTAAGGTAACTTCTTTTACATCTTGTGTTTTTTTATCTCCCGCGTTTGTTCTAAGTTTTCTGATATTTAGTGAGGAAATACCTTGTTTTAATCTATCTTCTCGCTCTTCTTCGGTTAAGAATAAATCGCGATACGTTTGAAATAAATCATATCCTTGAGTATCTTGCAATGTCTCTCCCCCGAAAAGAACTTTCATTCTGGTTACAAGATTACAACCTAAATTATTCACAACTGTGTTATTTGCATGACCCTCGACATCCAAATCAAACATAAGAGAAACACTCCCAGGGACAATCACTAAATTCTCTGCGAGTTTTGGAATATTTATATATAATGTTTCTCCCGGGCTGGCGGAGGATGGATTTAGAGTAATTCGATTTAGGGTTGATTCTGCTTTCAAACCAAAGGGTTCTTTTGGAATTCTGTTTGGGTTAATTTTTTCAGACGTCATTGTAAATTTATAAGATACTTTGGTTAACCTTTAAACCTTTTCTAACTTGGAAATATGTTTTAATAAACCTTCTCTTACCTCGGGAATTGAAATTAAAATATTAAAAATTTGATCGCCGTCTTCCATATATAGAATTTTTTTCCTAATAATTTTTTTCATAATGTTGATTTGGTATTCGGTAAATTTTATTTCTTCTTCCTCCTCAACCATTTCAATTTATAAGATACTTGTTTATTTTTAAATGATGACAAAAATATCGGCTGCGCCGGCCCCGCTCCTTGAGCGGATATATTATTCAACTGAAGGATATTGGAAAGGATATTCTGCAATTCCTAAATTAGCTGAGAAGGCTAGAGTAAGTGAAAATGAGGCAAAACAGTGGTTGCAGAAACAGGCAATATGGCAAATCTATCTACCTGCTCCTAAATATATACCTAGACCTCACTGGACTGTGGATAAACCCAATCAGATTCACCAAGCAGATTTATTATTTTTACCGCATGATAGAGTTAGAAGAAAAACATATAAATATGCGTTAGTTGTGGTTGATATCGCCTCGAGATATAAAGATGCTGAGTCATTAACCTCAAAAGAAAGTCGAGAGATATCAGAAGCTTTTAAGAAAATATATTCTAGAAGATTGAAATACCCAAAAACATTAATGGTTGATCCTGGGAAAGAATTTATGGGCGAAGTTAATAAACTCATGAATTACCATAATGTGAAAATACAGAGAAGCGAAGCCGGTAATCATAGAGCTCAAGCATTTGTGGAAAACGCAAACAGAATATTAGGCGAGCGATTATTTAGTCATCAATATGCGCAAGAAATGGTTAGTGATGTGCGGTCAAGAGTATGGGTGAAAAGATTACCAGCTATTCTAAAAACTTTGAATAATACACCAACTAGAATAACTGGTAAAGAACCTGATAAGGCAATAAAAATGAAAGAGGTTGATATTGAAACCAAAAGATATAATCGAGTTGTTGGTCTTGATGAGGAAAGATTGTCTCCTTATGTAAAAGTTAGATATCTATTATCTCCTGGCGAACTTGAAGGTGGTGAAAAAAGACGAGCCACTGATCCTATTTGGAGTATTAAAGTTTATGATATTACACGTAGCGTCGTTTCGCCTAATCAGCCAGTTTTGTATTATTTAGTAGATGGGCCGAGGCGGGGGTTTGTAAGGGAAGAATTACAGGTTATACCCTATGATACAGAACTTCCTCCTGATTCTGTTTTAGTGTGATCCAGCTCTGCTGGGGGAGGGCTCCGCTCGATAATGGCCAATAGCTAAAGTATGTATTCCATCTTCGCAAATTATTCTCTTATCATCATTAGCGGATAATGCGATTTTATTAACAGTTTCAGAATAAACGTTGTGTAATCGGCTTCTAATTATATTCATCTCTCTCATTTGCGGTTTTCTGGTTTTTAGGCAAACATTATAATCATTATGAGTTATTGTATTTTTTACAACTGATTGCTTAATTCCTTTATCCTTATTTATCTCTTTATTTTTATCTGTTAATATTGAGTATAACTTAGACCTTAAACCTGTAAATTCTTTTATCGGAATTCCGCCCATTTCATCTTTGAACTTTCCTATTACTTTTTTGTTTACAAGCTCAATTCCAGAAGGATGATCTCTAGGATAATTACTAGTGTCAAACTTTTCTCTAACATCAGGGCTTATATCTTTGTAAAAATCTAGAGTTTCTATTTCATATACGAGTGAATCAGTATCTGTCATAAGTAATTTAACCTTATCCCCATATTTCCTTTTAATATAATTATAATGAAAATCGTACATTACTTTTTTACTTAAATCTAGAATACACATACCCAAGTAAACGGGCTTATTAAATTTTATCCTTTTTCTTTTCATATGAATAGCCGCTAGATTTTTAGAAAAGATGGTGCGGTGTTGATAGTTGGGTTGTTTTATTAGTTTTCTAGCCTCTTTTTTATTTGTAACTAATCTAATGTCAACCCTTTTTCTAATATTTTCCATTGTTTTACCAAACACGGCGTTATTCATTAGCTTGAAAAAGTCCTTTTCAAAATCATTCTTTGCTTCAGCTCTTAGTTCAGTATTAAAATCAATGTAAGGTTTTAACCATTTTGACTCTTCAAATTTAATACCCCTATGAATCTTTGTTATTTTTAATCCTAAACTTTCATATTCTTTCAAAGTTTCACGATGAACAACATACTTTTCCTTGTTGTTTAAGTTTGGGATTAATTTTTCCACCTTATTAACAGTAAGTTTGTCTGGGGCGAGTGGATAATCATTATGTAAATCATGAAGATTTTCTGGATATTCTAGATCAACCTCAACTACGCATGGTATATCTCTCCAGTTTTCATATTCTTCCTCACGCATCCATTCAAAACCGTGAGTGGGCAGTGGTTCACTCATTCCCCCGCCATATAAGTTGTTTGCATCTTGATATGTGATATATATTATCGGCTGATTTGGATCATATTCTTCTAAATATGGATTATTAGCTTTAGCAAATCTTTTTGATATTTGAGATACACCCCCTCTAACGCCTTTCTCAAACATAAGTAACATATTATTATCAGTTAGCAACTCCAATTTCACTTTAGTATACTTTAATGCGGCGTCCCAAGCAAAACCGGGCAATGTATAATAGTGGGCGGGATCTAAACCATAATTCTTCATACAAGTATCCCTAAAATTCTCAAATACATCCATTAAAAATAGCGCGTCTGACAAAAGATATAGATCATGGTATTCCCTCATTGTTTTCATATTAAAAGTTTTCCATACCTTTTTAGCATATTCATAATCATCTTTTGATATTTGTTTTCCGTTTAATTTTGAGTAAAATTCTTCTATTGGCGGAAGTTGGGTTTCGTTTAATTTATCGAGGTTGTCAAAATAATCATATGGGAATACTCCTTTCCTCAACATTAAATACATCTTATCTCCAAATACTTTTTTCGTTTCTTCTAATCTATCGTCACTTGGTGAAAGACATCTACTTTCAACTAACAGACAATTCTTACATTTTTCACACCTGCCAATACCTTTATACTGAATAATTTTTCCATCTTTTATATATCTCTTAGTACAATCTCCTGGTTTACACGCTTCGCATTTTCCGCATTTTGTAAGATTGGCGACTAATTTATCAATACTTGTTGACATAAATTTAAATGAATCAATGAATCTAATATCCAGCTTATCTTCTTTTTCCTCTCCTTTTTTATTAATATATTTACCAAGCACAATTTGTTTTGTGAAAGAAATATATTTTTCCTCATTATTAGGTATGCAATCTACTTTACCTTTTGTTAAACCAATATTCTTAATAAAAAGATGCGAGTCATATCCCGATAGATTGTGAAAAATGATTGGTATGAATTTTTTATTCTTATAATTTAAATTACAATCACTGTGTGCGGCTCCTCTATACTTTCCAGTATAATGGCAGTGATCTTTTACCTTATCTTTTTCTAATAATTCTTCTTCACATATATGACAAATTTTGGCTTTTTCATGTTCGTATTTTTCTCTTTGTGTCATCCAATTCATTTTCTTGTTTGGCTTAATTTTTTCGCAAATTTCTCTAATATCCTTTTCCAATTCGACCATGAATATTTTTCCCACATCTTCGTCTGGGGATTTAGCAGTATATCGTCTAATAACGGGTTCATAATTTTCATCGAAAAACTTTATTATATAACAGAAACCTGTCGGTTTATGATTCGCATATTTATTTGTAAAACTTTTACTTTTGTCTGGTGAGCAAGTATCTATTGATTCTCCGCAACACTCGAAGTCGCCGTATACAACAAATGGTACTTTCATTTTTTTGTAAAAATTAATAAATTTAAGATAAATAGGTTTTCCGTCTTTATCCCTTGGCATTTCACTTTTAACGGCTTCATGTTCTTTACAATATTCTAGATGCTTTTGCAATGTTTCCTCTTTATGCGTATGATAAAGACATCTAGGGCAGAGGTAAATCCTTTCTTTATGTTTAGTGGTGTGTGAAACTGCTAACCTGCAAATATTCTTTATCCAACAATAGTGATTTGTTTCACCGTTTGATATTAGAAGTAAGTTTATTAAAAGTCCTTTTTCTTTATCACTTATTCTTAGAGGGTATAATTCCTCATTATCATATCCATAGACATTAATCCTATAATATAGGTTTTGTTTCTCAAACTTATCAATATCTACCCATTTAGCGGGAAATTCTATTCCTTTCCAATTAAAATTTTTAGAGTTTTCTATTAATTCTCTATTTACTCTTTGCGGATTTTTCTCTCTTTGAAACACCGCTTCAGTTACTGACCACTTAAAACATTCATTATCATTCTCATTCCTGAGGTTTATAATTGCTCCTTTGTTTGCTAATTTTTCTGGTAGGGGGATATAACTACTTCCTGAAATTGGCTCAAACGGATCAATTTTTATGTCGAAGTATTTCACACCATTAAATTTCCAACCACTTCCATTATTCGTAAAATTTGTAAAAAGTTCGAGTAAATATTTAGTCATCTTGTCAAATAAGCTGGATAAATCCGTTGATTCTGTTACAACCACTGGTTTTTCGCTATGAAAAAATGGTTCTGCGCTGTCAGTTATTTTACTAAATAGACCGCCATTTTCAAAATCAATCTTTACAAATTTACAGACAAAAGTAAATTTCAGCTTTAGTGGTTTCTTTTGCTTATTAATTAAGTCAATAACTTTCTGTTTTATTTCTCTAATAAATGTTAATTCATCTAATCCTAATTCCGCGATATGTTCTGGGGGTAAATATGCAAGTTCTTTAAAAATTAATCGATCAGTTTTATATGGTTTTCCATGTATTCTATATGTTTTCAGATATCCATCGAACGCTGTTTCTTGTTCTACGGGTGTAAAATCTTCAACATGTTCTTGATTAGTCGACTCATCTTTTGCAGCGGATTTTGTTGTTTTAGGAGTAGATTTTGTTTCATTTTTCCTTTTTCTTAGTGTTGGAATTGGTTTTATGATTTTTTTATTTGCTAGATTTTTTAAAGATTCATAAAACTTTTTTCTATCTTCCACTTTATAATTTTTAATTATATTCCTTTGAGGTTTATTAGAACCTTTTTTATTAGTTGTAATTGTAACCTCTTCATAAAAATTTTTTCTATCTTCCACTTTGTAGTTTTTGAATATTTTTTTAGCGGCGGGTTTTTTATAGTGGTTGATATCCTTAGCCGCTTCAAAAAACTTTATTTTCTCTAACACTTTTGATTTTTTGGAGGAAATATTTTTTCTTGGGGTTGGTAAAAGTATTTCCTTCTTTTTAGGAATATCTTTATTTTCATTTTTAATAAAAGTTTGTGTGCGAATAGGTGGCGGTGTGCCTGGTCTAAATCGATCCGGAGAACCGGGTGGTGTTTCTGGAATAAATACATCAGATAAGTCTTGGGATGTGCTTGGCTGTGGGGTTGGTAAATTTGCTTGCGGCGGGGGTGGAAGCGGAATTGGTAATGGTGTATTCTGATCTGGCCTGCGCGGTTCGGCATTTAATGATTCACTAATTTCCCGAATATTATCAATGATTTCTTGAACATTATTAACTATTTCAGGAATATTAATCAAAAATTCGATGCGTTTCGCTTTAGTATTATAATATGACTTTCTTGGTGGGTTATACCAGTAGACCAATTTTTTTAATTGCTCGGCTTTTAATCCATTTAATTGTTGTTCCATTTACAATATTTTCTTTTTGTTTTTAAATAGGAATTAAAAATTATTTTTTTCTGTGCTGGTTCCATTCTCCTTGATAAATTTTGTGGTGGTGAGTAATCTCTGGACTTTGTGGTCTTTGCAGAGACTTTGCCCCCTGTCTAGACTCGCCCTCCGCTCGCTCTGCTCGCTCCGCCTGTCGACCCCTAACTTGGCCGAGACTTTGCAGAGACTTATTAAGCTAAAACGTACTTATGAAACTTTGCAGAGACTTTGCCCCCTGTCTAGACTCGCCCTCCGCTCGCTCTGCTCGCTCCGCCTGTCGGCCCCTAACTTGGCCGAGACTTTGCAGAGACTTATTAAATCTTTTGTGCTGGCACGCACAATTTTAGTAATTTTTTTTATTTTTATTAATTTGTGCTGGTTCCCCTCGCAATTTTAGTATTTTTTTTTTTATTTTTTATTAATTTGTGCTGGTTCCCCCATATTCACAACTACTCCTTTGCATTCTTAACAGAAAATGGACTTTGGGATTTTTTGCCTTTATTGATGTGAGATCTCAATGTTTGGTACAGTTTGCGAGTGAGGGCATTCTGCCAGATCTTAAAGTTCCTGTGCCATTTTGAGTGACCACATTTAAACTATTGATTCCTTGACAAATTTAGCTTTTCATACAAATTGTTCATGATTGATGATCAGTGAACTTAGCTTGTCTGGCTTTTGTCAAATTGCATGAGGTAGTATAGACTGTCTTTAACAGTTAGTGAGTTAGAGCATTTTGCCATAGCTAGGGGTTTCTTTCCCTGTTGGAGCAACCATGTTAAAATTACAAATCTTAACAAATCTTTATTTTTCTGAACAGATTTTAATTTTGTGAGATCTTAATATTTGGTGCAGTTTGCGAGTGAGGGCATTTTGCCAGATCTTAAAGTGTCTGTGCCATTTTGAGTGACCACATTGCAACTACTGTGTTGACTCCTTGACAAATTTGGCTTTTCATACAAATAATTCATGATTGATGATCAGTGAACTTAGCTTGTCTGGCTTTTGTCAAATTGCATGAGGTATTATAGACTGTCTTTAACAGTTTGTGAGTTAGAGCATTTTGCCATAGCTAGGGGTTTCTTTCCCTTTTGGAGCAACTATGTTAAAGTTACAAATCTTAACAAATCTTAATTTTTCTTACCTGATCTTAATTTTGTGAGATCTTAATATTTGGTACAGTTTACGAGTGAGGGCATTTTGCCAGATCTTAAAGTGTCTGTGCCATTTTGAGTGACCACATTACAACTAATTTATTGACTCCTTGTTAAATTTGGCTTTTCATACAAATAGTTCATGATTGATGATCAGTGAACTTAGCTTGTCTGGCTTTTGTCAAATTGCATGAGGTATTATAGACTGTCTTTAACAGTTTGTGAGTTAGAGCATTTTGCCATAGCTAGGGGTTTCTTTCCCTATTTGGAGCAGCCCTGTTCAAGTTACAAATGTTAACAAATCTTAATTTTTCTTGATTGATCTTAATTTTGTGGGATCTTAATATTTGGTACAGTTTACGAGTGAGGGCATTTTGCCAGATCTTAAAGTGTCTGTGCCATTTTGAGTGACCACATTGCAACCACTGTGTTGACTCCTTGACAAATTTGGCTTTTCATACAAATAATTCATGATTGATGATCAGTGAACTTAGCTTGTCTGGCTTTTTTCAAATTGCATGAGGTAGTATAGACTTCTTTAACAGTTTGTGAGTTAGAGCATTTTGCCATAGTTAGGGGTTTCTTTCCCTTTTGGAGCAACTATGTTAAAGTTACAAATCTTAAATCTTAATTTTTCTTACCTGATCTTAATTTTGTGAGATCTTAATATTTGGTACAGTTTGCGAGTGAGGGCATTTTGCCAGATCTTAAAGTGTCTGTGCCATTTTGAGTGACCACATTACAACTAATTTATTGACTCCTTGATAAATTTGGCTTTTCATACAAATAGTTCATGATTGATGATCAGTGAACTTAGCTTGTCTGGCTTTTGTCAAATTGCATGAGGTAGTATAGACTGTCTTTAACAGTTAGTGAGTTAGAGCATTTTACCATGGCTAGGGGTTTCCTTCCCTTTTGGAGCAGCCCTGTTAAAGTTACAAATCTTAATTTTTCTTAACAGATCTTAATTTTGTGAGATCTTAATATTTGGTACAGTTTACGAGTGAGGCCATTTTGCCAGATCTTAAAGTGTCTGTGCCATTTTGAGTGACCACATTACAACCATGAAGTCCTTAACAAATTTGGTGGGAGAGTATAAAGGGGACTGTGGACAGGGTTCAGGGAAAGGCAAGCTAACATTTTTAAATATATTAGTTGTTCCTTTGTGGAAGATTTCCGTGAATGAAAGATGACAGTAATTGTATTATGGGTTAGTGTTATGTATAATGACTGGATTAAGAACATAAAAGTAACCTTAAACCTCAATCCATCAAGCCTGGCCTGATGGTATGTCAATCTGCAAATTTATGTGATGTTAATCTGCAAACCAATATAAAAAAAACTGAAAAACCGTTGATACCCAAAAAGTGAATTTTTTATTGTTATGCAGAATATTATGAACATGCAATTTTAACAACTTTGGGTGTACTCGATGTTTCTGAACCTGACCCGCACAGAGTTGCTTTTGATTGTCTAATCTCACTGCATGAGGTTGCCGAATATCTTTTCCTTTCGTGTCTTTGAAAGGTTGATCGTGATACCACATCGCAACGGGCGCAATAGACATATCCTTTAGCTCCATTGTTTTCCATGGTTTCTATTGCTTTGAATTAATGTTGTAAAGGGAAACCTAAAGGAAAGCAGCTTCAAATTGCATTTTCTCTGTCTTCTACTAAATCCAAGGGCCAGGAAAATGCTGAATAAGAAATACGTACGGCTGCGCCACGTGGTTCTTTTCATCCGATCAAATTAACTCTAGGCTCGGCGTGAAAAGGTAACTTAATTTTGATTAAAGATCACCTAAAGATCAAGTTACCTTGACGAACTTTAATTTCCAATTAAAGATATCGAAATATATCATGACACTTTAAGTTTGATTTCTTTCAAAATTAAAGATGTTAAAACCTTATAGGACGTTTTGGGAGAAAGAAAAGACCCCCAAAATTAGACCTAAAGTTTGGCAATATTAAAGTCCAACAAAAGGTACATTAAAGACTCATTAAAGATCGATTTCACCTTTTGGATATTTCATGTTGCCATTAAAGACAATTAAAGATAAGATAAGGCTTTAGTTAAACTTTAATTTTAAACTAAAGACACCAAAATATGTGTTTTCGCCCTGTGTAACTTTGTGTTCATAGTGTCGTTAGAGAGGAATTATCCGATTACTTCACAACACTCGAACCAGATTTGCATATCCCAACACTCTTTGCGACGATAACTTATCAGACCGTCAAAAATATTACAGCATGGTATGTAACTTTCGTTACCATGGAAATGACCAAAAGAATGAACAGTCAAGAGATGAAAGCAAACGTGACATTTTTAAGCGAGTCTTCTGACACAGTCAAAAAAAGACTTGAAAACGTTGAGATTAAGTTGGTTTATTTAAGTCGCAATCGATTTTTGTCCACAAGGCGAGGCCAGACCACAACGTAAATGTTTTCTCTTTGTGGCGTGGGCAACAATTTTCAATTGCAATAGGGCGGCGTTTTGGTTTAAACAGGGTTCTGGGTTCGCTAGACTGGGTTTTGGGTCGATTTTTAGGTCAATTTAAAAAACTACTACAGGTCCTGGGTACTATTTATTCTAGATAAGCGCCTTTTTTCGGATTATTTAGTTCTTACTTCTTTCTTCTGTGCGTTGAGGTTATTATTTTTTTAAACTTTTTTGTAAAGAGCAGTTGATAGGAAGCGAAAATTCCGAAGTCACCTGACCTGAAGAGCCCTTTCGTGTCGACATGAAAATGTACCGGCCTGGTGTGAGAGACTGGACGAACTGGAAAAAGTCGTTCACAGTATCCAACAAATCGTACCGAGGCGCTGGCCTCATTCGCTTACGTTACGCTCCGAATACCTGCTCACACTTCCAAAACCTGTGGCACAGAAACGAATCTAACAGATGACTATTCGCTTTTAACTGAAGACCGGCGCGTCGCCGAAACTGAAAATAGCTCCAAAACTAGTGTTTCATGGGTGAACAAGGCCTCTCCGATATGATTTTGTTTTTTGCCGGCGCCAGTGCTATAGCTATCCGGTATTGTATAGACACAGCCTTAGGGTACAATGCAAGACGCTGACGGAACAATGCATCATGTATTCACAATAAAAAGGCTCACATTCCTCAATGGGGCTTCAATCGTGGACAAAACGTTATGGGATAGTTAACGTGTTCTTCGTCTGGTTCTGTATAATTTGAAAATAGCCCATAAATATTTCTTCCCCAGAAGATTTTTCCTCCGCTCCCCCTCAGAACTACAGAAACTGTACAATATGTTGCACATGAGTTTAAAGTCTTGTGATCAATACTGTTCAGGGCCCGCGGGGGAGGGGGGGGGGGGGGAGAGGGGATTAGAGATACTGATCGATGTTTTTGAACGGAAATCCGAGTAACTGTCCCAAACGTTTTGTCCAAGAAAAAAAAATTAACACGCCATCCCCTCAAAGTTTGAAGAGAGGAAAAATAATTTATGGAATTGAGTGAAAAGGAAACAGCGACAATGTAGAGACAATTTATTTGCTGAGGAAAGGAAATAGCACACTGTTAACAGTCTTGTGCGCTTCTTTGCGTTTTGTTATTTCGGTATTTTTCGTACTGTGTTTTCCGTGGCCACTGATCACAATGGCCACAGAAACTTCAGTATGAAAAAAATTATTGGAGTAACAAAATCAAAGACGGAAGCTTAAGAGAAGCATGCGCCTTGCTGTTTGCACTCCGTAACTTTAAAACTTGAAAAAAACTTGAAAACTCGCCAGCACTTTTGAATACTCATGAATACTCATGACACAAGCTATCAGCTATAACAGTACACTGATACACAAAACAGAAAGCTGACGCAGGATGGCGACAAAGACATTGCACCTACCGCCCGTAACTGTAACCGATGGGCCAGTTACATTCCATTGCACTAAATGGAGGTTTTGGCTAACGCCTTGTGGCCTGGCCTGTTTCCTCCTGAGGGATGGACTGGGTAGGGTTCATTGCATTCCGCCCCTACTAAGTATCACCATGTCGCTCCGTCATTGAACACACCCTACCCTTGCAGAGGACGCCTCAAATAATAATTAACAACTATTCACCGAAGTGGAGGTGGCTAGTGGTGGATATTTCCCGAGCTGCGAAGCGGCGAGGTAAATATCCACCACTAGCCACCGACACTGAGGTGAATAGTTGTTTTAGTATATACTAAAACAGTGAGATAAATGTACACAAAAAAAATAAAAGGGCTTGGAAAATGGAGGACTTCTCAAATGACAATCCAAGGCAGCGCCGATTGCCGTTAGGGATTTTTTGTTGTAACTACTGCCGTACGTCTCGTTTTCTCGCTGAGAGAAAAAATTTTGTTTAGTTCTAGTGGCGACTTTTCATCAAATGGAATTGCAAAACCTTTCTGTATTTGAAACCAATCTGTAAAAAAAATATAATTCAACTTTGGTTCTCAAGTGCACAAGCGACATCAAATTTGGTTATGCAAGATTAATTTGCATTTGTAAACAAAACCTTTATCGTTGCTTTCTACCACTAAACTCCGGGTTAAAAACATAAGCCATTACCTCTGAACACGGCCAAGCCAAATTTAGTCGCTTTCTTGGAGTTTCCAGGGAATGCTTCGTTGTTAACCTGGATGATTTCTTCGCCTGTCATACATACAAACCGGGCCGCCATATTCGCGCGGCGGAGCGAAAAATTCGCAAGTTGCTCGGAGGTAAATAGCACAGGATATTCGGAGTTTGACTAGCCAATCAGAGCGCACCTTCAACGCTATCTACTGTTTTAGTATATACTAATGGTGGATATCGTCTGAAGACCGCCAGTAAGAGGTCAGAGGTTTTCTTGTTTTTGGATTGCTTCGCCATTGAGTCTAATTTTATTTGTTTTTTTTTTTTAATTTTAGATGAGATTTTATTAATCCGTTGATTCCATATTTATTCTTATTTTTGTCGACGAAATGTTTTATGATTTTCAAGAGACATTCTCTTTGAAAAAGTTCAAAACGTCGCGATCGATTAAAAAAAAGTGATCTCGTCGTGAGAGAAATAAATAAGTTTGTATTACTAGCATGGCATTGCTGGAATTATTACTCGGAAAAACAAGGTTTTGGTCTCTACATGTGAAAAAGTAACTCGGTTTCTAGAGCTTATTTAATTTTGTTCCTTTTATAGTTTCTGTTCTGAAAGCGAACAATGAAGTCATCTACACTGGTCGTTGTGTTGTTGATGCTGGTACTCCTAACTAGAGTTACCCAAGTTGAGAGCAAGTTATGCTGGACTATGAGACAAAAGCGAATCAACGCATGCAAAAGAATGGTAAACGGACGAGCAAGCCGCAACAAGATCAACAATAACGACAAAAAAATTGGTCCTGGGAACCATCACCAGCACAAAAACATCCGTTACAATCATCAACTATAACAAAAGTCATCAACAACAACACTAACAGTAAAACATCATAAATACAATGCTATAACATCACGTAAAAATAACAATAGCTCGTCTTGCAACATTCTTATAGTTTTAACAATCTGACCCGACTCAGATAGAGCGTATGCACATTATGTCACGGCAGCCATGTTGGTGTCCGCAAACAAAGAAAAGGCGGCCATGTTGGTGTCCCAAACTGATCCCCAGGAATTAAATTCTGTTCTTCTGCAAACTTCTTTTGTTTTCGTTAAAAATATGGCCGCTGATCACGTGAGTGAATAGGCTCTGTAGTCCAGTCTTCCCTCTCATTTTGTTCGTGGATTTTAAATGAAAGCTTAAGGGATTTTGTAGGTTATTTAGTATTTAAGAAATAGAAAACATGTACCGTGTTTCTATCGAGTTATAGAAACACGAGTGAAAGTTTGGGAGAACGAGAAATGCTGTGGGAACACGAGCCGCAGGCGAGTGTTTCCACAGCTTTTTCGAGTTCTCCCAAACTTTCACGAGTGTTTCTATAACTCAATAGAAACACGAAGAACATGTTTTCTTTTTCTTTTAGAAAACACCGCAACGAAAAAAAGAAAAGCAACTTGTTAGCTTTGATTATCAAAATGTAAATTCTCTTTGCTCGCGTCATTATTACGTCAACAGCTCGTGCTAGTTCTGTGTTTCTATCGAGTTATAGAAACACGATTTCTAACCAATCAGCGCGCGTACTTTCTTAGGACTGTTTTCTAATTTCCTTTTTCTTTTCGAGGTTTGCGTGTAAGTGAGCCTACGCAAACACAACAACGACGACGAGGACAACTTAAGTGAAAAAATGAATTTGATTTCCGTATCACTCCATACTTCATTAAGCATCCGGCGGGTGTATTTTACAGGTCACATTCCACAGGTCGAAGCACAGGTCACCGCTCTAAAGATAAATAAACAAGCTCAAAAGAGTCTCCTAGCCCCAATGACTATCCAAAACTTGTTCTAGATTGGTGTGCAACTGTTTGGCGTAGTTACCAATCGATAAAATAGTGACCCGTACCTCTGACCTGTGGAATGTGACCTGTAAAATAGACGCGGCCTTAAGCATCGCGCAATTGCATTCTCCAGGGAAATGCACGATAAAAAATTTTGGTTTTAGAGGAACGAAATAGTACCCCTACAGCATACGTAATCAAGTATGATGTAAAACGGAAATCGGGGACATCTTTCTTTCAAAGTTAAGAATTTTTTCTTTCCATCGTCGTGTTTTGCTTAAGCACCTCAATCTCCTCTCGACTGTGACGGGGAGAGAGACCGTTCCCCACGTAACTTTTGTTCCAATATTTCCACAGTGACAGAGATTTGGATCCGGACGGGACTGGGGTCGGGACAGTGAATTCAGGAGTGGGGACGGGATGAGGTTCGAGATAGGGATCGAGTCGGTTTCGGGACAATGATTCATTGTTCTTTTTAACTTTCTATTGTTTTCCCATAACGTAAAACATAACAGAATTTAACTGAAAACCTCAACAACAGAACACTGGTATAAAGACGCAATATGCAACAAGTGGAGACAAAAGACCATCACGACAACTGGGCAGAGCGGAGGCAGAGGAAGAAACGTAAAATTCCAAGCAGAAAAAATCTTCGTAACTGACGAACTGTAGAGTCCTTCAACAATTTTATTCAATGCTTAAGAGGGAAACAGTTCACGGTGGAAAAACAACTGCACATCATCACTAGCAAGCAACCGATCACAAGCAAGATTTCCAGCTTACTACAACTCCCTACTACCCAGGATGCCTTGAGCGCCAAGGAACGGACTCTCGTCTTTGATTCATGCCGCAAACAGCACAGATAATTTACGCACCGTGATTCATGTTCCAAAGACAGTATTATAGATAATACGTTAATTCATGCTACAAACATTGCAGATAATTTATGGACTATAATTCATGTTGCAAAGACAGTAGTATAGATAATTCACGTCATAATTTCTGTACTTGAGATTTCGATACAAACAGCATTGATAATTTCCGTACTAGTATAGGTAATACATTTTCCTTAATTTATGTTACAAACAGTATGGGTAATTTTAGTCCTTTAACTCATGTCAAGCAATATACGTAAATTATGTGTAAAAATTTGACAAAAAAAAAACTAAGGCAACAGTAACAGATTTCACACCTCTGAGAGTCAAACTTTAAACTTTCGCAAATTTTGAATTGAATTCATTATCACATTTCGGAAAACACAGGAAAAAAGGGTTCACTCATACTAAGTCGTCGGTTTCTTTTCTTCTATAAACAAAACCCTTGACTGGTTTTCCCCAAGATATTTAAACAATGTTATAATTTATTATATGGAAATAATTTATGCAGCGCAATCTTAAAATATGACAGCGCATGTAATATGTTTTCAGTAACCTATAAATAAATTATTGAGGTACTTATATATGTTATCAGACAGTAAAAAGGTTGATCCTAGCGCGAATATCAGCGATGTGTGACAATATATAGCAATAAAAGAATTCTTAGTTAGCAATGATCTTTCTAATTATTTTGGTCTGGAAGATAACGCTATCGCTTGGTACAATTGCTAATGCCCTCCCAAATGGACTGATTAGCGAACGCTCTTTCCTACGATATCCAAACACGACACAGTCCTTGATTTTCTCAGTCTTCCCGTATGAAATGGAGTGTTTCAGCACATAATGAACCCGATGAAATTTTCAAAAACTGAACTTTCTTGGCCCGACGTTTGGAACGACAGTCGTTGTTTCCCTTTTCTTTCCTATTTTTTTTTAGTTTTATCCCAAGTGCTTTGTATAAGTAATCAAATGGCAATGAGTGCAATCTGGAATAAATGAGCACATGTAAAGACTGAACAATTGCACGAACCTGAAGGGCGGAGACCAATAATATATTTGTTGTCTTTGAAAAATTTACGAGTGTTTATTTACACAAAATTGGACTCGAAACCATGTTATTACTTGTTAATAACATACATGCAAAAATTTCATTTCAAATTTCAGCATTCAATTTCAACTTTCTACACTGTTTGGCATCAATTAACGTGCTCTCAGCCAATCACCGCGTGAAAATTTTTGCATGAGCAAAAAATGAGCGTTTTACCGGAAATTTTTGAAACTGGGGGGAAGAAGTGGGGCTATCGCCTCCCAGCCCGTACGCCTATGCACCGAAGGACATTTTCAAGGGGTTTATTTCCAAGAAATCAAATCGCTGAACTACCTGACATTTTATCATGCTATTGGCGTAGCAATGAGTACAGTGTTCTCCAACGATACAGAATTGTCGACATAAAACGCCAGCTTTGAGTCAAAGTCACGTGACTTGAGATACCACAGTCTTCCCGCGTCAATCAGTCTCTTACACTGCCGACCAATCAGTTCTCTCTCAGATACAGTAAAACTGGACCATCTAAAAAAAAAAGAGAAATCCTCATGGGGTATTTTACTCACTTCTGTCTTCTGATTGGCCCAGAGCTTTATTTACATGACCAGAGAGAATTAATGGCAGCCTATTCTATAAAAGATTTAACAGTGTTCAGGGAAGGTAGAGACACTGGAAAATTAGTTGAGATGAAAACAGTAACACGTTATCAATTATCACCCAGATTCACGCATAACGTTCCCGAATACTTTCGACCATGATAAAATCATGAAGAACACGAGTTATTTTAGTATCTTATATACAAGGCTAAAATGTTAAAATATTTTTGTAAAGTTAAAAAGTAAAAACCAAACGTTTTCGGCTGTTTGCCATCATCATTTTTTTTAACCCCGATGATGGCAAACAGCCGAAAACGTTTGGTTTTTACTTTTTAACTTTACAAAAATATTTTAACATTTTAGCCTTGTATATAAGATACTTTTTTATCAAGCAAACATTATGGATGAGTTATTTTATCATTACAGACTGGCAAAAAAACAACAACAACACAGCTCAAACATAAACTATCTGGACATCATTTTCATCAGTTTTAAATAAAGTTTGAATTTGAAATTTCCTTCATCAAGCAGTGCTCTTACTGATATGTTTTCAGTACGGGATTTGTGTTGTTTCCCAAAAATAAACGAATAAACAAACAAAAGAATACAACAAGGCTTGAAAGTACTGATTAGTGAAGGAGATTTCAGATCCAACCTTAATTTAAAACTGATAACAATGATGCCAATATGGAGTATGTCTGAGCTGTGTTGTTAATTTTGCTAATCTGTAGCAATAAAAGTATGCAACATTTCTGAAATATTTATCACTAAACGGTACTTTTACCTAGATATTTCGGATCAATATCAGTTTCTAGGCAACTGTGCACCTACCCGACCCCTAATCCAACAAGTTATAATGAGTTAAAAAGTTAGCGTTAATGTTGGTTTAGGGGAGGGGTAGGTGGACGGTTGCCCAGAAACTGATATTGATCCGATATTTCAGTAAGACACTATCTCGCGACTTGTGTTGTTTCGAAAAATTAATATGGATATGTTCGCCCAGACGAATAAACGAACTCAAAAGAATACATCAGAACTTGAAGGTAAAAAAATCAGTTACCTTTCCTCCTCGTTGTCTTGAGAGCGGCCACTGACCCTGACATCATTTGCTGGTTGATTCTGTTCTTGACTAAGTGTTTCTTCCCCTGCAGATTGTATATCCTCTTCGCCATACTCACTATCGTCTGTTAAATGAAAGACGATTTCATGGATCAAAAAAAAAATAAAGCAAAGCAAAGACCAAAATAAAATTAACGTAATCTTATAAGTCACGGCCTTTGTCTGGCTCGTCACGCAACGCTTCGGGAGCGTTGCGTGACGCGCCAGACAAGGACTGGGAAGGAGAGTATAGGAACGGCCATCATATGAGATTTTGGGAAAAAATGGCCATGCGAGGGAGGCAGAAAAGGCGGCAGATTATCTATAAATTGACAAAAATCTTTATTAACACATCAGACACAACATGCATGTGGCTTAACAAGAAATCATTAACTAGTGATACAAAAAATAAATAAGCATGTAAATCAGAGCCAACTGATTCACTTGTCGTCAGGTGATGATGACTTCACCTCAGGTTGCCGAAACGTCAGGCAACGTCATCAACAACAGTTCTTGTCAGAACTACAGTCGAACCTCTCGGTACGGACACCTCTCTAATAGGGACACCTCTCTAATAGGGACACCTCTCTAAAAGGGACACCTCTCTAATAGGGACACCTCTCTAAAAGGGACACCTCTCTAATAGGGACACCTCTCTAATAGGGACACCTCCCTAATAGGGACACCTCTCTAATAGGGACACCTCTCTAATAGGGACACCTCTCTAATAGGGACACCTCTCTAAAAGGGACACCTCTCTAATAGGGACACCTCTCTAATAGGGACACCTCTCTAATAGGGACACCTCTCTAATAGGGACACCTCTCTAACAGGGACACCTCTCTAATAGGGACCCCTCTCTAATAGGGACACCTCTCTAATAGGGACACCTCTCTAATAGGGACACCTCTCTAATAGGGACACCTCTCTAATAGGGACACCTCTCTAAAAGGGACACCTCTCTAATAGGGACACCTCTCTAATAGGGACACCTCTCTAATAGGGACACCTCTCTAATAGGGACACCTCTCTAATAGGGACACCTCTCTAAAAGGGACACCTCTCTAATAGGGACACCTCTCTAATAGGGACACCTCTCTAATAGGGACACCTCTCTAATAGGGACACCTCTCTATTACGGACAGTTTCCTATGCAGCGACAAAATTCTCATACATTTTCTCTAAAAAAATCCTCTATAATATGGACCCTCTCTAATACGGACAACGGACACAAAATCGTGGCCCTTAGGAGCAAATTCATAAACACAATCTCTTTATTACGGACACTCCGGCACAAGGTGTCGGTAATTTGCGGTATGTACCATTTCCTGTTGGCAGTTACACAACATTGACACTCAGTCAGCGATACCAATACCAGAACATTTCAGAACATGTATAATTGCAAATACAGTATGTCGAAAATACTGTGGCAAAAGCCAATTCAATACGTGTTCTGTATGCAATGCTGTTCTATACAACTGAAACCGATTGCTTTGATAATATGGTGTGTTAGGTTCTTAGGCGCAGTATTTCATTTTGTTCCAAAATTCATATGTACAGCATGTAACTTAGAAGTGCAATAACATTAATCAATTTAGATTCAGAAAATGAACAAAACATTGAGTTCTGGACTTACTTTTACTTACTGAACACTCTGACCAAAAAGTGACGTAACCATAGTGACCTCTCTAATACGGACACTTTGCACTGTCCCTTCGGTGTCCGTATTGGAGAGGTTTGACTGTACTACTGTTGTCTTAAGGCCTTAAGATATAAACGCGGTATAAAACGTAATTTTAAGCAATTGCGATTAAGCCTGAAAAGAGAACAGACTGGAACGGGCGTCCACCCCGCGAGCTCGTGAATACCGGTGCAACGCTCTACCAGCTGAGATATGCCAGCTGTGCACGCTGGGAGCAGGTCAATAGTGGGTTTATATATGACGGGAGACAAATGTGCGCTTAACAGGCAGCACGTCATTTTCACTGCTCTCTAGATCCATTCCTAAACCTGCAGTTTTTTAAACCAAATCTTATTTTATCATCAATTAAAAATACGACAGATTTTCTAATTGATTGGCTGCCGGTATGAATGGATCTTAATGATGTATATATATTGTCTTAATATTTTTATCGTTTCCTTATTATTATTATTTTTATTTTTTTATTTAGTATTCATATAAACATAATTCAAATTGTTAAGTAAAAGTTGTACAAATTGCTTAATTCAGCCTCTAGGCTGCGATGTGGTTTCTAATGAACTATCTATCTATCTGTAAGGTATGAACATCAATGGTTCGAGTACATATGAAAGAACATTCTGGAGCGGAGTTTTATTTATCTCGCGACCTCGCAAATACAGGTGCGACGCTCTAACAGCTGAGCTATGCCAGCAGTGTACGCTGGGAGCAGGTCAATAGTGGGTTCATATATGGCCGTGTTAGGAGTGATATCAACAGTTTCAGCATACAGTATACGAAATAGTGGCACGCTACTGCGGCCTGCAAGAAGCAAAGCCCTATTAACGATTATTACTAATAATATCATTATTAATATCATTCTTATCACCATTCTTCGTCTTATTATTATCATCATCATCATCATTATCATCATCATCATCATCATCATTATCATCATTATCATCATTATTATTATCATTATTATTATCATCATCATCATCTCTTTGTACAGTACGTTGTTCTACTGGGGACCGTTTATTCTCCATCAAGTCATGCTGAACTCAAAGTATCTGTTTTTAACTCATTCATATGCGCGCAGCGCTGTGAATGAGTTGTTGTGGGGGACAGATTTGTGGACAATTAATTGCGTGGACATTTAATTGCGTAGACGGAAATCAAATTGAAATCAAATTGGCGTAGGCGGAAATCAAATTCCTACTGGTTCGCAATGCATGCTGGATCCACGTTCTCTCATGGCAGCCATTTATTGAAGGAGTCCTGCTTCCAGCTGCTTTGCCGTCTTTTGGGTGAGTAACGATTGCTTTATTGTGCTTTAAATACCTGAGATCTAAAGCACACAGCGCACACATCAATCATAGCGGCCTACAGTCACACTAAAACCTTTATAGAGCTCCCAATTCGACCAGACTTGACGGTCGTTGCGTTCAATTGCTATATAAACCGCTATCAAATTGCGAAACAATACCGCATCAAAATACGAAATAAAGCCTTGTTCATAAATGGGTATCAGTCACATTTTTTCATTTATAGACAACGTTACGAAGTTCATGAAGTCCAATTTGCACTTCATTGCTGGTAAGCTTCGCTCGTTCATTTGTCAATCACATGGGCATGCGAAGTCGAATAAATCTCAACACGAGACACACGTGGAGGACATGATGACTCTGAAGATACTGATAATTATGGTGACAGGCAAAGACGTTTGCGGCTTTTCTGGTCCTCACACGACTTTTATATTCCTCAGAATGTTATAGATAGCAAATTATTGTTGTTGATCACAAGTTATTCTTGCGATCATTGAAGGCAAAGAAATTAAGACAATGAAGGTAAAGAACTAAATGTAATTTGTCATCCTCACAGTTGTCATCCTCACATAAAAGTTGTCATCCTCACATAAAAACACAATCTCATCCCAGTGCTCGAAATTAGAAAAAAAATCCAGGTTGTCCTTATGGCAAATGCCGGACAACCTGGCCCTTGACTTTGGTTCATTCTGTGTCAAGGTTCACTTATAGAATACTTACATTTGTCTATACGCGTGAGCCAAAATATTTCGAGGAGGTCTGGGTCTGAAGACAACACGACAAGCTTATCGCGGCTTATTGAATCGAACGAACGGCGTTCAATTAACGGTTACAACCTTCCATTTCCTTTGTTTTACAAATTGTCATGGATCCTCATCCATCTATCAGTATCAGGAGATAAACCTCGCATTTAGAGCTGTTTTCGTGCCTCAAGTTTATAGCTTCTGTTCTTTATTCTGTTACGCATCACAGTGATGTAAGTACTTCAATTTTTTCCTGGGTTGTCCGACGAATTCTTCTCGGGCAACTACCCCTTTATTTCTCCTAAAACGTGGTTGCCCGAACGAAGTTTTAGTTGTCTCGGGCAACCGGGCAACCGCTAATTTCGAGCACTGTCATCCCTCAAATAATATGAATGAGTTGGCTCACAGAGCCTTTGATTATTAGTTTCTCCTCACTCGAGTGTCCTTACTTATCCGAAATAACTTTAGATTGTTTAGAGTCCCATATTTTTCCGTCGGATTTTCAAGACTCGTACGCTTCAATTGAACAGCCGCCATCTTGGTTCGTTTGCACGAACGCAACCTGGGCCTAGTCAGGTTACATTAATGTCCTGCTCCCCCTTCCCCCCTCCCCTTGGTAGTTTAGACACTCTGCCCAGGTTTCGCTCGCTCAAAAAAATCAAGATGGCGGAAATCTCGAAAATCCCACGGGAAAAATAAAAATAACTTCCATTTTTCCGTCCACTACTAGAGTGCTTCACAATTTTCACTTGCCCAAATGAGTAAAATCCACTAGAAAAAAAACTGAAATTTTACAAGTCTGTGGCTAGTTGGCTACCGTTAGTCTCGAGTCCTGCATTCATTATTATTATCAATATCATCATCATCGTCGTTACCAATATATTAAATAGATTTAGGCAAGCCTAAAAGCGGAGCTCCTCACACAGACCCTCACACATTGAAAATGTTGTCACTAAAGTTATTAAATACGCCTGGTGTACGCAACTACTTAAAGAAGATTCGATAGCTCAAATAAATCGTCAAAAAAAAACATCTAGCTTGCGACTCAACGGAAGAACCATTACCTGGTCAGCAAAATTATAATAGTTTTAAAGCAACACCAAAAGCAGCTAGGCAGCTCTTTAACAAAGGAAAAATAGACACTCAGCTTTATGCTTATGTCCCTCCAAAAACGCTTGAAAACTTGTAGGAAGAAAATTTTTCCTCCAAAACCGCTATGAATATAGAGATTACTTCATGGTTAGTGAGGGCGGACGATTTTTCTTCACGAGTTGTGAAGAATAGAAAACGAACGAGTGAGCGCAGCGAACGAGTGAGTTTACTTTGAATGGTACGGGCGAACTAACTTTTAAATGGTACGGGCGAACTAACCATGAAGTTATTTCTTTATTTTTTAGGTACTGAGATTTACTCCTTACAAAATACTACTAACTGATCATGAATCACGCTGGGCTAGAAAAATCAAGATACCACAACAAGGTGCAAAACGCACTTAGCAGGCTTTATTTTGGAGCATACCGAATAAACATGACAGTCAAGTTAAAAATGCGTTCAAAATTTACTTCTCTAAAATGATACAAACATTGCACGAACTGGAAAATTCTACTTTAAACACTGTTGGAAATGTCGCTAGAAGTATAAGAACCAAAGACAGTTAAAAACGTTTTAAAACGACTCGTGAATGACTCAGGAATGTCTTGTGTACGGGAAATACAATGTAAAATTACCTTTTTGTTTTGATCAGTTTACTGCGGCTCTTGCTTTTCCAAACACCACTTCTTTTGAGATGCTGAATCCGTAGCTTTTTTATTCAAATAACCGTAGCGAAAGAGAGAACGCAGCGAACTTGGCTCATAATCTTTGTTTTCCTTCTTTCCCACTGCTACCGGA
>OX453273.1:38613037-38718037 GCA_949710005.1 Ricordea florida
TTATTCGAAAGCCCATTGATGTTCACATTCTGTCGATAAAACAAATTGTGCTAATCTCAAAAGGAAGCTCTGTGTTCTCTCACCGTTCATTTTGTTAGTATGTCGTTAAGAATGGCTCATACAGCTCATGAAAGTGAAGAAATAAATCGGTCTTGTTCAGCAACCGTTTTAAGAAGGAATTCAGAATTTAACAACTCCTTTACAATATAATTTAGCTGCTATTGTTTCTTCACCGCGAAACACCGCGTTTCTCTTACCGCGGCGTTCGGTCGCGTCCGTCCAAGACGAGGTGAAGTAAATCGGGCGCCTACGGTGGTTTTGTGACCGGACGCTGGGACGAAGACATGATTTCCCAGCGTTCTCATGAATAAACAATTTTTGGTGGAACTATAGGGGAACGGTTTACCATTATCCAATGAAAGATAATTAAATGAAAGGGGAACCTATTCCCTTAAAAATCACAAATGGTTTCTTTAAGAGTGAGAAATGAATAGCTTACTCAAATCAAGATGCTCAATATCCAGGTTCAACCTCTGAAATGAAGGCCCCTGTTCCTCTCCTCTGTGGTAACGATCATACTGAAAAAATCCCAGTAATAAAATAAGTCCTTGATGAGGCAAATAGTTTTTGTTCCAGTAAAGGCAGGCGCATAAGAACCCAACAAGTTGGCACGACATCACCCAACACTGTTGGGCACAACACGTTACGTTCGTTTTGTTTGTAAGCTCTGTTGGGCTATGCTGCATGGTGTTGGCACATGATGAGCAAAGTGTGAAACCAGTCAATCTTTTTGCCCAACAGGAATTCACATTCATGCTATGATCGTTTTAACACTCTTCACCAACAACAGCCAACACTGCCCCCCCCCCTCCTCCTCTCGAAGCAGCGATTTCATTGATGGGCTCATGCTAAAACATTATGCCATTTCAAAGTTTTGCGAAAATATTTCAGGTGACCCCCCTTTTTTCCCTATTTTTTTGGGGATGCCCCCCTCCCTCGAAAGCCGTTTTTTCGCATGCCCCCCCCCCCCGAACCCCACCAGCACCCCTCTCCTCGTAAGAAATGAACGATTCCCAAAATCAGACCAAACCAACAGCAAGGCTAAATACGTTTTCAAAATTCAATTAATTTTAATGCCTTTTACTACTAGTTATTAATCTCTCAGTAAATGCTTTCAATCCAAAGAGTGATCTTAACGCAATTATAGATCAAAATATTAACACCTAAAGTACATCATCAAGAGAATGGTAACTCATAGTTCCTATATCAAATTCTCTTGAGTAACATATAAGGAAAAGTATGGAAACTGCCAGGGAGAATTTCTATTCATATCTGGTGAATGAAAGTGGCTTGTTAGATAACTACCTTGTATCTATTATTTGCCCTGTCAATAAGGAGAAAGTCCACATTCTCTGCAGAATTACCAATTGCCTTTTGTAGCCAATGTGACAACTTGCCTGCACATGGAAAATACAAGGTATACTTCTGTAGGTTGCAAAATATCAAACATTTATGATTGAGTTGATGGAAGCACAGTAGTGTAGTGGTTAGTGTGTCGCACTTCTGAGCAGGAGGTTTGGAGTTCGAGCCCTGGTGCTGGCACTGTGTTGTTTCCTTAGACAAGACACTTTACTCCACACTGCCTCTCTCCACCCAGGTGTATAAATGGGTACTGGCGATACAATGCTGGGGGTAACCCTGCGATGGACTAGCACCCCATCCAGGAGGGGGGGGGGAGTAATAATACTCCCAGGTGCTTCATGCTAGTGAAACCAGGATAAGCTCTGGTCGTGTGGGCCTCCTGTGGCTCGTGTGCGCCTTTACCTTTACATGCAGATTGAAAGTCCCTCCCCACCCTCCCCCACTCCTTCCACCAAAACACACAACAATCTAACACTCAACTTTCACTTTCATTTAGCTACATAGTTTTATTAACAGTACCACAAGTTTGGCTGCACTGAAATGATTAAGTTTCCTAAAATATGCTAACCATCGGTCAATCATGTTATAAGGTAAATATTCCTAAAGCCGCTATTCACTGGGTCGATGAGACTAAATAGAATATTTTTTTTTAGTAAATACCAATGAAGCAACCACAGTAGGGTACTTGAGTAAACTGGACGATGAGGACTCAGACGCAAACGCACACTTCCCAAGACAATTCAACTACAGCATGCATAATGAAGTAGGGACCTGTGCGGAAATCATTCCTTTTGTACTTTCCGTAATAGGATTCAGACAGATATTTTCCTGTACAGTCAAATTTGTCAGTTAACAGACAAAATGTGCGTTCAGACTTGGTACATGTAAGTACCAAAGTTGGTCGAAACAAGTAAATATTATTAACATCACATGCACATCTACATGTACTGTAGCGTACCTCGGCCTGCTCCAAACTCAAGAAATACCGAGTTTGGTTCCAAAAGGTGTAATCTTTCCATGTGTCCAATAATAGAAGCCTTTAATAAAGGTATAATGATGAAAAATATAACACCATAATGATTAAATAACATAATCGAAGCTCACTATCTCGAGCTCGGTTATCTCGAACTTTCCGATGTCTTGAACTCAAACTCATTACCCTTGGAATGTTTTATTCAGTCATTTACCACCAGTTATCTCGAATCCCACTATAAAAACTACTTGTCGTTTCCCTTGAGAGTTCAAGATACACTTACACTTTAATTAATCTTCAAATATATTTACAAGAAAGGGCATGCCCGCAACCAGCAAAAGCTAATCTAGGCGGGCCATGCCTGAATGGCCGAATTACAACAATAAATCATTATTACCAATTATTAACTAATAAAGTACAAAGGAAGGAGACAGTATTGAATAACAGCAAGTTGCATTAACCAAATTTAAAATATTATTTAAAGATACAGCTACAGTTTATAAAAATAGCCAAGACAGATCAAGAGAAGTATTACCAGGACTTAACATTTTGTATAATCTCAAATAAATCTATTGAAGTGTCATGTGCATCTAATATGTTGAATAAAATTTGTTTGAGTTTTCTTTTAAACGCATTTTTGGAAAGATTTCTTTAAGGTTCGACTGTAAAGTCAACTACCAATAACTCGAACCTACACTGACTCGAACAAATATCGATTTCCCTGGATTTCCGACACATATTTACATGTATTGTAATTGGATCAATGTAAGCATCTGGGCAACTATGCACCTACCGCCCCACCCCACTCCAACCAAACATTAACGCTGACTTATTAACTTGTTATAACTTGGGTTAGGGGAGGGGTAGGTGCGCAGTTGCCCAGATACTGACATTGATCCCTGTAATTTTACCCTCGGTACCCTCGAAAACTAGAACTTCCCGCAAACTCGAAGCAGTTTTCGTTTTTCTTCAGGTTCCTTTACACTAAACGTATGAGTCCAGTTCAGGTTTCGCTGGTTAAGGGTTTACTTTGCATTCCTCATATCGGTCATTTGTTCTCAACCTCCGACAACTGAAACCTTTTGCAATTTCCCTTGAAGGAGTCAACTGTAATTTCTAATTGTTACTGAAGAGTCAAATCCTACTAACTTGAAATAGCAGGGTTTGAAAAAGCAAGGTTGGTTTGGAATCTCAAGAATTAAGTTTAAACCATTTTACTTTGGCAAGAAACATTTTATAAAAAAAGCTAAAACATTGGAACAAATAATTAAAAAAAATACCCATTTTTACTTTTTGTGAGCATCTCTGTTCTTCTTGCTAGGAGAAAATTTAATTCAAGACAAACAAAACATTTTGAAGATTGATTAATTGCAGATTTTGAGTCAACCAAGTTCAAGTTATATGTAGCTTATGGTAAATAGCTTTACCCTTTCACTCGCAACTGTGATCAGTATACAACTTCTCCTTTCAATATCAACACATTACCAAGAAAACTGATGGTGAGAATTGGCAGGTGATCAACCTGAGGATAATTGAGTTGATGTAATACCAAATTCTCCAAACTGTTAGATAAGGAGGTATATGGCACTTGTTAAGGAGAATTGCTGTTCAGATGATGGGGGTGAACCCACTAAAGGGGTACAGCTAGTTTATGACATACCATGTTCAATATTGTATTATGCTAGGCTTCGCTCAAGGTGTTACAATGTAGTTACTTCAATACATCCCTTCACAAAGAGAGGAGCATTGGTGCAACAACAACAATAACAACAACAACAATAAACCAAGCCTGGAATTATGCCCATAAACAAAAACTTGAAAACAAAACATTAGCTTAAACCAAAGTTGAACTTATATCTAATACTGCCAGATCATACAAAATAGTTTTGGCAGAACGTATAGCACTTATGATTATCTGTCTAACAGAAATCAAATAGAGATACAACATAACTGACCTGTTGCTTCAAGTGTCTTAGGGAAACTGGATTGTCTTTCATTTCAGATAACTCCTCCTGGAACACGGAATGAGTGAGGAATTCTTCTGGAACTTTTGGAACATGAACTAAATAAAATTATACAACAAAAATATCAAATATTGCTGTTTTACACCGTTTGAAACAGTCAAGCAACAAATAATTATTGACCAATAAAAGTTTAACTAGAAAGTTTAACTAAAAAGTCACTCAAGTTTTTGTTGCGTTCAAATGGGGTGAGTGGTGGTAGTGAGAAAATTCTAATGGACTGACTGACTGAATGACTGATGGAATAACTAACCACATGTAACTGACTGACTGACTGATTAACTGACTGACAAATTACTGTGTGTAATAGACTGATTGACTGACTGACTGACTAATTACAGTGTGTAATGCACTGACTGACTAAATGACTACCAGTAGTTGACTGACTGATTGATGAAAGGTTACCATCACTAATAGTAAGACAAACAATAGTTGCATCACAGTCCTTTGTCAAAAGAATGTACCTTTGCAGCATTGCTTTATCTTTTCTATAAGTGATGTGATCTTTTTCTGGGCAACTAAGCTTAGTGGAATCTGAGAAGTTCAAAAACACTAGTAGTCAAACAAAACATGATAATCCCAAGTTAAAGGAAAGTACAAGGATATAACTGCAATAAAAATTCCCACCTACCTTTTCCAAAGGCGAAAATTCATAATTAAGGATCCCAGAATTGATGTTACATTTGTAATATACCTTGATAACAGAACACAAGACAAGAGATAAATATAAACCAAAAATGATGCATAAACAATAAATAACTGTATATGATGCCAATTTATAAGAGTTACATGCTATAACCTAAGTTAAGAACATTGTTTTCTGTTTACGCTATATTATACCAAACTCATAAATTTTCAAATTGGGTGACCAAGGGCAACAACATCACTATTCCTTACAGAAATCCTGACAATCCAACTTCTCTCTATCAAGCCACAACAAAGTGGTTTAGTTGTGTGGGAATCTTGTATCAATCATTATTCAAAATTCAAACATCAACAACGTTTTTATGAATACAATGACTACATAAAACTTAAGTACATAAGTTAGGTTATGTGAGGAAGAAGCCCAGGCTAGTGAGGTTGAATACTTGACTGGGAGATGGCTGAATAAATACCTCTTACTAACCGAGTTTGAGGTCCATACTGTAAGTTACGTACCAAGTTTTTTCCGCTCGGATTTATGGCCCAAGCACAAAGCACGCAGGCCATAAATCCACGAGGAAAAAAAGAGGATCTGTAACTTACTTGTAAGATATTCATTATATCTCTGGAGACACTTTGGCAACAAAACCAACCTTTGAATTTAGCAGGCTGTACAGTGAAGTACAGCCCACTAAATTGACCAATTACAGGGTGCATACTAACGGAGAGATATAATAATGCTCTCTTACACATGGACCTTTTGTACTACAGGACATGCAGAGAAGTGATAATAAAGACAAAGCCTAGGCTAGGTTCCAGCTGTTCTGCAGGGCTAAAAATTAACTGCAGTGGTTGGTGGCCACTCGGGCCAGTTTCCTTGAATTCTTAGCAGCCCATCCCAAAATGAAGTAGCCCTCCATTTGTTTTTTTGAGAGTCACGTGGCAATCACAAAATAAAAATGGCATCTATGTCTTGTGAATGTGGATCGCTCATGAAATCACTGTTAAAATGGGTCAGAAGTTCCACTTCAGAACTAAAAATTCACTAAAATGGATAATTTTAGAGTCCTGGCAAACAAACAAAGAGAAAGGTAGTCCAATTAAACAACATATTGAGTTTTATTTTTAACTTTCAAACTTTGTTCTTCGCATAATTCACATTGCAACATTTCGAAATTCTGTAGCATAGTCGCACATCAGGCGTTCAAACCTCAATTTTTGGTAGCCCTGGTCAGTTTTAACTTGCCATTGGCATCTGTGCGACACCAATTTTTAGCCCTGGTTCTGGAGCCATTCCTTCCTAAAGACTGAAAATTATGTTATATAGCCTATTACATGTAGTTGGGTAGGTTAAATCAGACGGTTCAGGTTTTATTTAGCAAGCAAAACAGGGGGTGGCTTCTGACAACAAATCCCTGGTACAGTTGACTTAATGATCTCAGATAAAAGAAATCAGATTGTACAATTACTAGTAACAGGTTTCTTACCACAAGGGTCTTTTTTGTTTGATTGCACTTCTTGAGATGTCTTTTCAGTTGATCCTCAAACACTGTGCTATAAGACGGTTTTAGAAATCACAAGGAAAAGATCTCGACTATCAACAAGCATAATATTATCATGATAAAAAAACAACGAGCAAATATGCTACAAAGTTAAAAAGTTGTTGTTCACAACAATTTGGATATCAGTAAAGAAGATACTATATATTTCCTTGAGTCATACCTAAAGGAAATATGCAAGCTCAATATTATTTTGAAAGGAAAATTCAAATTGCAACCAACATGCAATAGCTTATTTTCTTCGGCAATCAAACAATGGACTAGCTTCCCATGAACACTGTGAACATTATGTGTACTTTTACTCATGGCCTCCTTTACAAAACCACCCTAATGAAATACAGTAGAGAGGGCAAAACTTCCATATCATCCCATACTTGGCTAGGTCCCCATTATACGCACACTGTAGTCATACTGTTTTGTTCCTAGAAAACAAGAAACATTTTCACAGGCATTATACAAGACAATACAGCTACAGCATGCATAGTGAAGTATGGGGTTATGCGGAAATCTAGCCTAGGACAGTAATATTATAATAATGGTAGATTACACAATTATATTGTAATTGTATGACTCTTTTTTTTTTCATTTTTAGTCATCTATTTTTTTACAAGCATGCAACGCAGGAGATTCTATGTACGACGTATCAGTCGATGACGAAGAAGTACTGGCACTAGTGTAAGAGTAGACTGTATTAAATGCATTTTGCAGGAACAGAAAATCAATTCTTACTGATTTTTGTCCAGGGGACAGGGTATTCGCTTGCGGCCTCCAGTCTGGCACAAGAAAAACCACATTTTAAGTACTGGAAGTATTTTTTTTTAAGAATACTTGTATATGTATACTTAACTGTTTGTTGAGAAGGATTGAAGAGCTATCAACAAGAACTACTTAGCTCAAGTAGGTGAAAAAGGCGGGTACCAAGACAATTTAGCTTGTGAGCTAATTTTGATAGAGATTTTGATGGTAATATCAAGCCTATGTGAAATTGATGAGGATTTGAAACATTTTATTATATAATAAAAAATTTAACAAAGTACATGTCGGTTGTTTGGGTGGGCGGGCGGGCACTTTTTGTGATATTGTTAAGTTTTTAACAATCAATAAATAGTGTGGGCAGGCTGTCATCAAGTCGATGCAAAGTCGATACCAAGCCTATGTGAAATTGACACGGAGTTGATCAAAGATTTAACAAAGTACATGTCGGTTGTTTGGGTGGGTGGGCGGGCACTTTCTGTGATATTGTTAAGTTTCTGATAATCAATGAATAGTGTGGGCAGGTTGCCGCCAAGCTGATACCAAGTTGATATCAAGCCTATGTGAAATTGAAACCGAGCTGGCGATGCGGGCTTCCAGGACAATTTAGGTTGTAAGCTAATTTTGACAAAGATTTTGTTAGTGATTTCATCAACGAGCGTAATTTGCGTTTATACTAATTTTGATAAAGATTTTTATATAAAAATGATTTCGGGTTCCAAGACAATTTAGGTTTAGCCTAATTTTATCAGAGATTTTATTAAAAAAAAATGAATTCTAAAATAGATTTAAAGGACTAAAATGATTTGATAAAGATGGAACAGAAAAACGTGAAAGAACTTAAACTTCTCGCTAAAGAGCGCGGGATACCAAGATATTATAGGTTGCGAAGAGCGCAACTTATTGAAGCTTTAGAAAATGTTTTAACCCAGCAAGGGCCTATTTTTGATGAGCCGGTACCAGAGATTAATATTCCTGTTCTCAAACCTTCTCAACCAACATTTCGGCCTATTTCACTTAAAAAATTAGCAAGTAAAGTTTCCAATCCTATAAATAAAGAGATTAAAAAGTTCACGGATTGGATACTATCTTATATCCCAAAACCAATCAAAAAGACTGTAAATAAACGAGTTGATGGTTTGAAGAAAAAGGTTAACCGATTATTCAAGACAAAGAATGAGGAAGCACTTACAGATCTAATAAATAAAAATATTTCTGAACTTACTAATAATAAATCACAAAAATCCAAAAGAAAGGTAAATATATCTGATAGTGCTAGAGATGAATTGAATGAAAAGGTTAATCGATTTGAACCAAAAGAACAACAAACAGCATTGAGGGGATATCTAAAAACCCACAGGATAGATGGGAAAAAAGGGTATGGTCCTAAAACATTTATTAATAAAATCAAACCAAAAGTTATTGAACTAATTAACAAGCAAAAGAAACCGATAAAGATAAAATTTTTATTTACATGTAAGTTTATAAAAAAGAATCCCGCCACAAGACAGACCGACGAAAACTATGGATACTTTCATTCAACAGTAGAAACGATTACTTCATCAACTGATTTATCTGAATTATTTAATACTATGACAAATCATCAACTTGAAAAGGTTGAAAAGTTTCAAAATGAAGGTTCTGGTTGGCAATTTTATCAAGTTGAATATTTTGATATAAACATCGATCCTTTCGAACCCTTTGTTGGAAGTTCATATATTGAATTACCACAAAAATTAGCGGTAAAAAATGCGATTATTAATGTTAGGAATGAGAATGATCATGAGTGTTTTAAGTGGGCCGTTACATCTGCTGTTTACATAAAAAAAACTCACCCAGAGAGAAAAAACAAGGAAATGGTTGAAAATTCGAAGAATTTCGACTGGACAGGAATAGAATTCCCCACTTCATTAAAACAGATTGATAGGTTTGAAAAGCAAAATCCCTATTACACGATTAATGTCTATGGATATGATAATGATGATGTATACCCACTAAGAATAAGTAAAAAACAAAAAGGTTATCTAATCAACTTACTTTTAATATCAGAAGATGAAAATAACCACTATTGTTGGATAAAGAATATGAGTAGATTGTTAGCCGCAAAAGTTAGTAAACACAAATCTAAGATGTACTTTTGCCCTAGATGTTTAAACGCATTTCAGTCAGAAAAATCATTGGAAAAACATCTAGAATACTGCAGTACAAATAAAGAAGTTAAGATTGAAATGCCAAAAGATGATGATGGAAATCCAAAGTATACTAAATTCAATAATTATAATAGAAAAATGCGAGTGCCATTTGTTGTATACGCGGACTTTGAGTGTTATCCAGAGAAAATACATACCTGCTCACCAAATGAAAGAGAAAGTTATACTAATCAATATCAGAAACATAAAGCATCAGGATTCAGCTATCTAATAAAGTCTTTTGATGATAAAATATTTCCGCCCAAGCTTGTAAGATATACCGCCAAATCCCCAGATGATGATATCACGCAGATATTTATAGAAAATTTGGAGAAAGATATTAAGGAAATTTATAATAAGATAAAATATCATAAGAAGACGGAGGATATGACAGAAATGGATAAAAAAGAATATGAAAATGCTACTCACTGCCATATATGTGAAGAAAAATTAGGGGGAGATAAGGTATTAGATCATTGCCACCTTACAGGAAAGTATAGAGGAGCGGCTCATAATGAATGTAATTTAAATTATAAGATACCGAAATTCTTCCCGGTAATATTTCATAATCTATCTGGATATGATGCGCATATTTTTATCAAGAATCTTGGTGTAACAGAAGGTAAAATAAACTGCATACCAAATAATGAGGAAAAGTATATTTCTTTCACAAAGCAGATTGTGGTTGATGAATTTGTAAATAAAGAAGGTAAGCAGATTGAGGTGAAACGCGATATTAGATTCATAGATTCATTTAAATTTATGGCGTCAAGTCTAGATAAATTAGTAACTAATCTACCAAAAGAATCTTTCAAAAACTTAAATATTTTCTGTAAAGGCGAAGAATTAAAGTTATTGCTGAGAAAGGGCGTATTTCCATATGATTGGTTTGATGGATTAGATAAACTAAGTACAAACCAACTTCCGCCAAAGGATGCATTTTATTCAATACTAAACGATGAAAATATAACAGATAATGATTATAAACACGCACAAAATGTTTGGAAAACTTTTAATATGAAAACTATGAGGGAATATCATAACTTATATCTTATGTCAGATGTATTACTTTTAGCCGATGTATTCGAGAATTTTAGGGATGTTTGTATTAAAAACTATGGATTAGATCCTGCGCATTATTATACTGCTCCCGGACTAGCTTGGGATGCTGCATTAAAAATAACAAAAGTAAATTTAGAGTTGCTAACTGACATAGATATGCTGCTTATGATTGAGAAAGGTATTCGGGGCGGTGTATCTATGATTTCTACTAGATATGGGAAAGCAAACAACCCATACATGAAAAACTTTGATATTAACAAAATAATAAGTTATATTATATATCTCGACGCAAATAATTTATATGGCGGCGGAATGAGTAACCCGCTACCTACTCACGGTTTTAGATGGATGACTGATAAAGATTTTTCAGACTGGGAAAATATACCATGTATATTAGAGGTTGATTTAGAATACTCAAATAACCTGCATGATTTACATAATGATTATCCTCTAGCCCCCGAAAGGCTTGTAGTTAATAAAGTGGAGAAATTAATCCCAAACCTAAACAATAAGGTAAATTATGTTGCTCATCATGAAACACTAAAACTTTATGAAAGTTTGGGATTAAAAATAACAAAAATTCATAGGGGCATTACATTTGAAGAATCGGCTTGGTTAAAACCATACATTGATTTGAATACCAAACTCAGAGCTGAAGCAAAGAATGATTTTGAAAAAGATTTCTTCAAGTTAATGAATAATTCTGTGTTTGGTAAAACAATGGAAAACATTAGAAATAGGGTTGACATTAAATTAGTTACAAATAAAAAAGATGCGAAAAAATTAATAACAAAACCTAACTATCAACATCGCACTATCTTTTGTGAAAATCTTGTAGCTATCCATATGAAGAAAAAAAAGTTAGTATTCAATAAACCTGTTTATTTAGGCATGTGTATTCTAGATCTAAGTAAAACAACAATGTATGATTTTCATTATAATTATATAAAACCAAAATATGAGGAAAAAGCAAAATTGTTGTTTACAGACACAGACAGTCTTGTTTATGATATAGAAACAGATGATTTCTATAAAGATATAAGCCCAGATGTAAAGTATAAGTTTGACACAAGCAACTTTACAAAAAATCATCCGTCAGGTATTAAGACTGATGTGAATAAGAAAGTAATAAATATGTTTAAGGATGAAGCCGGGGGCGAACAGATAACCGAATTTGTCGGTCTACGAGCAAAGCTATACTCATATAGGATGGATAATGAAGAAGAGATAAAAAAGGATAAAGGGGTAAAGACATCAGTAGTAAAAAAGACCATAAACTTTGATGATTATAAGAGATGTCTATTTAATAAAGAACCCCAGATGAGAAAGATGAATGTAATAAGAAGCCGTTTACATGATATTTATTCTGAAACGGTTAATAAAGTTGCACTATCTGCCGATGATGATAAGAGAATAATTTGTGAGGATGGAATAAATACTTTTGCATATGGGCATTATCGTTTCAAAACAGAATCTGGCGGAAGTTCTGTATCATAAGGAATAACCTGTAATTCTTCCCTTACAAATCCCCTACTAGGCCCATCAATTAAATAATATAAAACTGGCTGATTGGGCGAAACCACGCCCCTGGAAATATAATAAACTTTGGGACTCCAAATAGGATCTGTTGCCCTTATTTTTTCTCCACCCTCAAGTTCACCCGGAGATAATAAATATCTAACTTTAACACTAGGAGGTAATCTAGCCTCGTCAAGCCCTACCTCTCGCTGATAATTTTTAGGTTCAAAATCGAGTTCTTTCATTTTTATAGCCTCATCAGGCTCTTTACCGGTTATTCTAGTTTTTGTATTATTTAAAGTTTTTAGAATAGCTGGTAATCTTTTCACCCATACTCTAGATCTGGTATCACTAATCATTTCTTGCGCATATTGATGACTAAATAATCTTTCTCCCAATATTCTGTTTGCGTTTTCCACAAATGCTTGGGCTCTGTGATTACCAGCTTCACTTCTTTGTATTCTTACATTATGGTAATTCATGAGTTTACCAACTTTGCCCATAAATTCTTTTCCTGGATCAACCATTAATGTTTTAGGATATTTCAATCTTCTAGAATATATTTTCTTAAAAGCTTCTGATATCTCTCGACTTTCTTTTGAGGTTAATGGCTCTGCATCTTTATATCTCGAGGCGATATCAACCACAACTAACGCATATTTATATGTTTTTCTTCCAACTCTATCATGCGGTAAAAATAATAAATCTGCTTGGTGAATCTGATTTGGTTTATCCACCATCCAATGCGGTCTAGGTATATATTTTGGGGCTGGAAGATAGATTTGCCATATTGCCTGTTTCTGCAACCATTGTTTTGCCACATTTTCACTTACTTTCGCCTTCTCGGCTAATTTAGGAATCGCGGTATATCCTTTCCAATACCCCTCAGCCGAATAATATATTTTTGGCATCATTTAAAAATTAACAAAGTATTTTATAAATTAAAAATGGTGGAGGAAGAAAAATTTAGCGAATATCAAATTAATCTTATGAAAAAAATTATTAGAAAAAAAATTCTATATATGGAAGATGGCGATAAAATTTTTAATATTATGATTTTAATTCCTGATGCGAGAGAATGTTTATTAAAACATATCGAAAAATTAAAGAATAATAGTGTGAAGGGGTTTAAAGGTTAGACAAAGTATCTTATAAATTACAATGACGTCAGAAAAAATTAATCCAAACAGAATTCCACGAGAACCCTTTGGTTTGAAGGCAGAATCAACATTAAATAGAATTACTCTAAACCCATCATCGGCCAGCCCCGGCGAAACATTATATATAAATATTCCAAAACTTTCTGAGAATTTAGTGATTGTACCTGGAAGCGTATCTCTTCTATTTGATTTAGATGTTGAGGGTCATGCAAATAATAGATTTGTTAATAATTTAGGGGCTAATCTTGTTTACAGATTAAAAGTTCTTTTTGGAGGTGAAACATTACAAGATACCCAAAGATATGATCTATTTCAAACATATCATGATTTATTTTTAACTAAAGAAGAGCGTAAAGATAGATTAAAACAAGGTATTTCTGATGAAAATATTAGAAAACTTAGAACAAATGCGGGTGATAAGGATGATTCTGATGTAAAAGAAGTAGCCCTTGCAGTAGTACATAATACAAAGTATAGAATACCAATAAATCATCCTATTTTAAAAGATCATGGGGTTTTTTATCCAAAAGCATTAGAAAATCATTTAATATTTGAGATTACATTAGCCCCTGTTTCTGATATTGTTGTTTATTCTGATACAACTAAAACACCATCATATTCGCTCAAAAATTTAGAGTTAGAATATTCATCAATTTCAAGCGAATATTTAGCTAAAGAAGCTAAATCAACTTATCAAATTGGTAAAGGATTCTTTTATGAAAATGTTACTTTACACAAAACTTTTACATTTTTAACTGGAGCTGATGAAGTTATTAATCAACATGTTAATTTACCTAGAAGATCAATGAGCGGAATATTATTTTTGTTTATTGCCCCATATGCCGGTGGTGCAAGAGATTCAGAAAATTTTTTCTATCCTGGAATAACTTCTGTTAATATTGATGTTGATGGTGTACCAAATAGAATATACTCTAAAGGTATGATTATATCAGATCTTTGGGAATCTGTTAAAAAACGATTCCCAAAAATAGTAAAGTATAATGTAAAAGAAGGGGATTTTTATACAAATAAGTTTGCTCTTTGGCTTGATACCAGAACTCACCCAGATAATAATATTCATGGTGGGGGACTAGCTCTAAATAATACACATGATGGAGTAAAAATAGAAATTAAAAGGAAAAAAAGTGGCTCATCAAGCTCAGTAGTAATAACTTGTCATATGTTTGTTGTGGCTGATGCAATGATGGAAATAATGAATTCAAGTTTGAGATCAATTAAGTACTGAGAATCTAAAAACATAATGTTATGATACAAAAATCATGGAAGATTTACGAGATAAAATTCCTTTTCATTGTATAATAACTGGACCAACAAATTGTGGAAAAACAAAGTACCTAATTGAACAACTCCGTGGTCCTTTCCGTAAAGTTTTTGAATATATTGTTTTAATTTGTCCAACTTATTCTAAAAATAAAACATATCATAATTTCGCTCGTGGGGACAAGAGATTCTTTGTATTATCACCAGATGCAAGTAATCTCGATGAGATTAATGAATTGTTAAATGATTGCCAAATTTTATTTTCTGGACTCAATACACTAATAATTTTAGATGATTGCGCTGTATCCACCGATCTGAAGAAAAGATCTAATAAATTTATAGATTTAGCATTCTCTGGCAGACATCACGGATTATCAATGTGGGTTCTAACCCAGCAATTAACATCAATAGCAAAACCATTCCGGGAAAATGTAGCCTGCGTTGTTACTTTCCATAATCCATCGCAGAAAGGTATGAAAATGTTTTTCGAAGATTACGGGGGTGATTTGGATTATGAATTGGGTAAAAAGTTTGTTCAACTACTTAAAACCGAAAAATATTCTAGGTTATGTTTGAGTTTGCGATACCCATTTAATTGCTATTTAGAGATTCCCGAAGTGATTTAACAAATATGACAAACGTTGAAGATTATATTGAAGAAAAGACAGACCAACCGTCGGAAAAAGATGATGAACTTGAAATAAAGCAAGAATCACTTGCCATTCTCGCAGCGCTCGGAACAACAAAGGAATATTTAGGAGTTGAAATGAGTTTGGGTGATATAAAAAAATTATCAGGAAAAGATGTAGAAAAATATTTTAACCGGTATCAGGCGGTAATGGGTAAAAAAATTAATGGAGGATTGGTAGATTCATCCCTACAATTAGTTTCTAAACTTATTTCATATTTAGTTCCGGTTGATGATATAGAATCTCTTTGCAATGATTTGAAAAATGATGATTTGGTAAATCGTGAATTAACAAACATTGTAGGACTCTTAGCATTAAAAGCAGGAAGACTGGCGGCACTTGCTAGCGGGCTATTCCAGGTTGCTAAGCACATAAAATTCAACAAAAATCAACAAGAACCAGCAAATTCTTACACAACTGATCAGGAAACTAAGCAATCTACTGAAGGTATTGATACAGTATATTAAACAGATCTAAAAACTTATTTACAGCATCTAAATAACAATGTCTGATGAGCAAATTACAGCAGATCCCACACCTGAAAATAAAGATACTAAAAAGAGGGAGAAAGATCCTAAAAAAGTCGAAGCTGGTAAGAAATTGGCAGAATATAATAAAAAAGCAAAAGAAGCATTAGCTAGGGAAATGAAACGCGAAGAAAAAATAAAACAGGAAGAAGAGCAAAATGAAAATACATATAGTGAAGCGAAATCATGGCTACCAGAGTTATCTTTTACTACTGTTTTATCTGTTGTTGGATTAGGTTTTACAGCATTTGATCTTTTTATGAGATATAAGGAAAAAGCTAGGGTTGAATATTCTAATAGGATACCTGATTTATCACAAGTTCCCCAATTACCACAACCAAAAAAGATACCATTTTCTGTAGCCCCAAAATATTTAGGAATGGAATAATTATAAATTATTTTTTACTACATAAAGTTATTTAAAAGTTTCTTAATGATGTAGTAAAAAATCATGTCAAGCGAAAATAAACTTGTGAAAACTGTAACTGATTCATCGGTACTTATCGGATTAGGGGCTGGAGTTGGATATGTAGCTAAAAAGGTAATGAAAGAATCATTTTTGAATGACCCATCCTCAAATATTACAAATTATGCAAAATGGGTGGCTGTATTATCCGGAAGTATGTATCTAAAAACTTATTTAGAGGATCAAAAGATTTTACCAAAATAAAATGGCAGCAATAGCGATGATGATTGGTGGGGCTATATTGAATGCAACAGCATTTGTTGGAGGAAATTATCTTGCAAAAAGTCTTTCAGGGCATAATGTAGATGCAGAAAAAATACGACACGATAAAGCATTAGAAAAATATCAAAAAGATTATGCAGAATATCAGGAAAAAAGACAAAAAATGATTGATTGGAAAATGAAGAAAAAAGATGAAAAATATCAAGCATCAAAAAATATTTCGACCACAAATCAGGATTTTGAATTGTACTCGCAAATGACCGAACCCAAATTCTCTGATTATTACAAACCAAGCGATGAACAAAAAACGGGAGAAATGGTATATGTTGGAGCCGGAATGTTAGGTTTAGGTTATGCAGTTAGTAAATTCTTATGAATTATTATTTGTTATGTAACCAGTAATTTGGTTATATAACATAAGTATATTTATTATTGTTTACAAAATACTCCCATCATCAGAATCTTCATCCATTTCTTCAGCTGCAGATTTACTATCTGAAATAGTTAAACCTCTAAATTTTGTTAATCTTTTCATTTCTCTGTTTGGTTCTATAACTGCTTCATAAAGTTTTACTTGGAGAGAAATACGAGCCCCAATAAATATTGATTCAATTTTTATTACACCTTCTTCAACGCGGCAGCCTTTATTTAATAATTTTAATGGGTCAATTAACTTATCATTTTTAGAGTTATAAAATTTGGTTAAAATTTGGTCTTGTTTTTTATCCCAAATTAATTTTGCATATAAAGTTGGACCTCTATCTGGAACTCTAGCCATTGAAGATTGCTCCAACTTCCAATATAGAGGATTTAAACCTCCTTTTTGTTTTTCAAGCTCATTTCTTTCCAACTCAAATTTACCAATTTTTACTCTATTAGTAAGCAAATGATCGATGCAATTGTCGACTATATCATTGAATAAATCAATCCATTTTTCCTCTTCAGGCGTTGGTTTACTTCCACTCCATAAACATAAGGGAAATGTATATTCTGTAATTACACCCGTTTGGTTTGTGTTTGTAGAAACACCAAAAGAATATAAATTACCGGTTGAAATAACAAGTTCCCCTTCTGTTCCATCATCATTTTTTGTAAAAATTTTAATTCTTTTAAATTCAACCTTTGGTTTACTTCCAGGAATTTCACCAACAATTGGTTTAGAAAAAACCATGCTTACTTTAGGTTTATAAGTATTAATATCTATTAATTGTGTAGTTTCGTTCATCATTTTATTTTTTTATATTTTTTTTAATCCTTTATCAAATTTTAATTTAGTTTTTCAATCTAAAGATTTCTTACTGATGAGTAAAAAAATCATGGAAGAGGATATACCATTAGAAGATTTGCCAAAAGGAACTGATGGTGATGAGAACAATGATGAAACAGTTTATTTATCCCCAAACACATCTACATCTGTTGATCAAGGATATCTTGGTTACTCCGAATATATGGAAGAAAGAAAACGACTTCAATGGGAAATAAAAGATGAAGAGAAAAAAACACCAAATATTGAAGAAAGAGATGAGAAATATGACAGAAGGCGAGAAGCGGGCCAAGAACTCAAACGTTATTTACCAACTTTCAATCCTAATGATGCGACATTTAATGTAACATATGGAGAAGATGGTAGTATATTAGCAGAATTTAGTAATAGGAAGGGTTCTGCACCACATCTCATACTTACTAAAGATAAAGTTCTTATGCTTGAAGATTTACCAAAAACAATGAGAAAAGCTCTAGGTGCAGATTATGAAACAATGTTAGATAAATATAATGATGCCATATCACAATTTAATGAAGAAAAACAAAAACATAATGAATTACTTTCTGCAGTACAAGGAATAGATTCACTTTTAGCAACAAGAACGGAGGAAATTGGTGGATATGAGAAAAGAGAAAAAGAACTTAAGAAATTCATTGAGAAACAACAGGTAGAAAAAGCAGAAAATAAAAGTCTTTTTGATCAAACCGCTGAACAGAATATAGAATTAAAAATACAAGCAGAGAGACTTTTTGAAGAACTAAAATTATGCAAAGAGGAAATAGACAAAAATAAGAAGGGAAAATCAAATTTAACAAAGTTAGAACAAAGCAAAGAAAGATTAAAAGCTGAGAATGATAAATTAAAAGAACAACTTAGAAATAAAGTAATTTCAGACAAAGAACAATTATCAGATATTGAGGGTCGAAAAGATGAAATACTTAAAAATTTGCCATTGCGAGAGCGGATAAAGTATATATTCAAAAAGTATGGTTTTACAGTTTTTGCTGTTCTAAGTTCTGTGGGTGTCATCATTGGGGTTATAGTTTCTAATCTTTCTAAAGGTTTATCAACATTAGGAAGAGGTGTGGGGAATGGTTTGAAAACTCTTGGTAAAAAACTGGGTGAAATATTACCAGGAATGGTTGGTGCAATAGTGAGCTTTCTATTCAAAACAGCCGGTCAAGTTATTGGATTTTTAGGTGAAAATGCATGGCTTTTAATAATGGCAGTGGTCTTATATTTTGTGGAAAGTATAAAAAAGAAGAGAAAGTAGGTCTAAAGATATCATTTTGAGTAGTAAAATACAATATGGAAGAATACAATAGAATTTACCCTGTATTACCTAATAATCCAGATCCTATTAATTTCAGACTACAAAAATCAAGCGAAGTATTACAAAATCTTGAGAAAGAAATTAAACACTACGAAGAAGTAAGGAAAAAATATAATAGGGCGAGAGGAATATGTACAAAAATTAGTGTTTCTGGTGGTTTGATTTCAGTTATCCTATCAGCAAGCGGTTTAGGAACCTCTCTCACGGGTTTTGGTGCTATTGTTGGTGTGCCTTTGGGTGTTGTAGGTGGTTTTTTTGGTGGGTTGTCTGTTGGATTTGGTTTTGCTTCTAAAAGACTTTCTGGTAAAGTTAGTAAACACGAACAAACTGCTGCAATTGCAAAATCAAAATTAAACACCATTAACGATTTAGTTTCAAAAGCTTTGAAAGATAATGTTATATCCGATCAAGAATTTTCTATAATTTTAGCGGAATTGGAAAAGTTTCAAAAACTAAAACTTGAAATACGGCAAAAATTTAGGAAAACAGCAGAAAAAAACTTGGATATGTCTGTGATAAGGAGGGAAGCGCGCGAATATCTATTAAAAGAACTTACCGAAGGGAAAGGACATTAAAAATTTCATATGAGAGAACTGATGTTGGTTGTAATTGTTTTGCGGGTATTAGAAGAGAGATTAATTAACATCTTATTCTTAATCTAAAGACCGGTTTATTTGAAACACAAAGAATAAGATGTTATTGGATGATTTCAAAAATCGTTACTCAAACGCGAACCTCAATAAATTTACATTTGTGAATGATTCGTATGGTGGATATATTAAATGGAAAGTTAATGGAATGACTGTAATGTCTTATGATGATCCTACTGGAAAAACATGGACCGATGATCTCCCCCCTAATTTGAAAACATTATTATGGAAAGATTTAGGGTTAGAAAATGGTTCCTTTCCAGAAAGTTTATCATCTACAAAAAACACATATCCAATACCCGGTATTAAATTCGATGAATCTGCAAAAAATGTAACAAAAATGTTAACTATTTTAAATATATATGTTTCAGATAAAAACAGCTTCATTTCCCCCATGAAAAATGTATTTAAAAATCAGACTGTAGGACTTACTAGCGGTAAAGAAGCTAGAGCTTGGTTGAATAAACCAAATATTAATCACTGGCCACAACAGTTAAACATGGCAGTTTGGTGTGCAACATCTGGATGCGGTGTAAGTTTAAATGATAGTTTAAATTACCCAAAAGTTATTAGAAGTTTTTTTATATTTCACATTTACTTTACAATAAGAAGAATATTATATGAATTATCTGTACCATTACCCGACGAACAAACTTTTTCTTTAAAAAATAATCCATACAACAAAAATGCTTATAATCGTTTATGCGCAGAATTTGGGTTAAGCAATAATCAAGATTATAAAGGATTAAATAAACCTTTGGCCGATTTTAGATGGAAAGGGGGTGCAAACCATGGGGTTGGAGATGTATTCATTGATTATGGAAAAGGATATGTACCACCCGGAAGTGTCCCCGGAAGCGCTAGTGGGCAAGCTATAGGAGGTGGAAATCAAGATGTCAGAATTGTAAGGGGTTATGATAAAGAAGCTAATATATGGCCAAGCAGCGCAAATAGATTTTCCGATGATGGTGGTAAAAAAATAGATGGGAATTTAATATCCATGCTTCGAAATGATTATTTTGTTGATTTTCAATATTCATGGTTTATACCAGAATCTGGATATGGATTAACAAATACTGGATTAGGGAGAATAAATAGATCGGTTGAGGCTTTTGTTTATTGCATTTTGGGGGCCCAAGTTAATACTAGGAATTCAATTATTGGTAATGGGGGGAGAGCATTTGAAACCCAGCAAGAATTTATAGATTTATTTGAAAGCTCTGTGATTGAAAATGATATCGCAAATTCAAATCAAAGATATCAAATGGCGGTTCAAGAATCAAAAGTACGGCTTGATTTGGCTATAGCTCCTGATGTTTTGTTGATGCCAAGCAATTTAATTATAAATACAGAAAGCGTTATTGGATACAATAATAATCTGAAAATAGCAACAGAAGATATGAAATTTGGGGTAAATAATTCAATAAATGTTGGAACAAAAAATGTAGGAATAACTCATAATTTAGGAACATCAAAAATTTTATTAAATACAAATCCTCAACCAAGGAAACCAAAAAAACCAAATAACGATGAATCAGAAAAAACAGATGAAGTTAGTAATATAGAAACATCTTCTCATCAAAATAATCTTATTGTTTTAATATTTGCCGGAGGATTATTATCTTGGTTTTTATTTCGATAAAAATTAATCTAAACATATACCTTCAAAATGAAAAATGTTTAGCATTACAATGTATGATTCTGAAACGCGGGTTTATTTAGACCCCCCAATGAAATACGTTAGTGAATTACAACTTTTAGATTGTAATATTAAAACAAAAAGACTAATAACTTTAAAGAATCAAGAAAAAATAACCGATGAACAAGATAAGCCTTTAGTAATATTTAATCCAGGAACATATTCCATAAATGATAAAAAAATATTAATTGAGCTCAGCGAAAAGGGTAAAAATATAGCAATGATTATCGGTGATAATTTTACTTACATAATCAACAATAAAACAATTAACATTAAATTTACCCAGGGTTTGCAAAATTCTTTGGGGGTGCCAGAGGTTTTATTTAAAATAACTCAAATAGATATAACTATAAAAGAACCTTTGAGACTTTTATGCAGTATAGTTGATAATAGAATGTCATACACGAATAAAGGTAAAAATGTAAAAATACAGCCATCCCAATTACTAGCAAACATTCCGTCAAAAGATTATCCAACAAGTCCTGTTCGAAAATATGATAACTTTATTAATCACTTTGATTTAACCATTTTAGACTCTGATTGGAAAAAATTTGATCTAAAAGGGCAATCTATAACTTTTAGTTTAAGATTCACATAAATTTTTGTTATGTAACCATTTATTGGGTTATATAACATAATTATATAATATTAATCTTCTTCACCCCATAGTTTTTTCAAATATCTTAACTCTTCAACATCAGTGCACCAATCTAAATATCTAGATGGATGCCATGCTACAGCCATTAATTCATCATACAAGTTTTTATAGAATTTATTTTTATGATTTATTTTATCTTCATTTACATATATAACAACATCTATTTTTTTAACGATAAACTTGTTATCAAAATTATTAATATTACATTCCTTATCATAATAACCAAAAAATATATTATCCTCACCAAAATATTCTAACAATTCTTCATAATTTTCATTAGCGCAATTTAATAAATCTTTTAAAAACTTATCAACATATATACCATTAACACCAAAATTTATATCGGGTTCAAAAATAATAGAATGATAAACATTATATTCATCATCATCGCCATCATTATCATCATAATAAATTTCAAAATAAATATATCTATTTATTTCATCAATAAAACCGCGATATTTTGATATATTTTTTAACAAATCTTTATTTATTGAATCTATAAATTCACGAATAAGAAAACCTTTTTCATTAAAAAACTTTAAATAAAGTTCGCCGTCTTCCATTTTATTTGCAATCTTTTCTAATCCTTAATCATAAATTAATTTTATATTGTTATGTAACACTTATTTGCGTTATATAACATAATTTTTTATTATTCATCTTATTTTTCGCACACTTCACAAAACCATCTTTGTTTTCCATGAATACATATTCCTCTCCCATCGCATTCTTTACATTGATACCTCCTCCGTTTATGCTCACAAATACTACCACCATCACATTCAATACAACGCGATTTCTGTTTTTTGTGTTCACATATTTGTGATCCTTCACATGGCATACAGTAATATTTTATTTTACCATGAATACACTTATTAGTTTTCGGTTGTTTTATATATTCGATTGCGGCATTTTCTAAAGATTCAATAAGTTGTTCTCTACGCAACCAATAATATCTCGGTATCCCCCGCTCTTTAGCGAGAAGTTTAAGTTCTTTCACGTTTTTCTGTTCCATCTTTATCAAATCATTTTAGTCCTTTAAATCTATTTTAGAATTCATTTTTTTTTAATAAAATCTCTGATAAAATTAGGCTAAACCTAAATTGTCTTGGAACCCGAAATCATTTTTATATAAAAATCTTTATCAAAATTAGTATAAACGCAAATTACGCTCGTTGATGAAATCACTAACAAAATCTTTGTCAAAATTAGCTTACAACCTAAATTGTCCTGGAAGCCCGCATCGCCAGCTCGGTTTCAATTTCACATAGGCTTGATATCAACTTGGTATCAGCTTGGCGGCAACCTGCCCACACTATTCATTGATTATCAGAAACTTAACAATATCACAGAAAGTGCCCGCCCACCCACCCAAACAACCGACATGTACTTTGTTAAATCTTTGATCAACTCCGTGTCAATTTCACATAGGCTTGGTATCGACTTTGCATCGACTTGATGACAGCCTGCCCACACTATTTATTGATTGTTAAAAACTTAACAATATCACAAAAAGTGCCCGCCCGCCCACCCAAACAACCGACATGTACTTTGTTAAATTTTTTATTATATAATAAAATGTTTCAAATCCTCATCAATTTCACATAGGCTTGATATTACCATCAAAATCTCTATCAAAATTAGCTCAAAAGCTAAATTGTCTTGGTACCCGCCTTTTTCACCTACTGCTCAAAAGAGAAGGCAAGGCCACAGAGCTCACCTCAGGTTCTCCTGCGACTATCATATGTTCTCCACAAAACTTTCTTCCTTCTCCTACTGTCATTTTACAGTAACGGTTCTTGCGCTTCAAGAAAAATGCGCATGACTTCCTTTCCACTTGCTTTTCCTCTTCGTCCGCCATTTTGAAACTTGGTCCCACATGCGCTAAGGGTGAAACCTGCGGACCCATGTGTGTGCGGACTCTTTCCACTGCCATTTGCAGACTCGGAACACCAAAATAGCCGTAACGCGCTGATTGGCTGAGAATAAGCCAGTTAAAGAAGGGAAAAAGAAGGGCGTTTCGTTAGATAAGGACCGACTGTGGAAAGGAAAACTTAGAACAAGAGTGGAAGGAATTCTCTGGCGGTGAAGGAAGCGGAGAAACTATTGAACTGTGCAGACTCAATTCAAAAAATGCCCTCAATCAATGCAATTGACCCAAGACAGGAGCCCATCACCAAGACAAAGTACCTTGTTGCTGCACAAGACGTTAAAAGATGCATGTACGAGTGCACAGTTCATCGTGACACGTCCTTGTACGTGCCATTGTTACAAATACAATGGGCCATGCGGGCATAGTCTTTGTATTGCAGAAAGAACTAATTTGTTGAAGGAGCATATTGTATTTCTTTTAAAATCTCCTCTCCGCCCAAAGCCCTCCATAAGTAACCTTTTAGAGCCACCAAAATACTCTGCGGGAAAGAAAGGAAGTCGCCTAAGGAACCCTTGGCGACCTGGTCGGGAAAAGAGCCGTGGCATCGCAAGCAACCAACAGGCAACACCTGCGCATCCCTATACCTAGTGTACACTAAGTCCATCACGACGACAAGCCTCTCGTCGCAGGTTTCCTATCTGATCATAACAAAGCGACAGAGTGTCCACAGTGCCACAAAGCCGCGTTCCCACATAGATCCACTTAGGACTCAGTGAAGCCAGTAATACCGTACGATATCGTTCTGGCTCATGATGAAAAATGGATGTAACCCAACCCTAAGAATCCAACTGAGAAGCTACCATCAGCAAAATTCACAACGAAGTTTTGCAGCGTACAAGTGCCATACTAGTCGATTTCCTTATTTCGATTCGTCCTATTTGGAAATCCCAACTGAAGTTAGAGTGACGTTATAGGATGGGCACATGAATTTGCGCACATGGAGCTAGGCCGCACCACAGTAAGAAATAATCATCAGCATTTGAACAATGAACATCTTTAGGGAACTCAGGGAACTTTAGGGAACTTTTTTTTTTGCTATGTTGCTTTTTTCGACATCGATCCGACTAGCATCGGCCGTCGCTGGCAGCAAACGTATTGACACGTGCGTAAAATGTATAAACGTGAGAGTCGTCCTTGAAATTTAAAACGTTTCCACCATGTCAGTGATCTTCATATCGACACGTGTTTAATTGCACTTTTCAACAAGTTAACACCCCAGGATAGCTTTCCCTTAGTAAGGAACAAATTACAAACACTGACCAGTTAGACACGCATCACGCTGAACATATCCTTTTTATAGGTACCATGCATTTACAGCGTTAGAAATAATACTCTGGATCTGCGCCCAAGCTCGAGTATTAATGATCTAGGCGGCAATCATATTCTCAGTCTACTCATATCCCGTGCCAAGATAAGCTCATTTGTCTGGCTCCTCACGCAACACTTCTCCCCTTTCGAGAGGCATTGTCAAACAAGAATATCATTTTCACTTTATTTCAGGTCTAATAACTAAACTAACAATACTAACTTTTAGTGAACGCTTCGCAACCGATGGACGTCACGTTTTGGACAGAATGCTGCCGAGCCATTGTGTTTTAAAATACTTCGGTCCTAGAACCTTGAAAGTAAGCTGAAAAATATTTTTAAGACTGCTTAGGGACGGACCATTAGAAAAGTGATGGGGGGGGGGGGGTGGGGAATTTTCAGCTTGCACGAATTTTTTTTTTCGCTCACTGCTTGTGCAGGAATTTTTTTTTTCAGGTGAACCCCTCTGCACGAATTTTTTTACTACATGTGAAAAAGTCACAATTGGACCTTCCTTCTGCTTGAATTTTTTTTTTACCTTCTTCTTTGCATGAATTTTTTTCCTTGGCATTTTCCCTTGCATGAATTTTTTTTGTTTTTTTTTTTTCCCACCCCACCCCCTATCACTTTTCTAATGGTCCGTCCCTTAAGCAATTTCTGTAAGCAAAAAGGACCGGCTACCGCACTAGAACGATCTAAGGACTGAAATCGTGTGATCTACACTGTATGCACTGTTAACAGGAGGTTTTAAAGTGCACATGAAACGAAATTTTACCACCAATTTTTTCTACGGAATCTGAACATTAATTATATAATAAATATTTTAATGGAAAAAACAAAGGATCCAGCTTTGCGGGAACATGTTTACGGTGACGAAAGTTTGGTATTTCGCTGGTAAAATTTTCGGCAAGAGCCTGGGGTCTAGTCTAGGGGTCATGACGTCATTCGTGTGCATTGACGAAACTCACGTTTTCAGTCCAGTCCCTTTGGCTTAGAAAAAATGTTTAAGCATTGCTAAGTGTTATTTTCCAGCTTACTTTCAAGCTTCTTTAGCTGTAACGCAAAAGGTGGTCTCCTTTAATTTGGAAGCGTTGCGTGACGAGCCAGAAGACGCTTGCGAAGGAAACTACTGTCTAGCTGAAAGGAACAACAAAAGAAAATAACCGCCTGACCGTAGGTTAGCATTGATATGAACAACGGAAAAGCTCCTTCTCCTTGTGATCTCCTCTTAATTAATTTCTTAAAGGCCTTAGTTTTCTAGGTCTTGGTTTTCTATGTATTGGTTTTCTAGGTCTTAGTTTTCTAGACACCCTACATATTGCTGGTTCTTACGGAAGCTTCAAAGGGACATGGAGTTTCATCCTAAATGGAAGTTTTTCTTTTTGAAAATGGTAATTTGTTTTTTCGAAAATGGAAGCTGAAATTGTAAAAATGGAAATTGAAGTTGTGAAAATGGAAGTTGAAGTTGTGAAATGGAAGTTGAAGTTGTGAAAATGGAAGTTGAAGTTGTGAAAATGGAAGTTGAAGTTGTGAAAATGGAAGTTGAAGTTGCGAAAATGGAAGTTGATGTTGTGAAAATGGAGGTTTGGTTTTGCAATTTCGCCCCAACTTCCATTTTCACGACTTCAACTTCCATTTTCACAACTTCAACTTCCATTTTCACAACTTCAACTTCCATTTTGACAACTTCAACTTCCATTTGACAACTTCAACTTCCATTTCAAAACTTCAACTTCCATTTTTACAACTTTCAACAAACGGAAATTTAAAACCCATTCTCGGTAATTCTCATCAACAGTGACAGCGGCGTAAAAAGCGGACATGCGCTTTTCAATATCGTATACAAACGGTTGTTTTCCATCGAGCAAGGAATATTCAATTCTGCTGGAACATAAAGAAGTTACAGACGTTTCGTCACCATTATAAGTTGAGTTCATGACATTTTTAAGCCACTCTGTAGCGTGCTGCTGGTAAACAGGGAAAAATTCCATTTCGCTGAAAAGGTGGTGGTGTCATCTCCACTATAACAGGATCCTTATTCAACTCTTTCAGTAAAAACTTGATCAGCATTGATCAACATCCAATTTCTCCTAATATTATCATTATACACTATACAGGATAAAAGACAACCATCACCAAGAATGTCCTGTGTTGATATTCTAGCAAATTCTCCTAAATGGTACTGTATAAAATAGATGGGGAACATTTTGGAGAATTTGTATCTTGGCAACATTGCGGCTAGGGCTCTAAGAGGGTTAACTAATTTAATCATCTGCTCACGTTTTCCCCTCTACAAAAATTCTATGATCCAGAAGGAACTCGTGAATAAATCTTAGCGTCCCTCTCCCCTCCCAACACACACCCAGACACACACACAGACACACACACAGACACACACACAGACACACACAAAAAGAAAATATGTATAGATATACGTCTTTGTATACATATCACACTTTTTGTGCGAATTTTATTCTTTAGATAGTGTGTATCAGTCAATTCAATGCTATTTTCGTGTTAGCTTTTTTAAAAACCGCACATTTTTTAAGGGTATGTTCTTTTCTTTTACACTACTGAACGGCCTGAGAGAAGCTGTTCATGTTACTGTGACGTTTTTTTTTCTTCAACAGAGACGACAATCAGACATAGTTTGATGCTACGCTGGTTTGAAATAAAGAATGCAACCTTCAAAGCTACAATTCACCGACCGGTATGTTCGCACATCTTCAGAAATGCGGAAAAACTTCGCACGCCACTCCCAGGGCAGTGGACATCAACTGCACTCCGCTTTATTGAATAAGTTATTTCGTCGCATTTCTTTTTGAAGACTTAAATGTTTCACTAAAATAAAATCTAGGAAAGCAGTTGAAGTCAAGACCCAGTTTCCGGCGGTTCACTTTTAAATATGGTGCCCATTCCGTAAGGCGAAGCACTTCGCGGAACTTCACGTAAAATGTTTAGCAAGTTTGGCGGTCCTGTAGTCGACGCGAAGTTGTACGAACTGTTGTAGCACAGCTTTGTCTAGCATCGCCTGCGGAAAGAAAGAAAACAACAGATCAATGGTGAAATGTAAAGTTCTTAAAAGGTTGGAGGGGCCGCTTTTATAATGCCAACAAAAATACCATAACCCTTAATGTGTGTCCAACAAACAGAACAGGTATCCATAGACTAGTGTTCGGAGGGCTGTCGATAAATGGTCATATATGCCATCTCCTGCCAGGCATGAATTTAATTGCTGGAAATAATACTAAAGAAATACTAAATAGAAAATATGATAAACTGAGACAGAGCCAGAACTGAAGAAACTACCACATATTGTAATGCGACCCTTTTAAATCATTCAAATTTTCATCACCAACGAAGCAACCTCCCAAAAACACTCAAATCTGATTAATGTGGACTCACTTACCAACTGCTCCTCTGAGCAAACTTGCTTCAAGTTTTCTGGTTGAACAACTAACAGATTTGTAAGTGAGTACAGCTTGTCAAATAGTTTCACCAACAGCGGGATCTGTTGAGAAAGGATTGCGTTACTTCTATCAGGGCTACATTAGTCACGAGCTTGCCGTCAATTACGTATGTAGGACAAGTTATAAAACACCTACAGTGTAAGGCATCATAGCATCTCTGTTACTCGACTCTCTTAAATTTTATTCATTTGTATGTGTACTTTGTTAGTCGTTTTATTTAGATTGTTGTAATTATTTTAGTGTATATAGATATATATATATATATATATATATATATATATATATTAGTTTTTAACTTTTTAACTTGTATGTCTGAGGAAGGCCGAACGGCCGAAACGTTGTACAAAGACAATATTTTACTCACTCGCTGCGCTCGTTCGTAAAATATTGTTTTGCCACTCGAAAATAAAATTCATATCTTCGCGCCACCGTGTAATATCCTCTATGTATTGCCTTAAAAAGGGAATCAAATTTTGATTTTCTACCCTCAAATGGGCACACACCTATCCTAAATTGTCGGGAGTGCCTCACCGGAATTAAAACACAAAACATGATTGTTTATTAAACGCCATCGCTGCAAAATAAAAGATAAGCTGACGTTTTTCACCGGAATTAAAACACAAAACATGATTGTTTATTAAACGCCATCGCTGCAAAATAAAAGATAAGCTGACGTTTTTCACCGGAATTAAAACACAAAACATGATTGTTTATTAAACGCCATCGCTGCAAAATAAAAGATAAGCTGACTTTTCGAGCGTTAGTCCTTCGTCGGCACAGATAAAAGTTAAATGATTGACGTGTTCTTGGCAAACTGAATGACTTACCAGTTACAAGGACAACTGATTGCGCCATAACTGAACGGAGGCGTAAGTACGTACCTTGAATGACTTGATACAGTTTCTGTATTCACTGATATCACAGATTGCCACCATGCCACCTAGAAAAGATATCAAAAGTGAAGACCACTGACGAGCCATCAATGTAAAAAGGTACTTCAAAAAGGACACCGGCTTAAAAAAAAAACAGACATTTCTCCAACTGTATGGCGGGTTTTTGACAAATGAGAAATTTACACCGCACTGTATAGTAAAACGAAAACTATTAAAATACAGTTAGAAAACAATAGACTACCCTGGAGTCACAGTTTCTCTGTTCGTAAGTGATTACAATCACATGTGTAGCATGCTTGTCTCGGTTCATGACTTAAGGAACGAGGTATAAAACATGTGTAGCGTGCTTGTCTCTGGTCATAACTTAAAAACGAGGAATATTACATGTGTAGTGTGCTTGTCTTGATTCACGGCTTTAAAAACGAGGTATATTACATGTGTAGTGTGCTTGTCTCGGTTCATGACTTAAGGAACGAGGTATATTACATGTGTAGCGTGCTTGTCTCAGGTCATGGCTTAAAGAACGAGGTGTATCACATGTGTAGCGTGCTTGTCTCGTGTCATTGCTTCAAGGACGAGGTATTTCAGGACTAGAGTTCCCGAAATTACAGTGGACGCGATGCGTCTCCAGGGAAGTCTAGTGGAGTGTATTGAATATGGATGAACAGAACAATCCTGGACAAACATCACAAACGATTCCCCTAGCCCTAAAAACAAACGAGCTGCGGCATGCATGAAGCGGTCGAACGAAGCCAACAGTTAAAAAGAATGATATTTTGGGGTTAAAAAATGGTAACACTGAATGGAAAATAGGAGCAGAACAGCAAACTAAACTTACCTATTGAAGTATATTGAAACTGTTGAAGATGTTCGAACAGATGTCGATGAAATCGTGTACCAAGCTCTGTAAGTACAGACTCTAAGTTTTTCCCATCCAAAGATTCCTGGATAAACGTCAGTTGGGAATAAATGAAATCGCACGTCCTGGAACACGCCTAGGAGGACAAAACAAACTGGGGGTTAAGTGATAAGCTTCCTAAACCATTTTGACGTATCATTACAGGGGTCAAAAGACCAGTTATAGCATAAAACGAATGTGAAAAAGGAAAATAACAATCCACCCTTGTTAAAAAGTATCAAACAGTCGAAGCTCTCGTAAGCGACCACCTCGGAAATACGAAAAAGTGGTCGTAACTAGAGCTGGTCGCTAACGAGAGCGAGCTCGCGTAAGCGACCACGGGATGAGCATTAGGGACCGGTCGTTTACAAGAGCTTCAGTTCAATTAGCATTAGCATTGCGAAGCATTACGAAGGTGGTCGTAACTTGGGCTGGTCGCCTACGAGAGTGATCACAAGGTGAGCTTCGACTGCATTTGTATTCTATAGTTCTATACATGTTATTTTTGTTGTTCCCTTACTTTACCGGGAGGACTTCTAGTGATAACAGTAATTTTTTTACCACATAAACAATAAAAGAGTAAAACTCTATCTATCTCAAGAGAATAATACACGGTTCAACATCTGTTTCAACAATTTACAATTTGTTCAGTTGACGTTAGCTTGCGTAGCAAGCGTTAGCAGGCGTTTCCGTTTGGTTTTTGCGCGCTTGAAAGCCGATTTTCAAAAATGTTGCTTCGCAGGCTAAGTTGATGTTGATTTGCTGAGTGATACTGAATAACTCCTACAGCGCTCATTTTGAAAACTGCAGGAAAGCACCTGACACCAAACCAGAACGTGATTGGTCGGTGTCCTTCAAGAAGCGGCAAGTTGAACCAAGTTTCATTCCGTTCAACAACATTCCACACAGTGCTCGACCTTAGCGGTAGTCCACTAGTCCTGGACTAGTGCAAATTGCTTCTGGACTAGTAGAAACTTAGAACCACTAGTCACAGGACCAGTAACTACTTTGTAGTTCGTAATGTTAAAAAATAATACAAGTTGAAAACAAAATATAGGTCTTGTAAACGCTGTTTCAATGCGTTCCTCGCAATGTTCCGACTACCACAGGACTACCACAGATTTACTCAGGACTAGTAAATTTTCAGTTCAACTAGTCCAAGGACCAGCGATTTAAAAAGTTAAGGTCGAGCACTGCCACATGATAAAAAGTTTTCTTTAAAATTCATCACTACAAAAGACTAAACTGTTCAGCATTTAATGAGCAGGGATAGTAACATTTGGTAATCGACCAATGAATATTTAACCTGGTAGAATTTGCTTAACTTAGAGTGGTGACCAAAGATGGGAACAGATGGCATCTTGAGGAGGGCAGACACCTCTTTTAAGGCCGGTTTGTTACGGTGTAACGAGACACGGTAGTATAGTGGATAGCGCGTCCGACTCCTAAGCGGGAGGTCCGGGGTTGGAGCCCTGGTGGTGGCACTATGTTGTTCCCTTAGAAACGTAACTCCACACTGTCTCTCTCCACCCAGGTGTATAAATGGGTACCAGTGATACAATGCTGGAGGTAACTTGTGTTGCTTTTTTAGACAAGAAACTTAACTCTACACTGTCTCTCTCCACCCAGGGGTATAAATGGGTACCGGCGATATAACACTGGGGTTAATCCTATGTTGGACTAGCATGTTATCCAGAGGGGTGTAACAATACTCTCAAGTAGAGCGCCGGCCTGTCGTGCGGGAGGTCGTGAGTTCAAACCTCGGCCGGACCAACACTCAAGGTCTTAAAATAACTTGAGGAGAATGTGCTGCCTATGTTATGAAATCTGCAAATGGTTAGAAATTTTAGTCTTCTCGTATAAGGGCGAAAAACCCTACGTCCCGTCTCACAGCACTGTTCTTATGGGACGTTAAAGATCCCACAACACTGTTAGAAAAGAGTAGGGGACGTAGACCCCGGTGTTGTGGCTGTCTTTTGAATGATAAATCGATTTAATCAGGGCCACAAGTTTACTAGCTTATGGCTATTACATGCTACCCTCATTAAGTGCTTCATGCGGCAGAAACCGGGATAAGCTCCTGCCGTATGGCTTTCATGGCTCATGCGCAACTTTACGTTTTATCTCACAATGTACCGAAAAACCCATCGAAAAATATTGAGTGTTCTTTAATTCAGCTGATACTTTCCATCTGGCATAACAGGAGCAGTATGTGAGTTTTATAATTGAAAATGCACGCTGAATTCTGGTCAAGAAAAAACAAACCTATGGTTACAGGAGCCCTTTCAGAACGGGACAGGATTTTACATCTACGTTATCGCCCTCTTTCACGTTAACTTCTCGCAGCCGAGGACACTGCGAAGTTCCCCGAATATGTACGATGATTTACAAACAGCAACACTTCTTACCATGGTGCGTTCTACAAGGCCTATTCCACTTTCCTCGGGTCTAAAATCCGGCTTCTTCTGTTCCGTGGACAAAAGCGACCGCACCCAACCCGCAATCGACGTAATAATCCTGCAAAAGATTGAAAACAAAGCAAAGTGAGAGAAGACTAATAACCCCGGCTATATGAATGTGAAAAAAAAAAACAATGGTAACCAGGAAAGTAATAGTGAAATAACAAAGAAAAACTTCACAGTTTCTTACACCGATGTAGACCCAAATATTTCGACTTGAACGTGATTCGAACCCAGGACCTTGCGATACCGGTGCAACGCTCTACTGGGAGCTGGTCATTTGTGAGTTCGTAATATACCCACAGAGGATGAAGAAGTGAATGTGAATATACGAAGATTTTTGTTAATCCAACTGCAACAATCTTTATGTTATCAAACACTGACTATATTGAACATCACGTTCAGCGTATAGCATTGAGTTATTCGAGATAGGTTGAGGATAAATCAATAAAAACGAATTTATGGTAAAACTCCTTGATGAAGTCTGGTGTTTTATTTTCCACACTACAAAGAACAACACCTTTATTAAACAAATCACATTTAGGAAAATGCATATCAAATTGAATCACACTTAGCGAGAAAACCATCGCCTATAGCTCGGGTTCCAAGTTCAGTCAAAATGGCCTGCTGTTAGTCTCATTACTTTTTAGAGTACACATCACGCAAAAAGTTACTCATATTCAACTGTATGACTTGTATATGGCTGGTTTCGCGAGAGAGCAAGATAAGATAAACACAGCAGGCATGATGGGCCCATCTGAGCCGCTCGGGATTTCCCGCTTTGTCCCGCAAGACAAAACAAAACAAAACGAAATAGCTACGAAATAAACCCTTTAGTGACCAAGCTTGTTCGGTCAAGATGGCTGGAAATTGGCCTCGTTCTCTTTTGCGTTTTTAGTGACCTCGACTGTGTCTCGTTCACGAAAAATGCAAAAAGAACGCGGTCAATATGCAGCCATCTTGACCTTACGCTAGGTAAATATGCAGCCATCCTGACCTCATGTTAGGTCAATAACGCATTTATCTTGCACCTAAGGATATATCGGGCCGTATGTATCAGTTACAGTTAAAATACTAGCGACCAACATAACGATCAAGTTTTAAAGCACTCAGCAATTCTCCAGAAACTTACTTATCTATGCCAGAGTCCAGTTTGCTCTCCATCATTGCCATAACTTCCTTCTTTTTACGGACGCATTCAGCATACACAGGCGAAGATCTGGGAACAACAGATCAGAGAGGATTGATAAATGAAAGATACTGTTATGTAAGCAACATGGTCAGTAGCCAAGATAAGACCTGAAACAAATTCAGGCTTGGACGGGATTCGAACCCATGCCCTTCCGATACCGGTGCAACGCTCTAAGCAACTGAGCTATCAAACCAGCTGGGAGCTGGTCATTTTAAGAGTTCGTACTGTACCCGTAGAAGATAAAGAAATGAATTTACACCTATGACAAGTTCATATGTGTGCAATGCGGTAGAAGGGTATTTAATAAATATGAAAGATCCTCGCATTTATGTAAACAACATAGTCAGTTACAATCAGAGATCAGAGACGGTTAACAATGCGGTCCCTGGACTATTACTGCCGCGAAGCATTAATTTACGTGAACAACAGCGATAAGAAAGCACCATCTCGAACCGTGTCATTCCTTAACTGATCATGCGACTGATTGAATTTTTTTACGTAAAGATTTAATCAGCGTTTTTCTGCCGTCATTTTGATTTCTCCGAGGTAAACCCCAAAATTGACCGATTCTCACACGACCCGAGGAAGTCCTGATAAACGTCGGTGTTCGCGAGAGAAAACAATCTGAGACACATTCCATCGCCGTAAAAACCTAGGTGTTAGATCGTTAATTTATACTTCGGCCTTTTCGCATTTGTCCTTGTATTAAAGATTAATTTTGCTTTTCAAATAATGTTTTTTTAAAGCTACACTTTATTATTGTGCGCCGTTATAGAAATACTAAAAAAATAAACATAGACGCACTATTACTTTCTGACTTAATAAGTAAAATAATATTCAAATATTAGCTGGAAAAGCTCCATAGCTAATTCTTTTCAGGTGATACAATAAGATCTCTGAATGTTGTTTCGCGTTTTTTGCTTTGTCCCATGCCCTGTCACGCTCGCTTTAGTACCTGTTATACAAGAATATGAAAATTCTTTCTACCTCTCAATCTGCTTTTTATGTACATCTAGTTTATCAAGTGTCTCTCTGCTGTAATTTTTTATTTTTTTTTTCAAGTTCACGTAGCTTTCTGTTTGTTTGTTCTTTTGTTTTCGCGTTGTAAACCTCTGTAAATAAAATATAAGAATTGAATTTAAAAAAACTAAATAAAATAATATTGTGTTTTTCTCTCTCGTTTCGCTTACATCGTTTTCGTTAGTTGCAGTCAAAAGTCATAGAATTAGTAATAAAAACTTCGGAGAAATATACTTTTTCGTTTTCGTCTTCGTAACTGTCCGAGTTGCATAAGTATGTCGCACAACCGTACTTTGTGGTGGTAAAAATTTATTAACTCGTCTGACCACAACAATTTTTTGTCTTCAATTCCTCGCCAACCCTGCACCAGTTTATCAGAGAAACTAAGTAAGCCCTCTAGTGATAACAAACGTCGCACAGCTTTCGCGAAGAGGACATCGACCTGAAATTCGTTATAGGCCTTTTCTGCCACAGACAATCAGTTGTCATTATCATAGCCAAACCAAGACGCAGAATTAGCTTCTCAACAGGATCAATTCTATTTGGTGATCCTTTCTTTTATTCTGACAGCCTCAAGCTTCATCTTGTGATTAAATCAATTTGTAAGAACTTAAAATGTTGATCACTCACGCCACAAGTCCAATGACACTGTCAGTAAAGTGTTTTTCCAGCAGATGGAAGATGGCGTTGGCTTGTTCTACAACTTTGAAGAACACGTTGTCTGGAGGAGATCTGGGTTCAGCCGGAGGTAACACTGGAGAAAACAAATACAAAATACACTCACAAAACGAAGTCGTGAAGGCTTGAAACAATCAAAATTGTGTTCACATAAGTCCAATTAGTCTCCAGAAGGCGAAGACGGGGGGGATGGTAAGCGTGTTTTGGGGAAGGGTATGGGGGAGAAGGGAGCTTTAGGGGGATCGAGCGATGAATAGTCTCCTATAGGAATTAGGGCGAACTAAAAGTGATTTTAAGGGAGAGGATGACGGTTTTAAAATAGATGGGAACGGCCACACCCCCCCCCAACCCACCACCCTATTATATACGAGCGAACAACACCACAGAGCGCCTCCCCTAATTGGAAATTTCCATTTGAATAGGCTAGGTTTTCAAGCCGAGGTTTCAACGAGTCAAGGACCAATGCAAACATAGCCTTAATCCAATGAATAAACCAGGCGTTACAAGACGCAACAGTGACCACACCTTGTAAACTCATGTTGAGCGCGTAGTCAATGTGTTCGATACACAGATGAAAGAGAAGTTTTTGGTAGATTTCAAATCCACTTGCTGCAACATCCGAAGAGGAGGACAGCTGTGGGAAGAAAAGCAAAAACAAGCATGCAACAATGGAATGATCACTGGATTACATTAAAAAAATTGTGTTTACTATGAGCACAACGCGCTAATTAACTGGCGCAGTTCCCATTTTTATTAGCGATCTGTCACAATGCCAGTTCTAATCAACAAATGAAGCCTCCAAAGCGAAACTATCGTATGTGGTTTGTGGTTGCTTCGCCCAATGGTCAGTTCGTCCCAAACCAGTTCGCCCGAAACCAGTTCGCCCGAACTTCCTCAAAAGTCGATTCGTTACATCGAGAAGTCGGTAGTCGGTTCTCGTGGACTATTTTTGAGGTGTTTCAATAAGTAAACCAGTTGTTAAGTTTGTTTCGATCAGTTTCTCGACGATTTATAACAAACTCAGGGCAAAGACGTTCGCTGGTTCAGAAGCCTTTAGTAAACTTGAACTTTGTTCTGAGCTCTTTTCTCAAACGCGGATTATGTGCCACAAATTGTCACTGAATTAATTCGGGAAAATAATACGCTGGTCTGTATACATAAATGGATAAACTTTAAACTTTGTTTGTTCTTGGCCCTGCTATTAAGTCCGGACGAAACCCTTTTCGTTCGGGCGAATCGACTCTTAAGGTTCGGGCGAAACGGCTTCAGTTCGGGCGAACTGAGCGTCGGGCGAGACGACCAGTTACCTCGTACGTGACGATTTGAAATTAAGAAATGAAAATAATCGAAATCAGCTAAATTCTTTCCCTGCGTTTGCAATTCAATAAGAAAACAGTGCGTTGTATTTATTTCTTTTCGTTTTAACAATTCATTTCTAAGAATTATGGAAACCAAAACTCCTGTGTTCTTGCCCTGCCTGGCCCGACAAACCAACCTAATTAACAAACAACCAGCCGGCGCTGAGAAATATCGTTGTTCATGCATACTCTATTTTCCAACTTTAGCGGAATGCCACAAAAAAAACCAATACAAAGAAAATAACAAAGTTAATTCAGGGTACAGGTTTCCTATTAAATAGTAGAACCCATGCAAAATTTTAGTTCACCAGAACAATTTCTAACTTTTACGACTAAATCGTCACATAATAAACTGGAACAAATAGCGGGAAGATTTTTCTTTTCTCACGCACCAGTTCACATCTTCTTAAAGCCATTTTGTTTTCCTGTAGAAGACTAACGGCTACATCTTGAGAAAGCAGAGTTTCTCGGCTGGTTTCCATGGCGCTAGCCTGCATCCTGATAGGCATTCGCTTGGAGAGTTCCTGGCTGATAAGCCTAAAGAAAGGACGAGCTTACAGTCACCACAATGAGGGAAGTATGAAAAGTTAGTTCCAAAAAAATGGTGCTGCGTCGGTGTGAACTTGAAACAAACAAAAAACTGATGGGTTAATGTCAAACAATTGAAACTGTACGTTGCACCATCGTAAAATTTAACCCTTTAACCGCAATATCAATTTTTATTTCCTCCTAACTGTTCTCACAGGTTTCTCATGGCTCGATCGGGCAGAACAGGTCCATCCTACCCACTCGGCTAGCCAATCAGAGCACAGGATTTGGTTCGCCTGTTTTCGTGGAAAGGAAACCGAATGAAGCCAGCAAAGTGCTCTTTGACAGCTTACTGACGTTGGAGGCCGAATATTTGTGTATCTGAAGGGTCATCTCACTCTATCCCCGCCTCTGGGCACGCGTCAACATGGGTCGCACCATCGGCCATGGATTTCAGTAGGCCCCTGATAGGCAGGCACGGGCCTCTTCGAGGACGCTGAGAGCTCGATTCACTTCTTGGTTCTGTCCTCAGATACCGGTACACAAGGGAATAACCATTGCATTTTCTTTGTTTAGGAGTCATTGGTTAGCTGTAATGTATCGTTTGGTCTTTTGTATCGGCTCTTGTGTGCCGGTACACGAGGACAGAACCCACTTCTTGGTTGGTGGACCGACAAAGGAGTTCGCAGCGTGTTTTTGTGTAGAAGAAACTGGGTAAATCAAACGAGTTGATTAAGTACGTTACACCACCGTAAGGTAAAAGGGAGGTGCTGACGTTTCGAGCGTTAGCCCTTCGTCGTCGCTCCAACGAAGGGCTAACGCTCGAAACGTCAGCACCTCCCTTTTACCTTACGGTGGTATAACTTACTTAATCAACTCGTTTGATTTACCCAGTTTCTTGTGTTTCAATTTCCCACCGACGCCACACCAGTTTCTTTAGAAACTATCCCCACAATACTTGTTTTTGTGTAGGATAACTTTTTTTATAAAACAATGTTTCAAATTATGCCATCAGTCGCTTTGAAGGTGACGACAAAACCATGTTTGTACACAACTATTAGCCAATAAGAGCCCGTGTATTGTACATGTATCTCTTCTATATTAACATAAAATAATACATAAATATATATGGAGTCATAACTTACCCAGCACCACTTGGTCTTTCTCGTTTCTCGTGACCGATAGAGTGGTAGTACTTGTCTAAGATGGCACAAGATTTCTCGGATAAATAATCCAGCTCTGTTCTGTAACATGAATAAAAATCACGGAATGTGAATTATATGGCAAATTTCACTTATTGAATACAAGTAACTGTTGAGTAATAACTAGTTTCACATTAACAGAGATCTATTATCACAAGTTTACTGAGCTACACTGGATGCAAACAGAACTGGGGCAGGGCAGAGAAACACACGACACTTGAAACTAACAAGGGGAGTAGATACAAGTAAATTAAATATTTATTTACTAAATAAAAAAAAAATAGACAGCTTTTCGCGGTGGCAAATTTACCAGGTGGCTACGGTCGAACCTCGATTACTCGGACTCGTAGGACCTTGTGTTAAAAGCCCGGACAATCCAGAGTCTGGATAATCGAGGTTCGACTACATTCTTGGTAGTCGCGGTCGCTCGCGAGAGCTTTTTATTACAGACTTTAAGAGGCCTTCCAAGGGGGGTAGTCTTGTCGCCTTGTCGCATCCTTCTGTGTACCTTTGTCGCCTAACCAGCGGAGGAAATTGTCGCTGTCGTTTTTCTGTACAAATTCATATTTCGTTGTCGTTACGTCTTCGCAAATTGTCGCCCCTTTCATCTCAACTTCTGTCGGCTGTCGGTACTTTGGTAACAAATTGTCGCCACATTTTGACGCAATGTCGCTTGTCGCTCAAACCCCTTGGAAGGCCTCCTTTCAAACTGGATTTCTCAAAGGTGGCCGTACAGCTGTAACTAGAGATGACGTCAAAGGATTCAACAGTGATCATACGCTATATTCTTCCAAGTTTCAATGATGGTTCCGTCACTTTAACACTTGTATGTTGAGGAAAAGGTATAGTATATATACTAATTAAACACATAACACTCACCTAATATATGAAGACAAATATTCACTGAATAAATTCTTTCTGAGCCTTTCAAGGAAATTTGAGTCAGAACCAAGCTTGTACACCGATAATTTCTCACTTAATTTCTTAGCCCTGGGATGAAATGATAAAGTCAACATGTGAACAGAAGCATATCACTTGTGAAAGTTTACATTGGAAAAAGCGGTCTTCAAAAAATTAGTTGGCACATCAGATTTAAGGGTCGGAAATCTGAAATTGCTGTGATCACAGGGACAGTGTTTCACAAGAATAACAAAACAAAAGTACCTCACAATTTGCTACAGGAAACCTTAATAGTTATTATATAATTATACTTCTTGGAAACAAGGGACCGTTCATTTTTTACGAGGGAGGAGGGTATGATTGGGGAACCCCTCGACTCCCCTCGAAGTGGTAATATTTTTCGGATGACCTGCCCCCCAAATTCTAATACCACAGAGAACTGTTTTAACAGAGAACAAAAATCAAAAGAAAGAGAAGTCAATTTCGAATTAAAACATTATGACCTAAAAGTATTGCTAAATATTTCCCGTAATCCTCCTTTTCCCTAATTTTTTGAGATGGCCCCCCTCAGCAGCAGTTTTTTGCATGCCCCCCCCAAAATCATACTAGCCCCCCCTCCCTCGTAAAAAATGAACGGTCCCTAATGCATGCAAAGACTCTTTCAGCACCTTCAGTCCAGTGTTAAAAACACGTTAGTTAAAACAAGACAATTTGTCATATCAAATCAGGTTACAGAGCAGCACCATCTTGTTGTGTAATGATGCTTTTCTTCACTCAGGTGTACAAATGGACAACAAAACGTCACTGACAACCAGAGCGGAAGTCATCATCAGAGTCAAGCGACTGTTTATGAGTGAGTGATTGAACTTAAGATGGAAAACTCTATCCAGCAGAAGGAACACCAACTAACCTTAACCCTTTAAGTACCAATGGTAACCAGCATCCAATTTCTCACTACAATATTCACTGTTCACCAACCATTCAGGTTATGCGAATAACGAAAATGATCACCAAAAAAGAGTTGTATTGATATTTAAACAAATTCTCCTCACTAGTACCACTAGTAATATTGATATTGGGGTTTATAGGGTTAAGTCAGATCGAATTGACACCATACAGTGCTGCTTACCTTTCATACAATGTCTGAAGGTTCTTCAAAGACTGCTCCTTGTCTGAACCATAGCTATGAAGCTTTGAATCAACATGTTTCTGCAATATAAAAAAGCCAAGAATTTGTTTATTTCCAAGAAAGACATAATGCAGTACATGAAGTTTTTAAAATATCGTATGAACATTACAAATGAATAAACTACCGTTTCCCAACACAAACTAATAACTGTACATCACAAAAAAACTGCTGTATGGATATTTTTCCATCTGCAGAAGGTTTTTCTGTAGACAAAGAGATTATTTCATAATGATAGATTAGCACATCTTGTAGCCCTCATTTATTTGTCTTTTTTCTGTTTTTTTAATTACATTGCTAACACTCAGTTATTATTTCTAACTTTTAAATCCCCTACTCCTCTTACTGTACAGTCATTTACTCCCATTACTTACTTACCACTGCTTACATTACACACATTCTCATATATTGCTCACATGTACAGGGTATCAAGTGAGAAATGTCACTCCAAAAGTAGGAAAACAGGAATGACAGTAGGTGAAAAATAGGAAAAAAATAGGAATTCTAGCCCCAACATAGGAAAAAACAGGAAACAATCTTTGAGTTATATCCATTTAATACTCTCAGCAACAACTGTTCCAGTGCAGTATTTAACAGACATGATGATATACAACTTCAGTGTATTCATACAAGTACATTGGCATTACTGTATAACGAAAAACAACTGTTATCACTCATGCAACCAAATACAACTAATCCTACAACATTACAAATTTCAATTTTCATGGGATATTTCACAACTGAAACCAACGCCCGGCATGTAAAACTGAGCGAACAATGAGTGGCAAGAAATTGTTTTTTTTTTAACAACCAATGTAAAAATTCACTGTCAACAAATGTACGTCTCTCTTACAATAACATCAAAAGAGGCCTTTGAACAACCAAAAAAGCTTATGTTTTAGTTCTTTTAGCAGAATGGATGACCTTAGTTTGCTTCCCCTTTTTGTGGGCAACATTTGCCATTGATGACATGGCCTTTTCTATAAAGACTTTGTGTTGCTTGTCTGTCAACATGCAGCTTTCTCTCTTTTTTTCAATTTTCTCCAAGCTTTGCATTGCTTGGTCTTGTTTGTTCTTAGAAGTGTCAAGCATCATTGTGGCAACATTAACACTGTCCATTGACAGAAGAAAATCCTGAGTTGTTTTCAAAACTTTATAAGAGCCTTGTACGTCCGATACTCGAATCTTTTTGGTGTCCACACCTCATATAAAACGACTCAAACACTTTGGAGAAAGTACAACGTAGAGATCCAAATGTGCCCTTGGAAATACTGGGCAAGACATGCCCTATGAAGAACATCTAAAGCTCCTTAAATGGTCAACACTTGAATAAAGAAGATTATTTTCATCTTTTATCGAGTGTTATATTGGACAATAAATAGACTAAATGGAAAAGATTCCTCTGCATTTTTTATGTTTGCACATGATTTTCAGCCCTTAAGAGCTAATCAGTTTTAAACTTAAGTTTGCATCCGCAACTTTAAACAAATTTAAACATTCTTTCTTTATATGCAAAGTCAATTCAGGAGAATAATCTACCAAAGGAAATTGTTGAGGCAAATAATTTGAACACTTTTAAGAACAGACTGAGATGTCATCTTGTAAATTTTTTTCTAGTGAACACTAAGTTCTTTGTCATGTGATGTATTAGATGTTTATTGTTAGTGTTTTAAACAGGTGTAAATAATTTCTGTTTTAATTTATTTTATTATCAGGAGATAACCTGGAGAGGGGTAACCTCTTTCATCTCCTTTTCACTTTCCTATGGATTTGTGAATAAACCATTGTATTGTATTGTATTGTATTGTATTGTATTGTATTGTTATTTTTGTATTGTATTGTACTGTATTGTATTGCATGGTATGGTAGGGTATGGTATGGTAGGGTAGGGTAGGGTAGGGTAGGGTAGGGTAGGGTAGGGTATGGCATGGTATGATATGGTATTGTACGGTTGTTGCCGATATGGCATGAAGGAGTTTTGATGTTGCAGATGTTTTGATGTTCTGATGTTGCAGAATATATATAATGCAATGCTCTCTTGCAAAGAGGCATTTCCTGTGTTGTTTTTCTGTTGTTCTTTACTACGCTTCTTACTTGACTGGACCTTAAAACAATTCAGCAGTTCTCCACTGTTTTAATGCGTATAGGCATTATTTGTTTTGTTTTTTTCTATGTGCCGACATTAATATTACATTTAGGTTTAGAGCCAATGTTAGATCATCTTATGACAGATGCAAACTTAATGTTTACAGTATTATAACAAAATTATCATGAATACAATCATAATTATTACCACAATTTTATCATAATTAAATTTTGATAATTAATACTCTATTATTAATTAATAGTAATAACAGTTATAAAAGAGTAAAGAATCATTCCATGTAACTTTTAATCTAAATTATATTTTTTTAAAGTCACACATGTACATGTAAGTTAACTTTCACTAACTGGATTTTTCATACCTTTAACACCTCTTCATGAATGTTTTGAACCATTTTGCCCATCACAATCTCAGCATTATTGCCAAACACTTTATCAATTGTTTCATGAACCATTTCACAGAGGGGCATTACATCCTGAAACACATCTGCTGAACGAAACTGGCCCTGCAATCAAAAAGGTAAACAAGGAAACAATGCATTCAGTCACAGAAACCACAAGTGCAACATCAAATAACATCCAATACATGACAGATCACTGCAGTTATGTACCCAATTTAAGAAGATGCAAAAATAATACCTAAAAAAATTCAGGCTTGAATGGGATTCAAATAATGACTGTGCAATACTGCTACCATGCACTATCAAGCCAACTGGGAGCATGTCCTTTTGTGAGTTTGTAATTAATATACCCTTGGAGGATGAAGATGCGTATGTAAATATTAAACAAGATGTCATATGGGAAAGATCATTGCAGTCATGGGTTTGAATCCCATTCAAGCCTGAATTTTTTACAGGCATTATCTTTGCAACTGCTTAAGTTGTGTACATAAAAATTACTGCAATGACCTTTCATTTATTAAATCTTTCTTCCACAGTTCACACATAAATTTTTCATATATTCACATTCAAATAAAATGTAACAGTCATTGTTATTGAGTATCATATGACAACCCTCAAGAGGTTACCATAACTATGTGTAACTACTGTAGGAAAAGTTATGCGCTGGCATGTGAGCCTCTTATAGTATCCATTAAAACAAACATTTGACAATATTGCCACAAACTTGTGATACAAACTCAACAGATACATCAGTTGAAAAATACATGTATTCTATATTGCCAATTCATTTGTGACAAAGTACTCCATGTACCTCAAGAGACACACAGTTCCAGTGATGACCCAATGAATATTAAGTTCCTATTGGATGGGTTCAAGTTGATGAAATGTGCTGGCAATATGGACTCTCCAACAACGTGTTGCCAACACTCATCAATACGCACCTGAGTGGCAAGAGGCCACATTCTTTATACCACAAACCTTTCTTTAATTTTGTTTAAATAGCCAAAAATTCCAGGTATTCTGGTTACTGCATACTGTAGTCTGTGTAACATTAATTTACCTCATCCTCAAAAAAATGTCCAGATCTGTACACTAAAAATATAATACTAATAACTCTTGCATCTGTAGTCTATCTAACTTCCATATTTTAAATTTGTGATATATAAATTGTATATAACAGCACCACTCCTGTGGACCTGCTGTGATGCGTAAAGCAGCTATGTCAACACAAAATCTATACCTTCTGACTCTGTCTGATGAATGAATCAATGCACTGAGAGTAGGCCTGTGGAGTAAAAATTGCATACAATCAGGCAAGCACTGAAAATGGGAAAGGTCACATGTATATACCAACCACGAGTACCCAACTATGTGACACAAGTTAAATTATTTGATGCACCATTCAATTATCTTAACCCTTTCACTCCCAAGGGGTCTCCATTTGACGAGTAAAATCGTCTGGCATTAGACAGAGTAAAATCTATAAAGTCACTCTTGGGTGTGAATGGGTTAAGGGAGATAGTTTTTAACCCTTTCACCCCCAAGGGGTCTCCATTTGACGAGTAAAATCGTCTGGCATTAGACAGAGTAAAATTTATAAAGTCACTCTTGGGTGTGAAAGGGTTAACATACCATTCAATTATGTACCATTCAATGTTGATGCCATCTTAATTAAAGCTACATGTACATGTACACTGTTGGCAGAAAGCCAGGTTGGGACAGTACATGTTTTTGTACCAAAAATGAAACAACTCCCCCTTCCCTCCTCTCCAAGGCTGATGTAATGTTCAAAACCTTTATTAAAGTTACATTCTTGATTCTTCAAACAACATTGCACAAGGCATATTTGAATGCTATCAGGGTACATGTAGTTGTTGACTGAAACATAATATTATTTTCAACGGTGTCCCAAGGATTTTCTACCTTGATTGTACATGTAGCTACCTACTAAGCTCACTCATTAGATTTTAAATTCTTATTTTATTCTTAAGCCTGGTTCACACACATGATGCAAATGCAACTAAAATGCAAATTCCAATAAAACAAAATATACAGCTACCCTAATGCAAATGCAAATGCAAATGCAAACACAAGCCTCAACGCCAGAAATGGAAAAGTTCTCATTTTCTTACACCTGCAGATGCAAGGCAAATACACAGGTTCCATTGGTTACATTCCACCACGGCACATATTATAAAGGCAATATGACGTCGACATCCACAAGTGGCAATAAAAAACTGGCAGAGAGTGTCAGGAAATTTCCCCAACTCTATGACAAAAGCTGTCAAGAATTCAAGGACAAAACAAAAAAGGTGCTTGCTTGGCAATTAAGATGTGGCCAGTGAAGTGGGTCTCAAGGACGATATGTATTGAGGAACACTATAAAAATAGATAGCCAAATGATGCCAATCTGCCACCAAGCTCTGTTTTCCAAATTTTGGAGACCTCTCCTCAAAGCTCTACACACCAGAACAACAAACAAAAAGGTTAGTGCAACAAAGCTTCATCGTCGTCCATCTTGGAAAATTAAATAATGTCACTGCGCTTGCATATCTCACTTTCCCTGCATTTGCATTGCACATGTGAACTTCCCTCATATTTTCATTAAGAAATAGAAAACATGTACCGTGTTTCTATCGAGTTTTAGTATAAATCTACCAGCGTTTTATCACAAATGCCATGCTCTGATTGGCTACGCTACCCACTATCTATTCTGTGATAGTTAGTGAGTAGCGTAATGGCGGCACTTCTTCACGTTTTCGAAGTGTCCGTGAAGAAGATTTAGACAGTTTACTGCTCACGGCTGTTCCAGAAAAGACAAAGTTTTGAACGACTAGTAGATTTATACTAAAACAATTAGATTATTCGCTCTCGATTTCTCTACGTGATAGTTGACTCAGGCTGCACCCTCGTCAACTATCACGCGATAGAAATCTCGAGCTCATAATCTAATTGTTTAATAGAAACACGAGTGTATGTTTGGGAGAACGAGAAATGCTGTGGGAACACGAGCTGCACGCGAGTGTTTCCACAGCTTTTTCGGGTTCTCCCAAACTTTCACGAGTGTTTCTATAACTCGATAGAAACACGAAGAACATGTTTTCTATTTCTTTTAGAAAACACCGCGACGAACAACAGGAAAACAACTTTTTAATTTTGATGACCAAAATGTAAATTCTCTTTGGTCGCATCATCATTATGTTAACAGCTCGTGCTAGTTCTGTTTTTCTATCGAGTTATAGAAACATAAATTCTAACCAATCAGCGTGCGTATTTTTTAGGACTGTTTTCTAATTTACGTTTGCGTATGCATTTGCATCACTTGTGTGGACCAGGCTCTACTCATTAGTTTTGCTATCTTCTTCATAAACTGAGAATCTTACATGACCTCCTAGTCAAAGATTTATTTTTGTTTGTTTGTTCTTTTTTTGTTTTGTTTTGTTTTTTACCTTGAATGGAAGGAGAGTTTCAGCACAAGCTCTCATCCTACTGATGTTCCCTTGGTGATGGGCATCTTCAAACTCATCAATAAGAGCCAGCTCCACATGATCATGACATTCTAAAGAAACACATACATACAGACTGAATGAACTACAAACTATGGCACTTAAAAGAATAACAGCAATACATAGACAGAAACAGAATGTACTGGTCATCAAAACAATGAACAGAGACTAAATGCATGCAGTATAAACCATAACACTTTACAGCAATAGACACACACTGAATGCATGTACTATAAACCATGGTATTTAAACACAGAGATAGAGAGCGTACAGTATGTACCACAAGCCATACAATTCTACAGCAATACACAGAAAAGGAGACTGAATGTACTATAAACTGACATTCTACTGAATACAACAATCATATGCAGGCAGAAACTGAATGTACTGTCAGTACTGAAGAAATGGTAAACTTGCAGCATGCAACAATCTAGTTTAATATGGATGCAAGCAGGAGGTTGCTGAGCACAAAAGAAATGTAAGAGATGATGGAGGTGCAGCCAAGAGCATCTCTAGCTTCTTGATTGCTTAGCAAACCTCCCAAGTGTATCCATAACTCAATGGTTTCACACCTGCTGCATTTCCCATTTTCTTTTATAACATAAGAATTCGCAACTTCACAATCTGACGTCACAATGCAACCCATGGGCAAATAGATTGTGCGTATTTGCCAATCATAGCACGTGCTTTCCCAAAGCTATCTTATAATAAATATTAAACCATGCCTTCTACACTGTACAGCAATACTCAGAAAGTGAATGAACATTAAAAGTATAAACCATGGGACTCTACAGCAGTGTGCAGCGAACTAAATGTGCTATAAACCAATCACTGCTGACAAGGCACCTCTCAAAACATTAAAAGTTACAAACCAGATTAGGTAATTAGTTACTTCATTTTTACTTAACACTTTTTCATTTATAAGCTGGTATTACTCAATTTATCAACTTGTGCAAGATAACTGCAACTTTTGTTGTCCCAGCACCACTCAGTTTCTCTAGAAATTAATCCTTTTCTACATATATAACTACAACAAAACTAAATTGTTATAATTATTGGAGATCTGATAAAAAGGATACAAACCTTTAATTCTATCTTTAACATCACCAAATCTATTGAGAATAGAAATAAATTATAGTCACTAACTAAATGAGATTATTTCATGGGCTTGGCGCAGATACATTATACATAAAGCAGGGTGGTTCCTAAACAATTCTAGTTTATACCGACAGACGAGAGAGAGTGAAAGACAAACTCAGCTCAGGCTTGAAGGACACAAAAGTTTACTTTCAAGATGTGAATTAGAGTTCTCACTCCTGATCTGCTTTTTAGTCAGTGAATTTTCAGTGGCCACTGCGCACCTTTGTCACTTTCAAGAGATAAGAAATCTGATGAAGATGACTAAAAACAAATCGGGTAAACCAAAAAAGAAGCTAAGAATAATGAGTCAATCAACATAAAATGGCGGTCAACACAAAGCAATGCGTTACATTCAATTTGTTTACTTATTATATATGAATAGGCTTTGTAATAAAATTTTAAGCTAGTTAACTATGAGGAGCAATGAACATTGTGTGTTTTTTCCCTTGGTGGCTTCATCCTACAGAGTGTTAAGTGTATCATCAGTCAGTATGTCAGTTGTCAGTGTTTGTAGCAGTTAATGTTTGTAACCATTAGCATGTTTTACGTGATCTTATTGTCAGTTGGCATCTGGCATTTTGTCAGTGGTCCACACATGTGGGGCAGGATCTACAGATGACTCACAAGAAATGTTGTCATTTCTGGTGTGCAGCAGGTAGCCATCTTGGAATGTAACCTTTGTGGTCAGCAGAGCCCTGGGGCAGTTGATTGGGATGACAACCAGGGATCTTCTCCTGTTGCCTTGGTTCATCGTATGCATTGTGTACTTTTAGTGTGTACTTTGCCTTCCAAGTTGTCAGTTGCTCTTGATCGTTCTGATCTGTTCTTCGAGTTCCCCTCCCTCCCCATTGCCCTTGGCTGTTGTCATAGTTAGTTCTTTTTCATAGTTATTTTTTTTCCACTGAGTGTGCCCAGTGTGTGGTGTAGGGTGTGGTGTAGGGTGTGGTGTAGGGTGTGGTGTAGGGTGTGGGGGGCTATTGGCAGGGTCGGCAGGCAGTGCTTGCCAGCTGGGCGGTCTTCTTAGGGTGGAGGGTTTGGGCAGTCATTCCCGCCCACGGCCTCCTGGGGCACCTAACCTCCACCTTGCGATGATTGTTGTTAAACATATAAATTAACAGTAAATGAGTTATTTTACTAACATTGTAAATGACAAAACAATGCCATGAAAAAATTACACAGAATATTGGGCAAAAATTAAACTGTAATATTAAATCCATGCCTTTCTGAGGGAAGTTCTTGAGCAATTAGTGATAACTTCTGTATAATATTAGCTGCATCATGGATCTACAATTTCAAGAAATAACATTTTATTTAATTTGTAAACAGTTACTTCAAGGATATCTTTCAATAATTTAAAGATAATTTAATAATGAAAATAATAATTAAAGATAACAAAATAATAGTAATTAAAACAATAATTAAAAATATTAACATAATAACATATCAATTATAAATAATGACAAATCACTATTAAATAAATAATAACCAAAATAATATAAACAATTTTACCACTATTATAAAGTTATAATACATTTTCTAAATTATACACAGTAAAGTTGCAGAACCAGTTTATTGCTTGTCAATTGTCTACCAACTGTCTTTTGTTTCAGATTCAAGAAAAGAATAGCAAAGAAAGTGACCATGAAATTCAAAGCTTTTTGCATAAATTTTTATGACTCAAAATGCAACACAAACTAGCCAGGCCTTCTGATAGGGTGCGATAAAAAAATGCAAATTATGCGAAATTTGCAGGGCAGATTATGCGATTAGAGAGGCCAATTATGCGATAAATAATGAAGATTATGCGATTTTTTCTGAGCAATTTTAAGCTTGTTTTACAAGGTTTCAGGATAAGAAAAACACTTTTTTGCTGCTCTAAAGACATTTTGAATGCGTTTCTGCTTTATATGAAACAATTTTATTGTGCAAAACACAAAGCTAAACTGAAACACGATGCTGACGTCTGTTGGCACACGTGCAGTGCAAACCTAACATTGTCTGTGATAAAAAATAATGTAAGAATACTCCTAATATTCCTAGCTAGCACTGCCTTAAGTTGTGGAGTATATTCCCGAATCAAGTGATTTTTTAGACTTAGTAGAACCTGAGATAAATAAATGTCTAAGTGATCTGTTCAATTCATGGCACCGCATAATTAGTGCAAGGCGATAAAAATATAATTGTCGGCACGCGTGTAAACAAAACAGAGACAAGGATAGAAATAATACCAAAATTCTCGACGCATCAGTGAAAAATTAACAGTTAGCACTGCCTTCATTTAAAAGTATATTTTCCCGTTTCAAGCAAGTTCTAAGACCCAGAAGATCCAGAGATATTGTTTTTTGAGGAAATTGCGAACCGAATTCAGTTACAAGTTTGTTCAATTCTTAATGAAAATCGAAAACAATGGTTGTGAAAACTTGCTAATAGCACGCTGAAAAGTATTTTGCTAAACAAAAACAATGAATAAAGTTTTCTTCAATTCTAACAACTATATAAGGCTAACTGACTCAATAAGTTTTAAAAACATCTATCATTTACGACAAGAGCCCATTTTTTATGGGCTCCTGTTTATGATAAGTGTTTCCACGAGTCAATTACGAGAAATACGAGTTCACTTAAAAAATGCCTGAAAGGCTCAGAGGAATTTCTAATCGCTACATCGCTTCAAATTTTGTGAGTTATATAACTATTTTGCATAACTTTCTTTTGTTTTTGTGTGCGGGTTATCTGCAAATACGTGTAATCTGACGATTCTTTTTTCTCCTTTTGGCAAAAATCACCCGTGGGGGTAACCTGCCATGCGGGTAAACAGCCGGAAGTTACAGCCATTCAGATTGGCTAATCTGAACAAGTGGCGTGTTTGTGTTACACCAATATACGACTCTTTAAGAATGAGACTCGTACCAGGTCCTTGACATTCAAAATAACGCCTTATGAATGTTGTGCGTTATTTTTTTAATTATGTGATTTTTCGTGAATTGTGCGATCGGATGTGATTTGAGGTCGATTGTGCAAAATCGCACCATCGCGTAATACCAGAAGGCCTGACTAGCGGAAAACTACATTTTAGCCATTTTGTTGAGCACTTTAAAAAATGACCAAAAAATTTGAGGAGACGTTTTTGCCACAAGCCTTTTAACTTAGCAACAGTTTACTATTAAACAGGCTACCAAGTTAATAATTATTCAGCTCTAGTTAATTTTTGAGTCAGCGGTAACCTTGGTTGCATGACATGCACGTCTTTTTGTTGACATGTCACAAAAAGTCTAAGAACAATTTACCGTCAGTTACATGTATTTGTAAATGTAGCTGACTAATAGTTGGGAGAAATGTTGGTTGACTAATTCATCAAAATAAAAAAGAAAAAGTGTTGGTCAGCACTTGGGTCACCATTGGCTAAAAGTCAAGTTTCAGGTACTGGTAAGAGATACAGTGTACACAGTGTATAAAGAAGACCATTCCTAAAACTTTCCTCTACCTGAAACTGATTGTGGAAAACACCTGATGTCAACTTCCCCGAAGCAAACTCATCAAAGTACTTCATGAGTTCCTGTGCTTCAATAGCACGTGAACGAGGAGCGTTAATTCCTTCCAGCTGATCACCTAGATGAACAACTTTGGTAGCAACATAGTTGATTCTGTCATCCAGTTCTTGGAACAGGCCATAAGCAGACTAATTCAGAGGATACAAAATCAAAGACTGAGTCCAAACAAACTTTGAACAGCTGTTCAAAGATAATAATAATAATAATAATAATAATATTAATAATATTAATTATTATATTAATCGTGAGAAGTTGTAGAAAACACTGCTGAATAGTGCTCAATACACATTTGTGTAGAGCGGTATATACAATTCCAATTATTATATTATCATTATATTATATAACAATATAATATTATATAATATTATTAATTATTCATTATTCTTTAGCCCAAAATAAATGTATATGAATTTGACAAATGTAATTGTTAAATAAGTATGTTTTAACAGTGAATCATGAGTACTGTGGGTCAGAACACTGAACTCCGTAGTCTGCCAGTAACTGTGTGTGGAAAAATGGGTGCCAAAGCTTGCTGTGAGCTCCATGACTTAAAAGCATAATGAACAATTCCCTTTTTATTCTCAAATATATAGAGGATATATTTAATACATGGTCACATAAAGATATATGAAATTTTTCATTGAGTGTTGAAAAATATTTTAAGTCACTGAATGTAGCAAACAAGTGTAAAATTTTGTAATCCATAGAAGGGAAATTCTGTATCTCCAAGCGACCATGTACTTTCCTTTTTACTATGAAAGATTTAGTGATATACTAATTACTGAGTGTTAGTGGATCAGTAGAAACACTACCCCACCAGTGATATTACACATGTATGATATCATTTATCTTACCTCTACTCATGTGTGATTTCATTGTTATTGATTCTCAACCATTTAGTATACCAATTTATTTTATATACTAGTGATAATTTTTTTTAAGGAGTAAAAGAATTTAAACAAACCTTGAAAGTACTCTCAAGTTGTTTAGCTTTCTGTTTGTGCTCTTCTTGTTCCTTAATACAGAGCTCTTCTAGCTTATTGATACGTCCTTGCATCTTTTCATCTAAAGCTGTAAGTTCTCTGATAGTTTGCTCAAAAACATCTGAAAGAGTCTTTGGATCAAATGCTTCTGCTCCTCCTTTAGTTCCACCACCAGCCACGGTACTCGCCAGACGTTCAACATATTCATATGCATCAAATTCCCCCTGAAAAAAGCAAATGTTAACTATTGTGAGCATATTACGAGAAGAAAATGGAAATGGATTGGGCATACGCTACAGAAGCCTGAGAATAATATTACCCGTTACGCTCTTGAGTAGAACCCTCAGGGGTCCAGAAGAAGAGGTCGCCCAAAGCAATCCTGGAGGCGAAGTGTGATAGCTGAGCTCGCCAAGAATAAGATCACGTGGATAGAGGCAAAGCGAACTGCCAGTAATAGAGTTAGGTGGAGATCCATGGTTGATGCCCTATGCTCCCCTTAGGAGCGAAGATCTATGGCCTATACTATGCTATACTATTGTGAGCATATTAGTGGAACCCGACTCAAACAATATCAAGAATACTGCAATCAGATTGGCTAAATTAATCACTATCTATTCTGTAATGGACAGTCACTTGCACTTGGAAGATTGACGTAGCATTTTATACAATAAAAATCAGATTGCTATGAAATCATCAGAAGTATTTAATTGGGTTTCTACTTAAACAGTTAAAATACTTGTTCTCCTTTTCAGAATAAAATAGTCAACCTGCTGCTTTGCACCTAGCTGACTAACAACTCAAACTCATAGCCAAATAAATAGAGCTGAGAGCATGATAACTGTCTTACGGAGGCAGGATGGCCGAGTGGTCTAAGGCGCAGTATTTCAATGTGGTGACCCGGGTTCAAATCCCGCTCTGGCCACTACCTGGTGTTGTTCTGGGTAAGTACCTGGTTCAACTCTTTGATCATCCTTGTAAATAGCCAACTGGTCTGCCTCCCACCAGTTGGGATTCTTAACTATGTTGTATGTTGTATGTAATAAGTGACTCTGAAAAGCCCTCGTGGGGACGAGCCACTATATGTATGTATGTATGTATGTATGTACAGTGTGTATGTCAAATTTAGAACATCAAGCAGCTATGCAAAAAATTCTATTTCAGTCTGACCTATTGGGGTGATGAATGGTCCATTAAAATTTTTAACTGCTTGCAAAATTTTACCTTTGCTCGATTTACTCGCAAAATTTAAACGAGTGCTCGCTTGCTCATGCTCCCTAAATTTTTGCAGTTGCTCGCATGCTCACAAAGCAATTTTTTTACCTCTGCTTGTGCTCGCAAAAAATTGCCTGCTCGCATTGCTCGCAAATGCTCGCAAAGACCATTTGTTGCCCCTACCTATGGCTAGGGGACAGGGACCGCGGAGGGGGAGGGGCTGGTAGGGCTATAGCCCCCCCCCCCACCACTTTTTTGCTTGGATTTTGTTTTCTAGGGCAAGATAAGTGGCGAAACACTGACATTTAATTTTGCTTGCGTCAGCAAGATTTGATAGCCCTATCACTTTAAAATGGTCTCCGCGGTTCCTGGGGGAGGCATCATGGCTATTCTATATGTAGATTTATATTAGATTTTTGGGTCGCGTAAAATTTAAGGGGAAAAAGATCGATCGAACGATCACAGGTAACTAAAACTTGAGTTCTTGTTAATATAGCATGGAAGTTCGGGCAGAGATCTCATGTATAATTATACCCACCGCGAGTCCCCTGTACGTAAATGAATGGTACGTCGACGTAATTGAATGGTGCATTGAATAATTTAATGTGTTTTACGTATTGGGGACTCGTGGTATGTATATACATGAGATCTTTCTCGAAGTATTGGAATAAACCAAAAATTGATTAATCATTTCTTCCAAGATCATTTCCTTGTTGGAAGCCAGGTACCAAGGTGTGGCCAGTATTCTAGAGAAACCCTGCACCAAAGCTACGTAACACACCTCAAATTCTTCAAACGACGCCATTTTCAACGAAGTAAAAATAGGAATGACTTGTTCATCGTAAAGCGCTAACAGCGGACGTTACCCAGAGTTTATAGTTTATAAGAGATGAAACCACCATTGACTGTCCGCCATGTTTGTTTGTCTGGGAATAACCTCGGCTCAGGCCTGCTCATTCGGGTTATAACCAAACGAAATTAACGCCTGACTATTTTTAAGTTTATAAGGGTTATGTTTCACGTTTTGCCACGATTAGCGTTTTTTATCACGGTAGTTTACCATCTAGCCACGTTTTTTTGCTCCAGGGGTGTAGCTTTAATATATATCTTTACAGAAGCTTCTGATATAAGGACACGCTTGGCTGCTTCACAGTTGTATATAGATGGAAATAAATTATTCCACCCGTGGAATGGACCCAGATGACAAAGAGTTGGTCGATGTAAACAGACCGTCATTTTCCGATCCCGATTATTCAGAAATGGAGAAATCTGCTAAAACGTATGGGACAGAAAGCGCAGTTAATCTGACAGAGGACAGCAATGAAAGGTGATTGAAGGGTTTACCTCGGTGTAAAAACCTGTCAAGTTTTTGATTTACAGTCTGTAAAGATCCTCGTTTTAAAAACAAGATTCCCTGTACAGAAATTGCAAGCTGCTTGGCGGAGTGACCATATAATATAAATGAGTTTATTCAAAGCTCATACATGGTTGCATTTGTTTATGAGTTAACTGAGTTTCTTCTGCATAATTTCCTAAGCATTTTGCTCCGTAAAGTCACCGAAAAAGTTTCAGGAGCGTGCCTGTTAGACGTTGTAAACTGTAAAGCTTTCGTTTCGTCAAATATCTTATTATTTACTTGTTCTTGTTCCGAAGTTAAGTTTATTAATGATCGGTTGTTGTTTTCCTTCAGTTCCAAGAGCCATCGAGAGAAATTGGCTGAAATCCTTCATAGCCATAAAGCACAATATGTGATTGTCGCTTTGGTCATTGTAGACATGGTTATTGTGATAGCTGAGTTGCTTCTTGACTTGAGAGCAATTGAAGGTGATGTTCGAATGTTAGTTTATTCGAAAGAGAGGTTATTAACTTATCAGAATTGCTTTGCAAAAATTTGTGTGGAATGATTTCCTCACAGGTCCCTACTTGATCATTATGCATGCTGTAGCCATACAGTTTCATTCTCAGAAAACAGGAAAATAATGTTTGCACACGCACTTGCCAAGACAATTCAACTACAGCATGCATAATGAAGTAGGGACCTGTAGGGAAATCATTCCCATGAAACATTTAGTTTGCTTGACTATATATGGTTGGCCTATGGATGACAGCTGAATACACTATAGCTGAAAATTTGTATGGAGTCATTAAATTGACCAAATCAAATCAAGTTTCTTCAATTTTTAAAGTTATCAGTCTCATCAATTCAGGAAAACAGTGGCAGAAGTTTTACTGTTTGTTCAGTATGTGAATGTAGAAAGGTGGAAAAAAAATAACAACAGCTTCTTGCATATTTTGTATTATTTAGTACAGTCAAACCTGTATATAATGGCCCTGTATATAGTGGTCACCCTGTGTAAAACGGTCACTGAACAACTTCCCAAAAATCATCCTTTATATTTGCTGTTAAGTTGTTAGTCCTTGTATATGAGGAACACTGAAATATGGACAGAACATTGTTATTTCCTCATACAAAATAAGAAACAATACACCTTAAAATCAAAAAGCAGTGTAAATATTCCGTTAGTACAGCTGTAATTACCTGAATTTGAAAATTTAGTGAACAGTTTGTTTTTTGGTAAGAGAGCTACAGACTTTAATTACAAGACAAGACGATCTAAGATCGTAAGTCGGGCAACAGGGAGACATTCTCTATTTTCAGTTCGCAGAACGACCCGTTTCGAAGTATACGCTCATTACACACGCCATGTTTTAGAGTGGATCTACCGCGAACGGTGTGTGGGTCTGTATGTTTGAGCGTAGAAAAGGTGACACCATTTGTTTCCGACATATTCGCCATCGACTTCGACATCGTGGAAAGGTTGCGCCCGTATTACGTGTCTGCGGTATTCCCCATTGCACGTGACTGCGATTTGCGATGAAACTCGAGGGTAAACCTATAGTCGGTTGCCCGACTAATAAAGTTTGACTGTCTGATTGAGGTACTACAGTATTATACGTATGTTGTAGCTCAATTTTATCCTTGGTTTAAATTTTATTTTCAAACTCATTATCATACATTGCCATACCCAAAAACAAAGGAAAATAAAATTTAATCAAGGAGAAAATTGAACCACAACATGTATATTTGTACCACTCAAAAATTATTATAGTAATAATTATTGTTACTATTATTTTGGTGATCCCTTCTGAAATGAAATGTATTCAACCATTGCAGTTCACCATGAAAGCCCAATACCCCATGTGTTACATTACATCAGTATTGCCATCTTGTCCATCTTCTTAGTTGAGGTAATGATCAAATTTATGATTTAATTACATGTATCAGTCTACTTATTTTACAAATTGTATCTGTGCCTACACAGTCGTCATGACAATAACTTGGTATTATTGAAAAGTTTAGCTTGAAGAGCAGGCTGGCACCACCTTGCCAATTTTATTGTCTGGGCAAACAAAAGCCTTATTTTGTTGCTCATTCATCAAAAGGCTTGTAAACATGCCATTCGAAGTCAAAAACTGCACTTTTTGCCTACTTTATTTCTTCAAAGTTAAATGCAAAACAGGAGAAAGAGATTGCAAGATCGAACTACGTTTAAAAAAAAAAAGTTCAATATGAAGTAAAGCACATGTGAAATTTGGAGGGTTTTCAACAATGGTCATTTTAAGTTGATTTTGATTACTCCCTTGTAGCAGTTACCTGTACCTTTTCAATTTCGAATTTAATAATATTAGACTTTGTAATTATGTAGTTGTAGACAAGATGGTGCAATATTATTCCTCAAAGAGTCCTTTTTCATTTTTGTTTTCAGTTGCTTCTGAAAATTTATGCCATGGGCCTGACATTTTTCACGCACAAATTGGAGGTAAGAGCAGCTGCTGAGTTTATTCAGCTATTGCATGGATAAAACCTGCTTTTATCTGTTAATTAAGGTTAGGGTATCTTTGTTTATGGGAAATAATGATCATATTAGAGCAATAACCCAGTCCAGGAATATTTAACTTAGATAAAGCACATGGGTGTAAATTTATTTTTAGTTCATGTTGTGTTGGCTAGTAAAACTGCAGCCATTAGATTAGGCTTCATGGGAGTTCCTATAATAGCTTACTCCCTTCCTAATGCATAAAGTTCCCATTCATATTCCTTTCCCCCTAAACTCCACACTGAATTGAACTCAAAAAGCTGAAAAATTAAGCTGTCTTTCTGTTGGCTTGCATTTATGCTTGTTATCCCTTATTTTACTTGCAAGGTTTCCTACTCAAGGAATCCAGAGATAATTTTATGTATAATATTGTCAGTAGCTTTAATAATTGTAATACATTAAATGCCAATATCCCACTGGTTGGGTGTAACTTTCATGTAAATTAAATCATTAAATCCACACAGTATTCACTTAACAGCCATTATCAGCTTGACTTGCATAATTTACATTACAATTAGAATTCACTCATTGGCAAACAATGCCAACCAAAGGCACACAATCACAGTTCATGTAAATTAAGGTCTTGGGAAAACAGTAGGATACCAGATCTTGCCTAGCAACCCTATTATGCTGACATACAGTACTACATGCTGTACATGTATCTTTCCCAGCTGCAGTAGGGAAAACAGAGTGTGTTTTTTCATATTATCTATAGCATCCTCACCAAACATATAACAATAAATGTTGTAATAAATTTAATTCAATTTTGAAATTTAGTGGTGCATAACATATTGATCTTTTTTTCATTACTAAATGATTTTGATAAAATAAATGTTTATGTTGGTTGTTATCTAATTCTAGCTCTCTGACATTATTAGTCGATTAAGTGGTAATGCATAGATAAAACATAGTAGAGTTGACACCTTGAAACAATATATTTAATTTCTTTGACATTTTGTCAGGTTTTTGATGGAATTGTAGTTATTGTTTCATTTGCTCTGGATATTGCCTTCAGGTATGCAGTTCAGGTATTTCTCAACAGTACTTTACAATCTGTACAAAATGATTTTAAATTGTTTATTAAAATTTATATAAATTTGAAATACGATAGGTACAGCTGTAGTCTTCAATATTTTCTACCAAGTTGTGACTGTTTTAATAGCTGTAAAGAGTAAATTATTCACTCACACTTGCTACTTTCATGAAAAGACGTTTCCCAAATAAACTTTATTGCGATTACTGTATGTCTATAGGGAATAGGCCCTTAATTTTTGCAACAACTGGTGACGTGACCTTTGTTCATAAACATGATGATACCGCTGGTTTCTTGAAATTATTTTGACAGAAATAAAAAGAGCAGCTCAAAATATGCTACCATGCCAATTTCCGTTGGTATATTGTTTAAAGTGGTGTTGTTACAGTTGAAAAAAATTTATAAGGATTTATATGGGAAAAGGATGCTTTGCCACCCAGTCACACTTCGATGATTTTCGCACAAATCATTGTATTTGTCTAAGTTTTCAAACCACTATAAAATCCTTCCTTTAAAATATAAAAGTCTGAAAAATTCCACCCTTGCACATTTATTCTTGCTTATTTGACCCACGGTATTAAATTAATAGGAATTTGAGCTCTGTTTGTGGCACTTAATTAGGGAATTAATTACACTGGGTTGCAAAGTATTTTTGTTCATAAACAAAAGTATGGAAAATTTCGAGTGTTGAAATGGTCATGATCTTTACCTTAAGATCAAGGTATTTCTCTATTTGTATTCTGGCTAAGACAAACAAATCTTTCCATTTCTGGAATTTATCTGAGTCTGAGCTTTAAGTTCACCATCAGTCATGTCATGTGACAAGTTTGTTTCAAAGGGCCTATTATGCAATTGCCTGCAAGCACTGTTGTGATACCAAATTCCAATAGTGTCAAACCTCAATTATCAGGACTTGCTGGGCCTTGTTCAAAATGTACTACGATTAACAAGAGTTGGGATAATAAAAAATAATGTGACAAATGTATTTAACCGCAAAAATAAAGGGAACACACTGTAATAGCAAATTAATAGATCATACTCAAATATAAAGGTGTTATGCCTGTGATGATATTTAAACTTTTCTAACCAACTGGTTGATGATTCAAGGCTTTTGCAATTGTCTGACTCAATTGTACTGAGAAAGGTATTGCCTTACCAAAGTCACATTTTATTAATATTTACTAACATTCTTAAACCACAACATATTCCACATACAATATACGTATTACAATAAAACTTAAACATTCAATTTGTCAATTCCAGCACTACTAGTTTGATATCAGCATTTATCTTTCTCAAGTTTTTTGTTTTGTCTTATGTTATGGACTAATTAACTCACAACAACTTTATATAACTCTAAAGTTTGAAAATTTAGTAGCTCTTTCTTAATTTTCACATTCTAATTTCTTTCCTGAGACTTTTGTCCTTCTCTCACCTTCATAGTGGACATGGAGGCACTGTAGATGGGATAGGGTTGATCGTTATCCTTCGACTTTGGCGAGTCACAAGAATTGTCAATGGTGAGTAGGCATTCATTGATTGAAAGAAAAATATGTAGGATTTTTGAGATGTGGACGTTTAATAATAATCAGGAATACCTGTCAGATTACTTTTGATAATGCCTAATTGATTTGCTAACTAATCTTCCAGGAATCGTTCTGTCTGTTCAAATGCAAGCAGAAAGAAAGCATGAACATCTGGAGAAGGAAAACCGTGAATTGAAAGAAGAAATTGAGCACCTTAAATTAAAGTGCTCACAGCTTGAGGTATGTAGTTTTTGTTTTGTTTGACATTGTTCTTCTTTTACTTAATTGTAAACTGTCCAAAAATTGGGTCTATAATGTGAATTATATACATGTACCTTCCCTAAGTTAGAGATTTGACCCTTGTAGTATTAGCACAAGTCACTTTAAAAAAAGGAATATGCTGGAATAGGATCAGAACTGCGACCTCACAATTACCTTTAACTGAGGAGATTTGGAGTACCAGTGTAACAGGGCATTTGCACCAAGAGGGATTTGGACCTGTTTTATCAAGGGTTTGTAAGGGAATATTGTAGACCTTGGACTACCAAAGTGAAGTCCAGTATCACATTGTTCTTTTTTTCACAGAAACTTGACCACTTGTTAGAAATTTAACAAACAAAACTTGAATGTGGTACATGTATTGTTCACTCGTTTAAATGATCGTTAATTTAGTACTGTATTTGCAAGCAGCTGGTGTATAATTACAGTGAAAAACAGTGCATGTTAAGGACCTAGAGCTAGAAGAAGAATGGCTTAATTTCACTAAAATTGCAGACCACAAGAAAAGAGATTCAAACAACTTTATTAACTGTAAGACTTGATCTAGGTAAAGATCTGAAACAAATAATTTGGTATAAGCTTGGGATTGTTGTACAGTTTGAGTTTTTGGGATTCAGGCGCATACACAGGTGTATACATGTATTATTTTTATTTGAACCCCTGCAGATTTTGGTCCTTCTGATAAATTTTTTGGCTCCTTTTTAAAATGGAATTCCATGCAGTTCTCCAACATCTTAAACAGAAAGGAAACTAAAGTCAAGAGAGAGACCTAAATCCTTATGGGAGGGGGGTCTATAAATGCCCTCAGAGTGGAGTTAGTAAGTTATCTGGCCTTTCAGGATTTCAACAGATCCCATGATTGTTTTTAGCCTCTCTGTATTGAGTTGGTGTGGAATTTGTTTCTAGAAAGAGTTGCAGACCCTAAAAGCTAGTAGCCCTGAAGAGGAAGGAGGAAGGATATAATCCAATTGGAATATGAATCTGTGGCAAGGTGAATTTTGATGTTGTATCTGAGATCATGAGTACTTTCACAGCACACCACCCTTGTTATTACTGTAAATAGTTTGAACCCAAGATTCTCTGTAGTTGACTGTCGAGTTGGATCGTCCATGTGTGGGTAGCTCTGAGAAAAACTGTTATTCAGATTGACTGACATTTCGACAACCAGAGCAGAACTCCTCATCAGAATCCAGTGATTTACATGTGGCCAGGTGGTGGTATTTATGTGTCTGTTCAATGTTGTGATTGGTTGTTTAAGCCATGATGTTATTAGCTGTTGTCGGGTGTGAGTAGTTTTGACTGAGAAGGACTGTTGTTGACATTGACTGACGTTTTGACAACCTGAGCAGAACTCATCATCAAAATCAAGTGATTTACATGTTGTCAGGAGGTGATATTTATGCCTCTGTTCAACATTGTGATTGGTTGTTTAAGCCATGATGTTATTACCTGTTGTCAGTGAGGCCATGGTGTTATTAGCCTTAAAGCCTCAGTTGTTATCTGTCCATTTTTGTCAGTTGGGATCTGTTTGTTAGTTATAAGACTGTTCTTTGGATGTCGTCTATAAGTCATCTGTGCAGTGTAGGTAATTGTTGGCAACGGTTCAGTCGTGTCTCCTGCAAGTTAGTGAACCAGTTCTCTAGAGGGAATCGTTGGTAGTACTCAGTACTGTACGTGACACACACAGCAGAGTTCTAGTCAGTTCTGTGGTCAGTTTGTAATCATTTATGGTTAATAAATAATAATCAATTTATAATCCTGGATCATTTTTTACTACATTGGTACATTCACTGTATCTATTAGCTATCGATAATAACTAATTATTATCTTCTTTATTTAAATCTTCAGGATGGACAACTTCAATGTGTTGGAGTTATATCATTCTGAAGTCAGAATCACAAACAATTCATAAGCAAAAAGCTGAGTTTCTTTTGAATTTTGTAGAACACAGAAGAGTGTTATTAAGAAACAAAATTGCAGGATGTATGATTTTTGTATCTTGGAATGGGTCTGTAAATTAACCATCTCCAGTCTAGGATGAGCATATGAACTCTTATTTTTTTACACGTTGTAAATATCAGTTTTATTTTCAGAATCTATAGATATTATTAGTGAAATATTTTTGAAAAGTGAAAAAAAATCACAGGTGGTGCAAGATCCTGATCAGTTTACCCAAAATCAATATTGATATTGGGGCTTGAAGGGGGTTTTAGTTTTGAATAGTTATTTTTGTATAACTATAAAATTGTAAACAGTTGGTAACTAGGCAATAAATGCAATTTCAAGAAAATTATTTTCTTAGCTGACCAAGGGTTTGTTCATCTGAACCGGTTGTACTCAGTTCCAGGTCCTCAGATAGTTAGGGGGAAGCCTGGGAAAACTCCTATGAAAAAATACGGTATTGCTCGTCGGAAATTTTCGAAACCACCCTAAAAGGTACCATAATCCTGTTTGATGGGCGTGGCTCAACAGACTTTACCCCAAGAGGTACCAATTCAAAAACACAAAAAGGAACGATTTGACCATTTCAATTACGATAGAGACGACTGTATCAAATACCTTCTACTGTACTCTTATACTCTTATAAGTAAACAATGTTAGGAATCTACATTTTATCCACCCCAAACGGTAAGGAAGCATTGAAGTGGGACCAGCTATCATTAAGAGGAAGAAAGCATAAAGCTATAATGATGTTTAAGTCCCTCAACGGGTTAGCCCCAGTGTACTTACATGAAGTATTCAGTAAGCGACACACAGACCATGACTTGCGTGACTCTTTCCGTAAGTTAAACTTACCCAAGCCGCGCACTAACTATTTGAAACGTAGCTTTAGCTATAGCGGTGCCTTACTGTGGAATTCTCTTCCTGAAAGTGTTAAGGCGATTAAATCAATTGGGCAGTTTAAGAAGGAAATTAACCGAGCTCTTGAAACATTCAATTTCCACTCGGCAATCTTGTAAATCAGTTTTTTATAGTTATTTTAATTTTTGCATATGATTGTAATTAGAATACTTTAGTATAAATACTCAGGTGATTATTCAAAACCGCGCGCTCCGATTGGTTCGCTATTTCGGATTATCAGCCGATAATCACCTCGACGAACAAAATGGCTGCCAGTCGTTCGCGCGCTTTTGATGAAATAGAATTTTCTCGTTGTACAATGCTTTTTCTTTTCTTTTTTTGAAATAATCACCTTTGTATTTATACTAAAACAATTATTCGCCTCAGGATCGTCATTATCGGTGAATATTCACCGAGACGAAGTCCAGGTGAATATTCACCGATAATTACGGTGGCCCACAACTGCCACGGCAAAACTTACTTTCTCACGGCAAAACTTACTTTCTCACGGCAAAACTTACTTTCTCACGGCAAAACTTACTTTTTCACGGCAAAACTTACTTTCTCACGGCAAAACTTACTTTCTCACGGCAAAACTTACTTTCTCACGGCAAAACTTACTTTCTCACGGCAAAACTTACTTTCTCACGGCAAAACTTACTTTCTCACGGCAAAACTTACTTTCTCACGGCAAAACTTACTTTTTCACGGCAAAACTTACTTTCTCACGGCAAAACTTACTTGCTCGGCAAAACTTACTTTCTCACGGCAAAACTTACTTTTTCACGGCAAAACTTACTTTCTCACGGCAAAACTTACCTGCTCGATTACTGAAAGATGCAGCAAATGAAATATCTAGACCAGTCGCCTACCTCATAAATTTAACAATTTCTACCTGTATGATACCATCTGAATGGAAAACTGCGAAGGTAACTCCAATATACAAATCTGGCGATAAGAGCGACCCAAATAATTATCGTCCGATTTCAGTCCTTCCGTTGATTTCTAAAGTAATGGAACGAGCAATTCAATCACAGCTTGTAGCATTTCTAATCAGAAACAATTCCTTGTCAGTGCATCAATCAGGATTCCGTAAGAAACACTCCACTGAAACAGCCACTGTACACTTTGTTGACCACATTTTAGAACAAATGGATAAACAGATGATTACCGGATCTATTTTTATTGACCTAAAAAAAGCGTTCGATCTCGTTGACCACCTCTGCCTGCTCCACAAACTAGAACACTATGGAATTAGAGGGAAAAGTTTGAAATGGTTCGAAGACTACCTTACAGCTCGATCCCAGAAGGTCAAATACAACCAAGACGAATCATCGAGCTTAACTATCGGTTATGGGGTTCCCCAAGGATCCATACTGGGCCCGATACTATTTGTGATATACATCAATGATCTCCCGCAAAGTCTACTGAAGTCATCAATAGGCATGTATGCCGACGATACTGTTATATATTTCTCTGATTCCTGTCCAGATGTCATCAAGCAGGTTTCTCAAAACGATCTTACCAATGTTGAGAAATGGTTAGTAAGCAACAGGTTGATACTCAATCAGAGTAAAACTAAATGGATGCTGTTTGGAACTAGGCAAAAACTAGAACAGTGTCCAGATTATAAAATAGAGCTTCATGGGAAAAACATTGACAGAGTATCAAGCTTCTGTTACTTAGGGGTAACACTAGATGAGAATCTTTCATGGAACGAACATGTAGAATTGATTTGTAAGAGAGTAAGAAAACGTCTCGGCCTGCTGTCCCGCATACGACCCTACCTTACTCTAAAAGCTGCTAAATGCGTGTATAATTGTTTAGTTCAGCCGATGTTTGATTACACTAACACGGTATGGGATGGGCTGTCAATTGGTTGCAGTAACAGCTTGCAACGTCTGCAAAATAGAGCAGCACGCATTATACAAAGGAGGGCAACAACCGAAGGATCTTTTAAAATGTTAGGGTGGGTGGATTTGGAAACCCAAAGAAAAGCCCACAAATGCATTTTAGTTTTTAAATGTTTAAATAATTTAGCTCCTCCATATTTGTCGGATTATTTTATTAGAAATTGCAACGTTCATTCATACAACACGAGGAAAAGGAATGACATGCACTTGCCGAAACCCAAGTTAACGCTAGGGAAAAGGACTTTCAGATACTCTGGTGCGCTTCATTTTAATAATTTACCCACTACAATAAAAGAAGCAACATCGCTCCCCATTTTTAAAAATCTTCTTAGACTTTATTTTAGAGAGTAGTTTTTATATATTTTTAAGCGCTTTTTATCCGCTTTTTTTATAATTGTAATATTAATCTTTATATATAGAAACTTAATGTAGTCTTAATTTACGCAGGGCCCCTTTTGATACCAGCCAAGTGCTGATTGGGCCACCCTGCCTAAATAAAGTTGACTTCACTTCACTTCACTTCACTTTCTCACGGCAAAACTTACTTTCTCACGGCAAAACTTACTTTCTCACGGCAAAACTTACTTTCTCACGGCAAAACTTACTTTCTCACGGCAAAACTTACTTTCTTATGGCAAATAGACAGAGGAGAGCTGGAAACGAAGGCAAGACCTAAAACTAAGATGGCCACTGCCGGCATTGACAACGTGGACGAGGAAACGCTCATAAAATATTACTTTTATCGTGGCTTCGAGTACAAGGACATCCTGGCCTTCTTAGCGACCTATCACAACCTTGAAGTAAGTGAAAGGACGTTACACAGACGGCTGAGGATGTATGGTTTAGCAAGAAGAAATCCGGAGTACGATATTCGCAGCGTAGTTAACGAGGTTCAAGCCATGTTAGATGGTCCTGAGTGTATTTCTGGCTATAGGCATGTATGGCATAGTCTGCGTTTGAAGGGACACCAAGTTCCACGACAAGTAGTAGAGCTTTTGCTCAGAGAACTGGATCCAGATGGATGCCAAAAGAGGAAGGAACACAAGTTAAAAAGACGCGAGTATTGTAATCCTGGTCCAAATGCTGTATGGCACGCCGACGGATATGACAAGCTCAAACCGTATGGTTTCCCTATCCATGGATGCATTGACGGCTGGAGCAGGAAGTTGTTATGGCTTGTAGTCACACGATCAAATAACTCCCCTAATAACGTTGGATCTTATTTCTTAAGTGCAGTCAAGAAGTATGGTGGGTGTCCTAGTGAGCTGGTAACAGATTTAGGCACGGAGAACCAAATCATGGCTTCAGCACAAGCTTTTTTCCGCGAGGATGAAAATGCTCACAGGTACGTGGCATCACCACGTAATCAAAGGATTGAGGGTTATTGGTCTCAGTACAGGAGAAACAGATCCACTTGGTGGATCAACTTTTTCAAAGATCTTGCTGAAACTGGTGCCCTCAATACAAGTGATGGCCTTCAGAAGGATTGTCTGTGGTTCTGCTTTGCAGGACTGTTACAAAAAGATTTGGACACCGTGAAAGAACACTGGAACACACATCGAATAAGGAAATCAAGAAATGACACAGTGCCTGGAGTTCCAGATGTTCTTTACTATTTGCCAGAAAGCAGAGGTGGTGAGTCAGATTTGCTATCCTGTGTCCCTGAAGACAAAATTGGATACGTTCAAAATCACCTTATTGAAAGAGAGGAAGAAAATGATCATTTTGAATATTTTTACTATGTTATGGATGTTCTTGGGCTGAAAAGACCAACTGATTGGCAAGAAGCTTTACAGTTGTATGAGAAACTTGTGTTGCTAGCAGGCTCCAGGACATGAGATATAACTGCATACCTTAAAGGGTGCTGACTATTGTTATTCGTTTTCAATGTCAAAAACTGAATGTAAGAAAAGCTTTTTGCAGTAAATTATTTCACATGTTTATATCCTGCATTAGTCCTGTACTATACTATTACACTCTGACTGTACACAAGATTTGACTTAACACAATGACATCAATCAGATCACCATCAATAAACAGTTGTTATTTCCAACTTGTAACTTGCCTACCAAGGAAATAACCATTCAAATACCACAATAGCTCTTTGCCATGTATAACTGGCAGTATTAATTCATAACAGAAACATGTATTGAATGCTTAGTATCACTCTCAAGATATGGGTAACAATTCTCCTTGTAGAGTGTCAGTTCGGAGAGGTTGGTCTTAATTTAATTCAGAATTTTATTTTTGAGGCAAATCAAGTGTCATCAATTCACTTGACAACATATTTATATGTTAAGGAGAAATTGTTCATTAATCTCTTTTGGGAGTAAAATGATTAACAGTCTACTTTTAAAAGAAACAATATTATTATTTTCAGGGCCTGATATGGAGTCAATTCATAACTCAATCACTACAGAACACAACACTCTGTCTTTCATAGAAAGGTCATGTAGAACAAAACTTCACGCTATAAACTAGAACTGTAACTACAATGCACAGTTATGGTGCCTAAACTGAGGTAAATAATTTCAGATTTAGAAAAACCTATCCAGGAATACTATCAAAACCTAAGGGTTAGCAAAAGCTTGGCCTTTGCAAAATGCAAGGACAAAAAGTTCTTTGAAGTCATCAAAGGTGTGTATGTGCTCTACAGGGATGGTGATTTCCTTAGCACATGCCCCTACAAGAGGAAAACATATCCTATGGTTGGGATTTGTCTTAAGACAATCATGATTAAAGTTAACTGTTATTTTAAACTCCTGATTGTCAATTGGTTTGTGCTTTTGTCCTGTCAACCAGCCCATGACACCTGCCACTGTTACATCTGGATGTTGGAATGTCTCTAGTTCCCCTCCTTGCATGGCATTGTCAAGACTGCCATGATCCTGACCTTCATAATTCCAGGCAATGGCTGTTGAGTGGCCTACAATATTGCCATCCTCAATCAGACATAACCAGTCTTGGAAATGATCCATGATATTCTCCTCGATGAGTCTTCTTGAGGAGCCAGTGGGTGAAAATTGTGGAGTCATAATCGAATACAGGTAGTTGGCATCTGGGTGTAGCTTTTCCTTGAAATTTCCACAGACAAACAGTTGCTGACAGATACTTGGGTTGCTCTGTATCAACTCTTGCAGCCCATATATGGACATTCCTTTAAGAACCTCCCTCATGTACAACGACCGACGGTTAACCAAGCTTACTTTCAAAGATCTGCAAATTTCGTCACAGTGCTCTTCATCAACTGGACCTGTGTAACCATGTTCAAATATTATATCTGAATAATCATGGGGATTTTGTCTTATATTATTTAGAAGCACTTGTTCCTTTTTTGTTAAGTCTTTCTCTTGAATGTTGACCATGTCAACATTGTTCAACATTGCATTATAAACACAATGTTCAAGAAAACAGGGAGGTGGTCCTCCTTGGGCCAAGGACACGGCAACTATTTCTCCGCAGGTGCGAAAGTTCCCATTTTGGACATGGTACGTTGAGTCCACTGGGCTGCCATCCGGGAAAAGCTCTTTGCCCATATTTGAAATAGCTTCAGTCAAGAATTCTTGTGACATTGCCCCTGTATCAATGCCAGCTTCTCCAATGTATTGAACACGTAGAACGGCTGTGGGTGGAGTTTTCTTGGATTGCCTTTGCCACAATGCCAGTGTTCTTGTGAAAGGTGCTAGACGGCGGCAAGCAAGGAAAAACTGCTGACTTTTGTCTACTCTTGATGATAACAGCTGTACAACTTGACTTGCTTCTGTTAAACCAATGCTTGACAAGTTAGTAGGATCTTCAAAACAATCCACATTGTTATCCCATTCTTGAAGCATCTTTGCTATGTTCTCATCATCTAGAATCTGCTGAGAGTGGATTGAGCTTGATTCATTCATTGTGTGACTGCCTGATGAATTACACTGTAAAGAAGGAATGTTTACCAGACAGGAGCTTTCCACTGGAGCAGTGACTGGTGATGGCTGAGTGTTAACTTCTGAAGGACTTCCAGGCGCAGCATCTGCTGAGTTTGATGAACATCCAGCCACTGAGACAGTACTTTTCTTGGAAGCCTTATGTACTAACTCAGTATTGCCTTCAGATATGTCAACTTCACATGACGTGCACAGGTACATTGTTATTCTCTTATAGTCTCTGCCAAGTTCAGTCTTGTACTTTTCAAGCTCAAAATCCTCATCTTGGCCTGGCATGCAGATAGCATGACTTCCATCTTCATATAATAGAACATAATCTTCATCAGCAACAAATTTCCTATCAAATGCTTGCCACTTTTCAATGCCTTTGCATAAGATTATTGCATAATTGGCTGTTCTTGGTACTTGAACAGGCAGCCGCTTACCCCAGATGGGTTTGAGGTCATCTCCAGCCAGTTTCATTAGACCAATATTAATTGTAACCTTTTCATCATGGCTTTGTTTGAATTTCCTTTTTGAACGGAATTGTGATCCAGACCGCACTTGCTTCTTCTTTGAATTCATGTAGTCCTCAAAGGATTTAGGCTGCTTGTTGTTTGGTTTTCCAAACACAAGGTTGGTGCTGCTAGGCCCTGCATCTTCAGGAACTGAATGCACAGGAGATCCACATTTCCAACAGAATTTTGAGCATTGTGCTTGTTTTGAACCGCATGAAGTGCAAAACCTGATGAACCACGAATAAAAGCCATTGCGTTATCCTAGATTGCCGTATAATCCCTTACTTAATTATGAACGGTGTAGTTGTTTTGTTCAGGCAGTGAATGCACGTTCAGTAGTTTCTGGAATGTGACGGTGCATGCATAATGAAGTATGCGGTTGTATGGAAATCTAACGAATTGATTTAAGTAAGTTATACCACCATAAGATAAAAGGGAGGTGCTGACGTTTCGAGCGTTAGCCCTTCGTCGGAGCGAATGGAAATCTAACCGCCTTTATACAAGGTATTATTGAATACGAACAAAACAATAACTAAAAGCAAAACTTACACGAAACTCCCGTCCTCGTCCGCCATGTTTATAGTTGGATCAAACACCCCGTCACGGAACTACAGATCGAGAGAGACTATAAAACGTTCGAAGCCACGATAAAAGTAATATTTTATGAGCGTTTCCTCGTCCACGTTGTCAATGCCGGCAGTGGCCATCTTAGTTTTAGGTCTTGCCTTCGTTTCCAGCTCTCCTCTGTCTATTTGCCATAAGAAAGTAAGTTTTGCCGTGAGAAAGTAAGTTTTGCCGTGAGAAAGTAAGTTTTGCCGTGAGAAAGTAAGTTTTGCCGTGAGAAAGTAAGTTTTGCCGTGGCAGTTGTGGGCCACCGTAGATAATCACTTCACCTTCGGCGAATAATTGTTAAATAGTAATTACTGAAGATTTTTAATCGAGTTTAAATAAAGAATTACTACTACTAAGGCGATAACTCCGCAGTGGTCATTTTCAGGAGGCCATCAACATCTTGATGGGCTCCTGTCATTTTTGATTCTGCTCCCCAAGAGGAACCAATCTACAAATTTTGACCCCGAAACGGTACGACGAACACCCCCGTCATCTGTTTGGGGAGTCCCCCTTTGACTGGGCGGGGGAGAGGGGGGTTGATCGACGAATCCCAATTCCGTCCCATATAACAGTAGATATGGACCACACCCTTATCTCCTCTCATCCTACAAGGCCTCATTCTTTTGTTGCCGCTGTAGCCTGTATGTCAGGTCTGCAGATAAGATGATAGAAAGCGAGCAGTCGCGGTAAACACTTTTTTCTTTGCAAAGAGTGGCCGACAGAGCACGTTTATTCAGGTGTCAACTGTATTGTTTTTACTATCTTTCAATAAAATCACTGGATGGAGTATGCTATTTTCTTAATTACACCTGGTTTAACGTGTCCGAAATCAGCTTGTCCTTAACTTTCTTTGGCTTCAACCTTGAACGATCACTTACTGTTTTAGATGCTTTAGCAAGATGAAAACAGACGTGACGAGTCAGACCGTTTCAGCAATACATGTACACATTGCTAATCTATTGTAGTAGAGGGCATCAAAGTGTGTAAGATCTCGTCTTGATAGTCCCAAAGATCTATCAACCTTGTCGAGTGTTGCGTTCGACACATGTCAAAAATGGCGCCTTTCACCCTATATCTGTAGTGTTTTTGACTGATCAATGCACCCATTTGCTTAGCTGTTTATATTGATGTGATGCCTAATATTCAAACCTGGATAGAAACGCTAGAAACGAAGAGATTTACCATGGCAAAAGTTGCTTTCTGGTTGCTTCTATCACTGGTGAGCGGAGTAACGTCAAATGTGGACGTGCAGGGGTTTTCTTCGGTAAGACTTTATCTCAACCTTCTAAAAAACAATAATTTTGGACTCTTTGTAAACAGTGTAAAGCATAGCAAAAGATTTTTATTTCCAGTATAATGATTCGATGAACTTCGACCGCACTGATTTCATCGCTGGCAAAGATAGCTAGAAAATGCTCACTGGCAAAGATAGCTAGAAAATGCTCACTGGCAAAGATAGCTAGAAAATGCTCTCTGGCAAAGATAGCTAGAAAATGCTCACTGGCAAAGATAGCTAGAAAATGCTCTCACTGGCAAAGATAGCTAGAAAATGCTCACTGGCAAAGATAGCTAGAAAATGCTCACTGGCAAAGATAGCTAGAAAATGCTCACTGGCAAAGATAGCTAGAAAATGCTCACTGGCAAAGATAGCTAGAAAATGCTCTCTGGCAAAGATAGCTAGAAAATGCTCACTGGCAAAGATAGCTAGAAAATGCTCACTGGCAAAGATAGCTAGAAAATGCTCACTGGCAAAGATAGCTAGAAAATGCTCACTGGCAAAGATAGCTAGAAAATGCTCACTGGCAAAGATAGCTAGAAAATGCTCACTGGCAAAGATAGCTAGAAAATGCTCTCTGGCAAAGATAGCTAGAAAATGCTCACTGGCAAAGATAGCTAGAAAATGCTCTCACTGGCAAAGATAGCTAGAAAATGCTCTCACTGGCAAAGATAGCTAGAAAATGCTCACTGGCAAAGATAGCTAGAAAATGCTCACTGGCAAAGATAGCTAGAAAATGCTCTCACTGGCAAAGATAGCTAGAAAATGCTCACTGGCAAAGATAGCTAGAAAATGCTCACTGGCAAAGATAGCTAGAAAATGCTCACTGGCAAAGATAGCTAGAAAATGCTCACTGGCAAAGATAGCTAGAAAATGCTCACTGGCAAAGATAGCTAGAAAATGCTCACTGGCAAAGATAGCTAGAAAATGCTCACTGGCAAAGATAGCTAGAAAATGCTCTCTGGCAAAGATAGCTAGAAAATGCTCACTGGCAAAGATAGCTAGAAAATGCTCACTGGCAAAGATAGCTAGAAAATGCTCTCTGGCAAAGATAGCTAGAAAATGCTCACTGGCAAAGATAGCTAGAAAATGCTCACTGGCAAAGATAGCTAGAAAATGCTCACTGGCAAAGATAGCTAGAAAATGCTCACTGGTCGTAGTTTCCGTCAGCACATTTTTAAATCTACGAGCATGTGATCGTACACGCGAAGCATACACAATCGTTAAGTCTATTTAGACTGCATGTTCCTGTTGTGCGGAGCCTGAAGCTGCAACTGGATAAGACAAGCGGTAGTAATTGCATTTCTTTAATATTTTAGGTTTTCAAGAAAGAAGGATTTCCTTATTACCTTATAAAAATGTCGTACTTAGACCTTACAATTTTAGGCCTAACCGGCGATTCACAGAAATTTGTAACGCATCTTGTGTTGTATTCAGAACGACCTATGGCCCCAAGGTGCAGTTAGACTGCTAGCAGCCTGTCTTTCTAGAAGCCAGCGAAATGTTATACAAGTAAATTGAAAAACGGGGAGGGAATTGGGAGAGGAAGGAAAAAAGAAAGTTTCCGCGCGCCCGCGTTTCTCCAGTCTCGCGGCTTCGCTACTCGCTGCTCATAGTGTGATAGTTTATGCATCGCCCTCTCGCTCAAAGAACCTGGATCTAAGGTAGAGCCAGCTAGATTGTAAAAATAAGAATACAATGCGAGAATACAGTGGTCAAACACCGCGCGTGCGTGGCTTTCATTCTGATGGCGGGTTCTAGCACGCGAATCCGAAAAGAGTTTTCTGGTTGGGCAGTCATTTACCTATTTGCCCTTAGTATACTAACTACAAAAGGACTTAATGTCATGAACATCTCTTAGAAACTGCGAAAAACTTCGGTCAGTTGAACCCAGTCCAAAACTAAACTGGTTTTGTTTGCAAACTTACGCTAATTATATGCATATTTTCCATGTGTCTTGGAGCTCTCTTCGCATGAGCGTGCGTTTGACCGCTGTGTCGTACCTTTGTGTCCAATGTGAGGTCAAAAAGGACCCCCGGGGACGAGATTGGGTTGGAGACAATTAAAAAACACTTAGACTATTTTATTCCATTTGTCTATTTATAGCTATCCGAATTCACAAAAGTCTCCATGTAAACCAGAAAAATAATTTGATTTCTGATCGGCTGCACATTGCAGGCGTTAATGCTTCCCAGTATTCTCCGAACTTTTCAGCCACTTAATTACCAAAAGTACAGTCAGTTGCAAACGAAGTCCTGGCTTGCAAAGAATCTCCAGAAAATCGCTGGTTTTGACGATTACCGTTTCTCGCCAGGGCGTTCTGTGACTGATAAGTTTCAAACGCTGGGACCCTAGCCAGTAAAAAGCAAACCGAGGAACTTATCTTAGTTATTTCAAGACTGTAATACAGAATTTTTTTGCTGAATTATACGGGATCTCAGTTTTCTTAATTTTTTTTGAAAGAGAATTTAACCATGGACATTGCGTCAGACATATTTTTTTTCTGGCTGTGGCGCTTCCCAGTCAATGATTCCTACAAAATGTATGCCCCGTGTTCCAGGCCCTCAGCTTCAAAAGGGCGCGCCATCGGACGAAGGGGTTAAACCTGGAGCTACAGTGTGGGGTAACCCAAGTCTTCCTTTGCTTTTCACGCGACCCTGCAAGCCCACCCCTTTACCATCTCAGGGCCTAGAACAGGCCAATTCCCAGGACAAATTGACCAATGCCAGCAGAGAGGGTAAACTAGTCGAGCTTGGGACCTAATGTCTGGGAAGAGAGATCGGAATGAAAATAGACAATCGCTGTGGTCGGATAGAAGTTAAATTTTCGTCATGATTGTATTGTTCATTTCAGGCAAAGTTGTTGTATTACCAACTTTTCACGCCAATGAAACTCGTGGGATCTGCTTCTTTCGTCCATCATCATCATTCTTTCACCGCTGAACAGCTGACTTTTCTGAGTGCTCCCAGTAACTACTATCGCCTGTTAGTTGTACCGCTAATTCCTCCCGGACTCATCGGTCCTGATACCATCGACGTTGTCATCAAAATGGTGGTCGGAACTGACAGAGCCATCGGCCAAGCGGAGAGTGACCCTTCATTTGTTATTTCCGACGGTAAAAACTTTGCCGGGCTGCATACTAGAGATAAAAACAACTACAAGAGTGGTTCACCATGTCTCATTGTCGAGGGAACGAGTGGAAAAAACATCGGAAACCGTCGTCATAGTCCTCAACCCGAACAGCCGGAACCATCCATGTCATATCCTGGTAGGTTTGAAATCCAGTTGAGCCTGGCTGACAGATGGGGAAGCTGCTTCATTCCATGGGACGGAGGCATAAGTCGAGAGACGACCTTCCAGAACCGGTTGGATGCACACAATGGTTTGTTCTTGGAAGTTTACGGCGATGATGCCCAAGAAAAAACAGGCATCAAATACATCGAAGTCAGCATCCTAGAAGAAACTGTGTAGACTGATCAGTGTTGCTCTGATCAAAGTATCTTTACTTCCAAAATAATGACAGATAAAAATGTTGTACGACAACAACAACTTGTCCTTTTAAATTGAATAAACCCGAGCCTCAACTGCTTTGACTTGTTTTCATTGCTTGTTTCAAAAATCTGAAGCACCCAGCAACCGCCCAAAAATGAATTTCCCTATAATATGAAGCGCTTAGGAAAGTAAAAATTCGTGGAGTTTTAGTGGGTGACTTCATTTCTCCCCTACACGCAACATAAGGCTTACGGCGAGCAAACAGGAGTGCAAGATCCTCTGATGACCTCTTAAAGAAGTCAGTGGCCACCTTCCATTACGAGGACAAAACAGGGCTACCCATTAACAAAACACTAGCCGAAATGGCTATTAAACGTTGGAGAAAAAGGCTTGACCAGGACAAAATGTCGAACATCCTGGCGAAATATGACCCCCCGGCTATATTTAACAATTATTCCACTCAGGCTCAGTGATTATCGATGAATATTCACCGATAATCACTGAGCCTGAGGCGAATAATTGTTTTAGTCTAAATACACAGGTGATTGTTTCAAAAAAAGAAAAGAAAAAGCATTGTACAACGCGAAAAAATACAACACGAAAAAGTTATTTCATCAAAAGCGCGCGAACGACTGGCAGCCATTTTTGTTCGTCGAGGTGATTATCGGCTGATAATTAATCCGAGATAGTGAACCAAAAACTAAAACTAAAAAAAAAAAACTTAAAAAACGGAATAAAGTAAACTAGCATACGTTTTTAAAGGTAGGTCATGATGCATCCTGAGTCCTTGATGCATATGTCTGTACCCAATGTGTCTACCGGGAACAATTATTTCAGTCTTATCAATCACATAGTACACGACAGAAAAGAAGACAAAGCGAAGCAAAAGAACTTCCTTCATTAGTGTCCTTGGAATGCGAAAAGAAAAACATTAACTAACCGACACTGCATTTAAAATTTCTCTCCGTGATGCTGGCACATGGCACATGGCGTTTAATGTTGAGAGCTCTCAAACGTCTCTTTAATGTACGCACACTACAAAACACAGTTTATAGTTCGCAATGCCACTCTTGTTAACAAACTCAGTAAGGAATCGTTCTGGCCTAAGTTGGGATCATCTACAGCTAATCATTATTAAGTCTGTAAAATTCTCGTAAGATATTAGCTTATCCCATGACCCTGGGTCATGGGCTCCTGGCAATGCTCTTTCCTGAGGTAGACAGCAAATGTTTGTCGCAAATTGTACTAACGGTACCACTTCAAGCTATCCATATACGTAATTTAGGGATACTCTGCTGTCTATTTTTATTGTTATTTATTCTACTGTCTATCTCTAGATTACGTTCCAGTATCACCAGTTATAGCTTAATGATTCTACTTAGAAGTACTGAGCATCACCAGTACCTCAAATCTAGGCCAAGATCCTGTCTAACGTATGTGTTGTAGTTCAAATTTTTCCTTGGTTTAAATTTTATTTTCCTTTGTTTCAAACTCATTATTATGCATTACCATACCAGATAACAAACTACATCATATGCAACAATTGTAGCATTCGACTTGGACTTTCTAATCCAATCGATTAAAGCAACTTTCATTGCTTCAATAAAATAACAAAAAGTATGTAAATAAAAAGATGTAATTTAGGCTTGAGACTAAAGAATGGAAGTGAATGTAGAGAATTTACCAGTGCTAACATCGCCAACAAACCCGCTCTGGGCGGGTTCAACAGCTCCATCCGCCATATTGCTCCTACAGCAAAGCATGATAGTCTATCCAATTGGTTTTAGCTCTCGTTTTAAAAGTTTTGGTTTTGTTTTGCTTTTTGCTTTTGCCTTTTTTAAAAAAAAAAAAATGAAAAGTAAAAACCGAGAAATAAAGAGCGAAAACGACACCTCAGTACTTAAATGGGAAACTGAAAACAAAATTTAAACCTTGAAAACAATAATGAGAAAATTAAATCAAAACGAAAACTGAAAAACACGAAAAACAAAATTCAAAAAATATAAAATGAAAAATAAAACCAGTCAATGTTCCCCCTGGGCCTCCGTAGAAAGTTGTGCGTACATCTCGTACAGCTTCTTTTTACTTGGGGCTTCATGTACAACAGGAACACCCAAATCTTAAATTACCCTTCGATCGTCGTCGTATCTCTCTCACTTCCGGCCTTTCTGCGCAAGCGCTTACGTTCTGGTCCTAACAATATGAAAAACCGCGTGAATTCTGGGAGCGAGAATAAACTATTTCCAGTCCTCCAGGAGCATGTCTTTGCGCGTAATACAGACCACAAGGTTGTCTTCGTGTTTTCTCGCGATAGTCGAAGATTCTGTTGAAAGACTTTTCGGTCAGAAGGTCGACATCGCCGCAGGTTTGGCAAACGGTGTCATGGTAAATACGGCAAATTACTTACAAACGTCCACGCCGTTGGCGGAATACCTCCACTGAAAGATGAGGGACGGACAAATAGAAAAGTGATGGCGGGGGGGTAGGGAAAAAAAAATTCATGCAAGGGAAAATGCCAAGAAAAAAAATTCATGCAAAGAAGAAGGTAAAAAAAAATTCATGCAGAAGGAAGGTCCAATTGTGACTTTTTCACATGCAGTCCAATTGTGACTTTTTCATGAACCCCTCTGCACGAAAAAAAAATTCGTGCAGAGGGGTTCACCTGAAAAAAAATTCCTGCACAAGCAGTGAGCGAAAAAAAAAATTCGTGTAAGCTGAAAATTCCCCACCCCCACCCCATCACTTTTCTAATGATCCGTCCCTAATGAACCTATATTCAGAAAGGGGTCGCTCCGTGAACTCCTAGCGAATATGTCAAACCAGGTCTTACCAGTTCTATGTGACCGATCATCTGACCCACGTGTGATAATTCCCGTATGTAAAAAGGGTTGTACCTTCCACAAGCAGCTGGCTACTTCAATTCCACTCTCGACAAATCTAGCAGCCTACTTGTAGCCGCACCCTCCCCCCGAAGGAGAAAACGGGAGGAGGGAACGACGTTCCCTCCTCCCGTTTTTTCCTTCGGGGGGAGGGTGCGGCTACACGTAGGCTACAAATCTAGCTTCCACTTGGAAGCCCAAGTGAAGGTCACTGTGGCCTCTGGTTTGAATCTTTCGCCTTTTTTCACGTTAGTATCCAAGAATGTCGTTTCTGCATCTGATATTTAGGCCGTGAATTTGATTGCAGGGTGATGTTTGTTAGCTTGTTCAATGAACGAGTATCGAGTTTTGTTGCGCTTTGGCTTAGGATGTCTGTTTCAACTTTTGCCATAAAGATTTTGGCCGCGGCGAAAGAGACTGCCATTTTGGTCCCCATAGCAGTATGACCACGTATCTGTCAAAGATCTGTAGATAATCGATCTGTAGATTCATTTTTATGCATTCATTTTCATTTTTCATGCTCATGCAGTCCCATTATTCTTAGAAACAAAACAGTTGCCGATATCATTCTTGCAGTTGAGCAAATGAGCCTTTTAATGTACGACAATCCTAATAATCTTGCTCCTAGTAACATGAAGAATATGTTCAAGAAATTGTCTTTTGTCCATAGTTACCGGACTAGATCTGTTTCTAACGAGAATTATTATGTTGAGCAAACTAGAACTGAAAATATGAAAAAAGCCTTCTCTATCTCAGGTGCTCTGATTTGGAATAGCATTCCACTCTCCATCAAAATTTTAAAAATCAATTTAAAAGCGAACTTAAGAATAAACTTAATTCTTGAAATCCTTAAAAATGAAGACGATTTCATAATAAGTACAATACTCAATTACTCCCAATATTAACTATAGTCCGCATCCCCGTATCATCGTGCCTATAAACCACACGACAAACTAGATTGTATGTTTGTTCTGTAGAGAGTATTTTAAATTGCCTTTTTGTTTTTTGCCCGCCTCGAATAGCCCTCGCTAATTGCGGGCAAAAGCTCTGTGATGTTAAAATTTAGGTTTAGATCTAATAAAGGAGGTTGTTGTAAATTATCGTAGATTTAAGAAGTAAATCATAAGAAAATCCTCCCACTATAGGTCAAATAATAAATTTACAAACTGTGCCCCATAACGATGTCACGCTTCTCCTCGTGCAGCCTAACCTGCGTTCAGACGTCATTCCCTTGTTCTTTCCTGTTCGCCGAAAAAAAAAAACGCGTGATCCCAGGTTACGTGTAGCCTCGCATTCAAATGACGTTCCCTCACGGATATTCGGCGCCTGGTTTATTTAACTACGTTGTGGTATATTTTTTGACACTAACCAACGCCTCTCTCTCGCAACCTCGGCATCATTTTACGGCGCCTGCTGAGAATGCTTTTCTTGGGCAAAGTTGTCATGTAATTGCGGGCCCAAGAGAGGTCCGCAACCCTAATCTTGACAGTGACCAGCGGATTGCGTTTTACGCGTGCGCGCCACGTTAATAACAGGTAAGCACAAAGCGGAAGTTCAAAATTTTGTTCTACCACTAGGAACGATCGGAATGCAAATAATGTGTCAATCACGACAGTTTGTTGTAACACCGGAAGAGAAAAATCCGTTCTCCAAGAACGATAAGAATGCGAAAAATGAGTCAATCTCACAATGCGAAAAATGAGTCAATCTCAAAAGATTGTCACATAAAATCGAGGCATGGAAGATTGCAAACGTTACGTTTTGGAGAAGTTGTTTTATAGGTGTTGCTTTTGAGACGATTTGCTGTGATTGTGAAGATTTTTCACGATCTATTTAAATTCATATTGCCGTGAAGATAAGGTGAGTTGCGTTATATTTTATACTGTTCAGTTTTTGGACGGTTAATTTTTCTGGTAAACCACTTTCACTTTTTAAAGGAGCTGTTTGACATGTTTTGATTTACGGAGCTAATCTACTACAACTCAATGCAAACTTCCCAAAAAACGTCCACACGAATGTACATTTTGTAATCTAAAATTATACACTCTCGTTCCAGTACCTTCCCTATTGATGCTATTGATGAAAGCTGAACAAATTGAAAACATATCTTCAAAATTGATGGATAAACAAATCCTTTATCCTGTTTGTGCTATTATTTTCTTACCTTGTCTATTTCACAGCTCGTTTTTGTTTATTAAAAAAATCATGTCTCACTTACACGGGTATTGAACTTGAAAATAAATGAATTTAAACGTGAAAAAGCAGGCTTCAAAAGCACACAAAAAGTGATGCCGACATGTTCATTTCATGGTTCCGCATAATTAAAGGCGCGACAAGGAAAGGTGATTGTCGGCACGCGTGTAAACAAACATTCACAGCACAAAATTTTACAATACCGGAATATTCGACGCATCAGTGAAATATTCTTAGCTAGCACTGCCTTTCCCGTTTCAAGCGATTTCTTAGATTCAGTAGGTCCTGAGATATCGATTTTTTTGAGGACAGATTTTTACAAGCGCCATTATTCTCAATGAAATATCGAAAACAATGGTTGTGAAAACTTACTAATTGCAAGCAAAAGGATAACATGTCAACAGTTTTTACTAGATTCAAAACGTTATAAAAAGGTAATTGACAACAATTTACAATCTCCGATCATTTACGATAAGTGTAACATCGTGCAGGTTTGAGTCAATATGCCCAGTGTAAAACGAGCACGTCAGAGTTTCAAGATGATTTTGAAAGTCGCTTTTCGCTAGTTTATTTTAAAATTACAGTTGTTTTGGGGTGCGGGTTATCTGCCAGTGCGGGTAATCTGTTGAAATTTTTTTCTCGCTATTGGAAAAATCGACTGATGCGGGTAATCGGCCGCGCGGGTAAACGGCCGGAAATTACGGTAAGTGCATCTAGGCCCGCACTTTCTAACCTGTGGTTACCACTAGTGGGATACCTAATATTCAACCCTGGATAAAATTCGTCGCAAAAAACGAACACGCTGGGAAATTTTACTGCCAAGTTGAGTGTACAATATGCTGGTCAGCCGTAACACCCGACACAATACTTCATGAGTGTGACATTTGAAAGGCCATGTGTGTTTGGGTACTCAATATGTGTACGAATGAAGTATTAACCTTCCTGATGCGAATAAATTAAAAATAGCTGCTGTTGTGAAGAATATTAGGAATGATTTCCGCACAGGTCCCTACTCATTATGCATGCTGTAGTTGAATTGTCTTGGGAAGTGCGCGTGCAAACAATTCTTGTACGGCTACAGCATGCGTAATGAAGTAGGGACCTGTGCGGAAATCATTCCGAATATTATCCTCGGTTTACTTACTGTAGGCCGGTCTGAACTATTGTCTCAGGACAATTTAGATCAAGCAAAAGTGGAGAAGCCTTTTGAAGACCTTAGAAATCTTGTGGAACCAATTACAGAGAGCCATTTCGGACCATCGAGGTTAAAACATAGGCATCGCGTTGGCCAGTAGTACCCCATACTTTAACGCAAAGCAGAGAGATGATACAAGCAGTTTATGAGAAGATTATCGTTTAGGTGTGCTCCAAGAAATCCTTGGAAAGTTTTCATAGAGGTGGAATTGCCTGCAGAATTATTCCAAATTATACGGACACTTGCGTCAACCACAAACTACGGCTTATTCACCGGCGAGACGGCCAAAAGAAAGAAACACAAGAAGGCTGTCATGGCGTTTACTTCTTTTGCCTGGGTCGGTAAGAAGTCTTTTTAATAAGATTATGGGCACCTCTTACTCAGATAATGAGTTCCTAGAGAAGAAGTTCAAGAATAAGAAGAGAATTGAAGCTATTGTAAATGAGGAAAAGCAGTTTGGAATGACATACGATTTTGATAAGGAAATTTTACAATTTGATTTTTGTTATGGTGTTTGCAATATGCACAACTTCCCAATACACACATCGGTACTTCTGTAAGTTGTACTAATTTCCATGAGTTAAGGAGTACACATTTAAACCATGAATAACTTGTACTTGTTGATACAAAGAAAAAACTTTGGTTCCTATTGTCTACGATGTTGTAGGTAACTTATAGTGGAGTGCACTCACTTTATCTGTGAAACAAATCGTACTAGCTACTACTAAATAGTGTTGATTGGACAATAGGAAACAAAGAAATTAGCATAATTCCTCGCGAAGCGAGGCCGAAGGCCGAGCGTAGCGAGGTTACTAATCGTGTCGGTTCCGGTCAGACCACGTGGCTCGCAAGCCCGAGTAAATCGAGCCGAGAGTTTTTATATATGTATATATATATATTTATATATATGTTTATATATATCTATATTTTAAAGGTGTCCGTTCGCAGGCCAGGTTACCTGGCAATAGTAACGCACTTGAGAACGCTGAATTTCCGCCATTATTCGGTGATGCCTTTTTGAAAGTAATGTAAATTTTGTGGAAACCGATTTCACTCGTCCTGGAAGTACATCCCAGCAAGGTGATCTCCAAGATATTCAAGAAATATTACCACGAGATCGTCGCCGAGTAAGTTCGAATACCGTGAAAATCAACACGAGGAAAGCACGACTCAAAGCAGGGATAGAGAAACGACAGCAGGGAGAATAACAACAGAAATCGCAGCCAAGACAACAACTGCTCGCTCCAGAAAAAGGCAAACGAAACAGCAGGGAAAAGGACCAGGAATTCAATCAAGTTAGTTTTGAATTTGAATGTGTTATTGATAGAAATACAGGACATGAGTGAACGATTACATAACGAAATATATTGGTGTACTACATTTAGCAAAACGACTTAGAAGGGACACCGAGTAAGAACGACTTCAACGATTGGAGATGTCTCTGGAAAATAATTCTATTAGTCTAAAACCGGAATCGGAAGACGACCAACAGATTACAAGAGAATGTAAATAGGTATTTTTCATAATAAAACGATAGCGTTTCCAGTTTGAAGTAATTTCCAACACAGAGAGTTGCAGTTGTTATAGCAATCATTTATAACGATGTGATCTGATATCATTGCAACAGTGAAAATATTGTAAATTTTCTTGATCTAGCAGTTATGTTAAACATTTTCAACAGAATGTATACCCTGTGTCACTATAAATTACTGGTTCTGCAATATTATCAGTGATCAATGTGATCATTTTAAAATAAAGCAAATGTGATTACTGAATTCTGAGTAGTATTTCTCTTTGCTATATATATATATATATATATATATATATATATATATATGTATGTATTCTCTGATTGAAAGGTTTCAATAATATTGTGTAGAGACAAGTTTCATAGCCTTTTCACAATGGGTCAGTTTTACCTTAGAGTGCAATGACCCCCCCCCCCCCCGATAATATTGCTATCTAGAACCCCTGCCCTTTTTTCACAAATGAAATGTTAATTCAAGCCTTAATTTGCAAAGTTAGACATAACATATTAACTTTGTTACTTTCTGCCGTTTACTTTATTTTTATGTCAAATATCAATATTTCATAACAACCACAACATGCAATTAACCTTTTACATTGGAAAAACTTTATAAAGAAGAAAATAAATTTTGTAATGCCAAAATGTTTATGATCTTTCTCATATATTCATTGCAAGTGTGCTGTATGTAGTAACAAGTGTTTCAAGTTTCCTAAATGCCCTATGCTTTCAATAATGATTTTCCACACAAACTTTCTAGACAAATGACTGCACTAGATTCTAAGCCTTTAAGAAGAAATGGTATTGTTTGGAGCTGTTTTGATTACTACCACCTCTGATGGAAAGCCTATTAAGAAGATTTTTGTATTGCTTTTAGTAGTAGAGTAACAATAACTTTACCAAGATTAAGACATGAATCCCACCCCATAAAAATATATTATGTTTAACATAAAAAATATAACAATAATAATATCAATACCAGTAATAATAATAGTAATGATAATAATAATGATAATAATATAATGATAGTTCTTCTCGTTACTATATGTCATTGGTTACAGTTCAATACCTCTGGCTGCCATGACTTTTTCGATGAAATACCGTCCTTATATTAAATCTTTCTTCTGCAGTTTTTATAATAGAAATTTTCATATATTCAAAATAATGTACTATTCTATGGTTGGGTATGGATATTTTGCCTGTTTCTGTAACAGCACAATTAAACTTTCATGTGGTATATACTTTTGACTGATTGATGTTGATTTCACATTATTTTTTTACAGGAGTACGTAGTGCAGCAATCTTTTTGAACATATTAAGATTTCAATAACTCTTTCTTACATGTATTGTTTTTATGATATGACCTAAAAATAGCACAACCACATACTATACAGTGGGCACTCACTATTACCAAACCTTTATTCAAAGCTTTTGTAGAATCCAATTGTTTTACCCCCAATTTGTTGATATGGCATCTCTTTTGAGGGAAGAGGAATTTTTCTATCTACCACTGGGGGTACCATTGCAACTGGAAAGAGTACACACATTAAAACATGCACTATTCATAATGCTCTCAATTGTGGTTACCCAGGAATGAAATAATGACTGCAGTAGACAATAAAATATCTAATCAGAAGATTCTTCTTACAATGAATCTCATGCAATTATAACCAAAAAAACATAAACAAAAAATAATTGGAGCGTTCAGCTCATCCTCTGTGTAAGAACATATTGTGTTCAAAAGTGATGTACAACAAAGAAGACAAAGCAGTAGAGACTAAGAAAATAAAACTAAAGAAAAAAAACACAGGTTTTTACACCGTGGTAAACACAAGCATTCATATCAACTCTTCAAGATTCACCTGCAAAAGATTTACAATCATTTTCAATTTGTGTTAAGTGAATATTATTGTGATACTTTATCGACTCTGTATTCCCTGTCAAGATAATAAATAATTTTACTTCTATTCCCTCTGGTGCAATCTCAGTGGCAGTGAAAGAGCTAAATGAAGGTCAATTTTTAAGCACTGTGTTGAGCGGTATACTGATCTTGTAATTTGCACCAGGTGTCACTAATTGTGTACCAAACACAGCATAAGAAATAAAATAATGGGGATTACGCTAATATAAAAAATAAAATATATAATATAAAAAAAAATAAAGAATAAAATATGAAAGCATTGTGACTTCTTCAAAAACTAGCTTCGCGAGGTTTTTGCGGGAGTCGTATTTCTAGTTTAACACCTATTTTGTACTATTTATATTTCACGGATTAAGTGTGTGTGCTCTAATTCATTTATTTGTTTTGTTATAAGGTGCTTGTGCTAAATTCATGAAATAAATATTACTAAAGATACAGCTTGCTAAACAATGTAGAGTAAACACACTTAATTCCTGAAACAAACATATTACAAATTAGGTGATAAATAATGCTAATTTGTTTGTTCTCTATTGTCTCATCAACACTATTTAGTATAACTAGTAATATTTGTTTCACCGATTTAGTGCTTCTTGCTCCCCATCAGCCACAGCAGCACTCAATACCACCTAAAAATTCACCAATTTTGTGACAAATTTTCAATATTTCCTCGCGAAGCGAGGCCGAAGGCCGAGCGTAGCGAGGTTACTAATCGTGTCGGTTCCGGTCAGACCACGTGGCTCGCAAGCCCGAGTAAATCGAGCCGAGAGTTTTTATATATGTATATATATATATTTATATATATGTTTATATATATCTATATTTTAAAGGTGTCCGTTCGCAGGCCAGGTTACCTGGCAATAGTAACGCACTTGAGAACGCTGAATTTCCGCCATTATTCGGTGATGCCTTTTTGAAAGTAATGTAAATTTTGTGGAAACCGATTTCACTCGTCCTGGAAGTACATCCCAGCAAGGTGATCTCCAAGATATTCAAGAAATATTACCACGAGATCGTCGCCGAGTAAGTTCGAATACCGTGAAAATCAACACGAGGAAAGCACGACTCAAAGCAGGGATAGAGAAACGACAGCAGGGAGAATAACAACAGAAATCGCAGCCAAGACAACAACTGCTCGCTCCAGAAAAAGGCAAACGAAACAGCAGGGAAAAGGACCAGGAATTCAATCAAGTTAGTTTTGAATTTGAATGTGTTATTGATAGAAATACAGGACATGAGTGAACGATTACATAACGAAATATATTGGTGTACTACATTTAGCAAAACGACTTAGAAGGGACACCGAGTAAGAACGACTTCAACGATTGGAGATGTCTCTGGAAAATAATTCTATTAGTCTAAAACCGGAATCGGAAGACGACCAACAGATTACAAGAGAATGTAAATAGGTATTTTTCATAATAAAACGATAGCGTTTCCAGTTTGAAGTAATTTCCAACACAGAGAGTTGCAGTTGTTATAGCAATCATTTATAACGATGTGATCTGATATCATTGCAACAGTGAAAATATTGTAAATTTTCTTGATCTAGCAGTTATGTTAAACATTTTCAACAGAATGTATACCCTGTGTCACTATAAATTACTGGTTCTGCAATATTATCAGTGATCAATGTGATCATTTTAAAATAAAGCAAATGTGATTACTGAATTCTGAGTAGTATTTCTCTTTGCTATATATATATATATATATATATATATATATATATATATATATATATATGTATGTATTCTCTGATTGAAAGGTTTCAATAATATTGTGTAGAGACAAGTTTCATAGCCTTTTCACAATGGGTCAGTTTTACCTTAGAGTGCAATGACCCCCCCCCCCCCCCGATAATATTGCTATCTAGAACCCCTGCCCTTTTTTCACAAATGAAATGTTAATTCAAGCCTTAATTTGCAAAGTTAGACATAACATATTAACTTTGTTACTTTCTGCCGTTTACTTTATTTTTATGTCAAATATCAATATTTCATAACAACCACAACATGCAATTAACCTTTTACATTGGAAAAACTTTATAAAGAAGAAAATAAATTTTGTAATGCCAAAATGTTTATGATCTTTCTCATATATTCATTGCAAGTGTGCTGTATGTAGTAACAAGTGTTTCAAGTTTCCTAAATGCCCTATGCTTTCAATAATGATTTTCCACACAAACTTTCTAGACAAATGACTGCACTAGATTCTAAGCCTTTAAGAAGAAATGGTATTGTTTGGAGCTGTTTTGATTACTACCACCTCTGATGGAAAGCCTATTAAGAAGATTTTTGTATTGCTTTTAGTAGTAGAGTAACAATAACTTTACCAAGATTAAGACATGAATCCCACCCCATAAAAATATATTATGTTTAACATAAAAAATATAACAATAATAATATCAATACCAGTAATAATAATAGTAATGATAATAATAATGATAATAATATAATGATAGTTCTTCTCGTTACTATATGTCATTGGTTACAGTTCAATACCTCTGGCTGCCATGACTTTTTCGATGAAATACCGTCCTTATATTAAATCTTTCTTCTGCAGTTTTTATAATAGAAATTTTCATATATTCAAAATAATGTACTATTCTATGGTTGGGTATGGATATTTTGCCTGTTTCTGTAACAGCACAATTAAACTTTCATGTGGTATATACTTTTGACTGATTGATGTTGATTTCACATTATTTTTTTACAGGAGTACGTAGTGCAGCAATCTTTTTGAACATATTAAGATTTCAATAACTCTTTCTTACATGTATTGTTTTTATGATATGACCTAAAAATAGCACAACCACATACTATACAGTGGGCACTCACTATTACCAAACCTTTATTCAAAGCTTTTGTAGAATCCAATTGTTTTACCCCCAATTTGTTGATATGGCATCTCTTTTGAGGGAAGAGGAATTTTTCTATCTACCACTGGGGGTACCATTGCAACTGGAAAGAGTACACACATTAAAACATGCACTATTCATAATGCTCTCAATTGTGGTTACCCAGGAATGAAATAATGACTGCAGTAGACAATAAAATATCTAATCAGAAGATTCTTCTTACAATGAATCTCATGCAATTATAACCAAAAAAACATAAACAAAAAATAATTGGAGCGTTCAGCTCATCCTCTGTGTAAGAACATATTGTGTTCAAAAGTGATGTACAACAAAGAAGACAAAGCAGTAGAGACTAAGAAAATAAAACTAAAGAAAAAAAACACAGGTTTTTACACCGTGGTAAACACAAGCATTCATATCAACTCTTCAAGATTCACCTGCAAAAGATTTACAATCATTTTCAATTTGTGTTAAGTGAATATTATTGTGATACTTTATCGACTCTGTATTCCCTGTCAAGATAATAAATAATTTTACTTCTATTCCCTCTGGTGCAATCTCAGTGGCAGTGAAAGAGCTAAATGAAGGTCAATTTTTAAGCACTGTGTTGAGCGGTATACTGATCTTGTAATTTGCACCAGGTGTCACTAATTGTGTACCAAACACAGCATAAGAAATAAAATAATGGGGATTACGCTAATATAAAAAATAAAATATATAATATAAAAAAAAATAAAGAATAAAATATGAAAGCATTGTGACTTCTTCAAAAACTAGCTTCGCGAGGTTTTTGCGGGAGTCGTATTTCTAGTAAATAAATAACAATCAATGTTCTCAAGGTTTCAAAAATATTTAGTAGAGTCAAAAGTGTGGTTCCATGGTCTTAATTTGTTCATAAATCCCACACGAAGGCAAAAAAAAATAAAAAAATAAAACAAGGTACTCACACTTCATATCGATGATTGCTCTTCAGATGTCTCTGCCAACTTTGCTCCGGAGCAAAAATGCGAAAAAATAGTGAAAATATAGCAAATTTGGTACGAGAAGAAAGCTCACGAAGCGAAGAAACAATTTGTCTTTGGTGCAAAACAGACAGACAGTCAGTATCGTTTATTAAAAGTATAACACTTTGCAGTCCTAGGACTGAATTACGTGTACTGTTACAATTCATAAAAATATTTAAACTATATATATTACAAGATTAAAAATTATTAAAAGCTATTAACATTATAATATATTAAAAACTATTAAAAGCGATCTATGCGATGTAATTTAAACTATTGTCTATAATAAAAGAGTTTTTAAAACGGTTCGTACTACAAACTGGTGTGACGAACACTCTCTTGTTGCGTAGTTGGTGACTGTTAGTTGACCTTTTAGGCAGCAGATTGACTAGTTTGTGGTCTTTTGTAATTACAATATCATTAAATAGGTTCTTTGAAAGCAAATCACGCCTGCCAGCAAGGGTAGGGATACCAGCCTCTTCCAATGCCTTTATGTATCCTGAATTTAGGGAAATTATACGCATTGCACGCCTCTGGATGCGTTCTAATTCCACTGACAGATAGCCAGGAAGGCTGCTGTGAAACAACTGGCATGACTATTCAAGGACTGATCTTCTTACACTACAATAAAATAGAACTAGATCATTAGAGCTGACTGCGGCACGTTTTAACTGACGTAATAAGTAAAGGCGCTTACGGGGCCAATAAAACTACAATACCAGGTTTCGATCGAATGAATCAATATCGGCCGAGCTTAATTGTCTCTTTAAAAGACTGAGATCAAGTGGACATTCTTTTGGCTGATAAAGGGGTAGAAATTTCTCACCGTGGAAAAGATTTACCCAGAGATTTACCATGGCAAAAGTTGCTTTCTGGTTGTTGCTTCTATCACTGGTGAGCGGACTAAAGGCAAATGTGGACGGGCAGAGGTTTTCTTCGGTAAGACTCCTTTAAAATTTATCTCAACCTTTGTGAACTGATGACAATATCCCTTGTAAAACACGGCAAAAGATTTTATGAGCAACTCTAGAATACCTCGAAAATTTTTTGAGTGTAATGGCGTTGCCCCACGCCTGGTCCGTGGCCCAGCAGTCGTTTTGTAAGAAATCAATGGACGAAGTTAAGATTGTCTATTACCGTGGTCCGCAGTCCGGCGTAGTCGGTGAATATAAATTAGCTTAAGGACTAAAACTTGACTACCACCGCGGTCCGCAGTCACGTAGTCGGTGAATAAAAAGAGTCTAAGGAATGGAACTTGCCTGCCACGTCGGTAAGCAGTCCCGTAATCGGTGAATTTAAATGCATAGAAGATTTTTTGAGACATGGCCATGGTAATATCAAAGCCTGTTGCAGGCAATCGAAAATCGAACGAAAGTGTTGTTTCTCTTTGATCGCAAGCTTCTTAATTGCCAACCATAATATTATGCACGTGATCAAATCTGGTGCAAAGTTTGATTTAGGGGATATGAACTCACCGTTGATTGGATAATTTCATGCAAAGACACACAGCGAAAGAAAAGAACAATATTTAGATTGCACAATTTTTATTTTCAATTAGGAATAGACGACTTACCCAAAAATACTATTTACAAGCTCAAAGAACCAGGTACAATCATGTGTAGCGATTGTTTCCCTTCGTTGCTTAAAGAACGAGGCATATAATAATACATGTCTCGCCTGCTTGTTTCTCAGCGCGCTATTGTCGTCTCGTTGCTTATAGAACGAGGTATATGCTTGTTTAGCGTGATTTTTTTTTGTTCTGCTTCAAAGCTTAAAGAACCAAGTACATTCATATGTAGCGCTTGTTTCCCTACGTTGCTTGGAAGGAGCCATTTATAGGTGTCTAGCGTGCTTGTTTCTCAGCTATGACTGCGTGCTGAGTACCTCGGCGGCAAGTTTATTTGACTTTCGAGTTGATTGCGGGGCCGCGGACCAGGGTGGCGCGATCCTGACGCTTACGAGGTGGCTGGGTATTTTTAGTCTCCCACGCAAACGTTCTTAGGGGTTCGTCACGCCTTCGTGGGGTAGGAACGCGTGACGAACCCCTAAGAACGTTTGCGTGGGAGGCTATAGCTAGGGTATTTTAAGCTTAGCCAGATTTTGATTTCCAATATAATAATCCTACGAACTTCGACCGCACTGATTTTATCACTGGCCAAGCTAAGGTAGCTATAAAATGCTCACTAGTCGTAGTTTCCATCAGTGCGTCTTTGAATCTAGCTGCATCTAAGCATACAGTCTATTTGGACTGCATGTTGCACCACAGGCTGCCCAAGCGCAGAGGATTTAGTCAAGTTGTCGGTTTTTCTACAAGCCGTTTATAGATATTATTGTCGGACGGCATTGTTCAAGAAAAAGTGAAAGCAACGGCTCGTTTATAGGCCGTTTTGACTTTTTGTTTTTTGTTTTTTTTCACCTGAAGTACTGCCCATTATAAAAGAAGGGAAGGCAGGAGACCGGAAAAACCAACCGTCGACGTGTGAAGGCCAATAAATTCCAATTACAAGCAATTATCCGCGTCATATCGCTATCAGCGGGACCGAAGACAAATAAACTCCATGTTTTAAAATTGCAAGCCGGCTCCAAATTATACCGCAAGAGCCTGAGAATCGCAGGTTTTCCAGCCCCAAATTCGACTGTTTTACACTAACGCCTCTCGGTAATATTCGAAACCCCTCGAAAGACTTCAACGATCATTTTTCGGGTTTCAGATTTAAAAACTGCAACGTTCACTCTAGATCAATACGTTGGTTTGCAGATACGATTCAACGCACTGGAGCAGGCATGCAATTAACATGGAGTTTATTTGTACTTAGGGTGAAAAAAATATCGACAAAATGACCTTTAAATCAGCCAGGACACACCAAGGGACATCAGAGGTAAGGTAAGAATACTTTATTTCGAATTATTTTCAGTTTTTCGTCCGACAATAGTATCTATAAACCGCTAGTAGAAACACCGACAAACTTGACTCAATCCTCTGTAATTTTCGCGTGCAAATGTCACTTACTACGCTTGGGCTGCCTGTGGTTATGCAAGTAAATTTAAAGACGGGGAGGGAATTCGGAGAGAAATAAAAGAAATAAGGAAATTTCCGCGCTTCGAGGCATGTCGTTTCCTTTCGTAACCGTTTAGGTTTTACTCCCTTTTCAAAGCGGATTAATGTCTGTAACAGTTTGCTGTGCAAATGAATATTTCACTCGACGAAAAAACAGTCACGTCCACATCGATCGCGGCTTTGATTAGGCCTTGAATGTCCACAGAACTTTTGCCAAAAATACGAACTCTTTCTTTATTCAGTGTGCATCCACAAAGGAAACAAATTAATTTGCTTTCAACGATCTTTTTGGGGGTTTCATCCACACATGCCATACAATGGGAACATGGAATATCATGAATGTTAAGAGAAGCATGAATTGAAACTGAATAATTTATTTACTGAAATGGTTTCGCGGAAATTACCCTGCGGGTGACGACTTCTTTTCTCACAGAAGTTGCAATTGGCTAGTGATGATACAATAGGTGAAGGCTGATTGGTTGTCTCGAAACAAAGGCGAACGGAAGTGGCTACTGTTTGAAGCAGACGTTCGTGGGGTAGGAACGCGTGACGAACCCCTAAGAACGTTTGCGTGGGAGGCTACGCGCGCCCGCGTTTCTCCAGTCTCGCGGCTTCGTCACTCGCCTCGCCGCTGGTAGTATGATAGTTTGTGCATCGCGCTCGCGCTCAAAGAACCAGGAGAAAACGAAAGAGACTGTTTGCCGACTAGAGCCAACTAGATTGTAAGAATAAGAACAGAATGCGCGACAAATCGATCTCGTCCCTAGAGCTCGCTCTCCCTCGGTCAAAAAGTACCGGCTCTGGAGACGAGATTAGGTTGAAGACAAATCAAACACGTGTACTATTTTATTTTATTTGTCTATTTTTAGCTACTATTTCACATCTTAAAAAATGTCCCTATAACCCAGAGGACTAATTTGATTTCTGATGGGCTGCATATTGCAGGCGTTTATGCTTCCCAGAGTTTTCCGAACTTTTCAGCCACTTAATTACCAAAAGTACAGTCAGTTGCAAACGAGTTCCTGGGTTGCAAGGACACTCCAGAAAATCGCTGGTTTTGACGATTATCGTTTCTCGTCAAGGTGCTCTGTGACTGATAAGTGTCGAAAGCTGGCGCCGTAACCAGTAGGAAGCAGACCAAGGAATTTATCTCAGGCATTTCGAGATTATAATACAGAATTTTTGTTGAATTATACGTGATCTCAGTTTTGTTAATTTTTTAGGAATAGAGTTTAACCATGGGCATTACGAAAATCATAATATTTCTTCTGGCTGTGGCGCTTCCAGTCTGTGCTTTCTGCAAAATGCATGCCCCGTGTTCCAAGCCCTCAGTTTGTAACGGGCGCGCCTTCCTCGTTTCTCACGCGACCCCGCAAGTCCACCCTTCATCTACCCTCATTCCCAGGGTCTTTTTCTTCCCGCCTCTTCTCTCTCGCCACGTGGGCCGAGTAGGAGAGGACCCTGGGAACGAGGTTGCCCCTTACCATCTCAGGGCTTGTAACAGGTTCATGCCCAGGACAACTTGACCAAAGCCAGCAGGGGAGGGAAACCTAGTCGAGCTTGGGGTTTAACGTCTGGGGAGAGAGAGGTCGGAATGAAAATAGACAATCGCTGTGGTCGGATAGAAGTCAAATTTTCGTCATGATAGTATTGTTCATTTCAGGCAAAGTTGTTGTATTACAAACTTTTCACGCCAATAAAACTCGTGGGATCTGCTTCTTTCGTCCATTATCATCATTCTTTCACCGCTGAACAGCTGACTTTTCTGAGGGCTCCCAGTGGCGCCTATCGCCTGTTAGTTGTACCGCTAATTCCTCCCGGACTCATCGGTCCTGATACCATCGACGTTGTCATCAAAATGGTGGTCGGAACTGACAGAGCCATCGGCCAAGGGGATAGTGACCCTTCATTTGTTATTTCCGACGGTAAAAACTTCGCAGGGATGCATACTAGACAAACCAACTACAAGAGTGGTTCACCATGTCTCATTGTCGAGGGAACGAGTGGAAACCACTTCGGAAAAAGTCGTTATAGTCCTCAACCCGAAAAGCCGGAGCCATCCATGTCATATCCTGGTAGGTTTGAAATCCAGTTGAGCCTGGCTGACAGATGGGGAAGCTGCTTCATTCCATGGGACGGAGGCATAAGTCGAGAGACGACCTTCCAGAACCGGTTGGCTGCACACAATGGCTTGTTCTTGGAGGTTTACGGCGATATTTCCCAAGAAAAAACAGGCATCAAATACATCGAAGTCAGCATCCTAGAAGAAACTGTGTAGACTGATCAGTGTTGCTCTGATCAAAGTATCTTTACTTCCAAAATAATGACAGATAAAAATGTTGTACGACAACAACAAATTGTCCTTTTAAATTGAATAAACCCGAGCCTCAACTGCTTTGACTTGTTTTCATTGCTTGTTTCAAAAATCTGGCGCACCCAGCAACCGCCCAAAAATGAATTTCCCTATAATATTACAAGCGCTTAGGAAAGTAAAAATTCGTGGAGTTTTAGTGGGTGACTTCATTTCCCCCCTACACGCAACATAAAGCTAACGGTAAGCAAACAGGAGTGCAAGATCCTGTGATGACCTCTTAAAGGAATCAGAGGCCACCTTCCATTACGAGGACAAAACAGGGCCACCCATTAACAAAACATAAGCCGAAATGGCTATTAAACGTTGGAGAAAAAGGCTTGACCAGGACAAATTTAAAATGTCGAACATCCTGGCAAAATATGACCCCTCGGCTATATTTAACAATTATTCCACTCAGGCTCAGTGATTATCGATGAATATTCACCGATAATCACTGAGCCCGAGGCGAATAATTGTTTTAGTATAAATACACAGGTGATTGTTTCAAAAAAAGGAAAGAAAAAGCATTGTACAACGCGAGAAAATAAAACACGATAAAGTTATTTCATCAAAAGCGAGCGACTGGCAGCCATTTTTGTTCGTCGAGGTGATTATCGGCTGATAATTAATCCGAGATAGTGAACCAAAAACTAAAACTAAAAAAGAAAAACTTAAAAAACGGAATAAAATAAACTAGCATACGTTTTTAAAGGTAGGTCATGACGCATCCTGAGTCGTTGATGCATATGTCTGTGCCCAATGTGTTTACCGGGACCAATTATTTCAGTCTTATTAAATAGATTTAGGCAAGCCTAAAAGCGGAGCTCCTCACTCAGACCCTCACACATTGAAAATGCTGTCACTAAAGTTATTAAATACGCCTGGTGCACGCAACTACTTAAATAAGATTCGATAGCTGAAATAAATCGTCAAAAAAAAAACATCTAGCTCGCGACTCAACGGAAGAACCATTACCTGGTCAGCAAAATTGTAATAGTTTTAAAGCAACACCAAAAGCAGCTAGGCAGCTCTTTAACAAATGAAAAATAGACACTCAGCTTTATGCTTATGTCCCTCCAAAAACGCTTGAAAACTTGTAGGAAGAAAATTTTTCCTCCAAAACCGCTACGAATAATCCGTTTCTTCAGCAAAACATTGTAGACTGCTGGCTGTAGGTTGTGTAGCCGCGGCAAGCCGCGAAAAACAAAGCCTCGTTTCGGTTTAAGACCTAAATATCCCGGATGACTATGGCCGCCATGTTGGGGCAACATCGTCGTCGTCGTCGTCGTCGCAAGGCGCACGCGCCCGCGAGCCATGCCGCTAGCCACGATGACCATGAAAACTCAAACGCATGGTTTTCTCAATATCTATCCTCACACGGTAGTTATGGGGCTCCGCTCTGCGGCTCTTCGAGCCGCTGTGGAGCTCCGCTATCAATCACATAGTACACGACAGAAAATAAGACAAAGCGAAACAAAGGAACTTCATTAGTGTCCATGGAATGTATGGGGTGCCGTTTGTAAATTTATTATTTAGACCGAATTCAAGCCATTATTTCCTTATATGTAAATAATTGAAAATGTCAGACAATTTATTTAGAAATAAGACACAAGAACTTGTCGGATGATATGTAAATAATTATTTCAGGGACATTCTGATTTATAAATATTCTTTTTCGATAAAGTAATTATATATAAATAATTATTGAAACAACTCCAATTATTTATAAATCAGGCTATCTCTAAAATATGTATTTACATATCATAATATGTACAAACTTATTATTTATAAATAATGAAATTTCACTTCGCCAAGTGTAAATTTATTATTTATAAATAATCCACTCACTTGGTGCTTGATTTCATTATTTACAAATCATGCATTTTCATAACACCCCTGTTAAACCATTATTTATAAATAATGAAATTTCACTTCGCCAAGTGTAAATTTATTATTTATAAACAATGGTATTTCACTACGTGCCCAAATGTAATCTAAGATGTTTTTAGGGAATTTTATGATTTACATATCAATTTTGCATCGCAGTGATAACAATGGGGTGACAGGCCTGCACGACTCCCATCCACGTGTAATAGCCGGTTATAGCTTTGCTCTAACGAGTATATCCTCTAGGGATCTGCCCCTTTTGTACGAGACAATAGGGGGATCAGCTTTGAATATTCTTCTAAGCAATGGTTGTTCTTGAATTAAATGCCAGTTCTGCACAAGTATTTGCTTTAAGTTAGGCACTGATGGGCGATATTTTGTTACAAAAGGCAAGATTCGTTTGTCTGGTTTACGTTTCTGTTGTAGGGCAGCTTTTCTCTCCTCAAATGTAATTTCTGCTTGTGAAAAAGCAGTTTTGAATGCTGTTTCAGAGGAGTTAGTTCGGAGAAGTCTGAATGCTTCGCCCTTGATCTGTGAAGCCCTTTTTGACCCCTGGTGGGTGGCAACTCGAGAAATGCGTGTACTGAAATGTTTCAGTAGCTTTGAAATGAGTTTTAATGTCTAGTAGAGACTTTTGTGCAAATCGTTCGCCTTTGTAAACTTTTATGCTCCTTTGTTTTTTGTTGGCCTGAACTCGTTTTTCTCGTCTTATGGCTGCGCGGAGGCCTTCGATGTTTCGACGATTGTGAAACCTCATCAGCGCTTGTAGATGGTCTTGCTCAGCTTTTGAGCGAAGACGTTTAGTGTCTCTCCTGAAGTCATTATCCGCTCTTATGCGGGCTCTTTCTAGGTATTGTAGCGACTTTGGGCAAGTCTTTCTTTCTAGCTGTTTCTTCAGGGATTTTAGCGCTGTTTGGGAACGTTCATGTTCCTGTTCCAGTTTTCTGGCTAATCGTGTGTACGTTTGCCTGCCTGGTGACAGCCCTCGAGACCGCCTCTGAAATATTTCTGAGAAGCTGTGAGTTTTGTTCCGACATCACTCCAGCTTTAAAGGGTCAATGGAGGTTAGCTTCGAACAAAGACTGAAAGCGTTACACGGTCAGTGTCCTGTCTACGAATATTCCGAATAATGAGGCTCTAGCCAGCGTAGCTTGGCGTTCTAGTCAGTCACGGAGAGCGAGTAATCGCGCACGCGGAGAGCGAGAAATATAGAAATATGGCGGACGGTTCTTTCTCTCCTTTGCTCGCGCGCGCGATTTCTCGCTCTCCGTCACTGACCAGAACGCCAAGCTACGCTGGCTAATGAGGCTCTCCCGCGCCGCTTTTTGCGAAGATCGGAAAGATAACTTTGCAAGTTGCGTAAATACCCTGACCTCGGCTAAAATTTCCCGCCATTTTTAAGATCGGAGAGATAGCAAAGTTCCAGGTTATGCAATGCGATGCAAAATTGATATGTAAATCATAAAATTCCCTAAAAACATCTTAGATTACATTTGGGCACGTAGTGAAATACCATTGTTTATAAATAAAAAATTTACACTTGGCGAAGTGAAATTTCATTATTTATAAATAATGGTTTAACAGGGGTGTTATGAAAATGCATGATTTGTAAATAATGAAATCAAGCACCAAGTGAGTGGATTATTTATAAATAATAAATTTACACTTGGCGAAGTGAAATTTCATTATTTATAAATAATAAGTTTGTACATATTATGATATGTAAATACATATTTTAGAGATAGCCTGATTTATAAATAATTGGAGTTGTTTCAATAATTATTTATATATAATTACTTCATCGAAAAAGAATATTTATAAATCAGAATGTCCCTGAAATAATTATTTACATATCATCCGACAAGTTCTTGTGTCTTATTTCTAAATAAATTGTCTGACATTTTCAATTATTTACATATAAGGAAATAATGGCTTGAATTCGGTCTAAATAATAAATTTACAAACGGCGCCCCATAGGGAATGCGAAAAGAAAAAGGCAATTCATGACATTAACTAACCCACACTACATTTAAAATCTCTCTCCGTGACACTGGCACATGGCGTTTAATAAGGAGAGCTGTCAAACTTCTCTTTAATGTATGTACACTACAAATCACAGTTTATTTTTCTTTATGCCGGTCTTGTTAACAAACTCAGAAAGGAATCGTTCTGGCTTAAGTTGGGATCATCTCCATGTAATCATTATTAAGTCTGTAAAATTCTCGTAAGATTTCAGCTTATCAGTTTCAGCATTCAAGAGCCCCATGTACGATAAAGAGCTCTACTTCCAGGTGTGGGCTTTGCAGTTTGTACAATGCAATGCTCTTTCCTAAGGTAGACAGCAAATGTTTGTCGTAAATTGTACTACCACTTCAAGCTATCCATATACGTAATTTAGGGATACTCTGCTGTCTATTTTTATTGTTATTTATTCTACTGTCTATCTCTTGATTACGTTCCAGTATCACCAGTTATAGCTTAATGGTTCTGCTTAGAAGTACAGCATCACCAGTACCTCAAATCTAGGCCAAGATCCTGTCTAACGTATGTGTTGTAGTTCATGGTTTTAACCCTGATGATGGCAAACAGCCAAGAACGTTTGGTTTTTTCTTTTTATACTTTTTAAACTTTACAAAAATCTTTTAAAATTTGTAGCCTTATACATAAGATACCTTTTATCAAGCGAACATTATGGACAATAATGAGAAAGTTAAATCAAAACGAAAACTGAAAGAGTAAAAACGAAAACATGAAAAACAAAATTCAAAAAGTATAAAAGAAAAACAAAGTGAAAAAGTAAAAACAAAAACATGAAAAACAAAATTCAAAAAATATAAAATGAAAAATAAAACCAGTCAATGGCCCCCCTGGGCCTCCGTAGAAAGTACTGCGTACATCTCGTACTGCTTCTTTTTACTTGGGGCTTCCTGTGCAACAGGAACACCCAAATCTTAAATTACCCTTCGATCGTCGTCGTATTTCTCTCACTTCCGGCGTTTCTGCGCAAGCGCTTACGTTCTGGTCCTAACAATATGAAAAACCGCGTGCATTCTGGGAGCGAGAATAAACTATTTCCAGTCCTCCAGGAGCATGTCTATGCGCGTAATGCAGACCACAAGGTTGTTTTCGTGTTTTCTCGCGATAGTCGAAGATTCTGTTGAAAGACTTTAAGTCAGATCAGAAGGTCGACATCGCCACAGGTTTGGCAAACGGTGTCATGGTAAATACGGCAAATTACTTACAAACGTCCACGCCGTTGGCGGAATACCTCCACTGAAAGCCTAATTAACCTATATTCAGAAAGGGGTTGCTCCGTGAACTCCTAGCGAATATGTCAAACAAGGTCTTACCAGTTCTATGTGACCGATCATCCTACCCACGTGTGATGATTAAGAAATAGAAAACATGTACCGTGTTAATTCTCTTTGCTCAAGTCGTCATTACGTCAACAGCTCGTGCTAGTTCTGTGTTTCTATCGAGTTTAAGTATAAATCTACTAGCGTTCTATCACAAATGCCGCGCTCTGATTAGCTACGCTACCCACTATCTATTTAAACAATAGAGTGTTTCTGTCGAGGAACTATCGGCTGATAGTTGCCCCGCGGAAAATTTATGTTCTTAAAATAAATATTTGCCCGAGAAGCGAAGCTTCGAGGGTAAATATGCTAGTTTTAAGAACATCAAATTTCCAAGGGGCAACTATCGGACCGATAGTTCCGAGACATTAACACTCTATTGTCTTTATTGTTCACCACTAAATTTTCTTCCGCGCGCCAGTTGAAAAACAGTCAAAACCCACTAAATGCAGGTCAAACAAATATTTATCCATACGCACAGCCTGAAATTTCAATAATTCGCAACGTACATTGCCTAAAAAATACGGTATAACTGTCGGAAAATTCACATTTTCACGGACGGGCACTATCCATCCGGGTATTTTCCTCGGAAGGGCACTATGCGCTGATAGTGTGTCTCCGCGGACGAACACTATCGCGTCACGTGATCAATTTAAACCAATACGAATCGGAGAAAATTTAGTGGTGAACTATAATCTGTGATAGATAGTGAGTAGCGTAATGGCGGCCGCTTCTTCACGTTTTCGAAGTGTCCATGAAGAAGATTTAGGCAGTTTATTGGTCCAGGCTGTTCCAGGAAAGACAAAGTTTTGAACGACTAGTAGATTTATACTAAAACAATTAGATTATTCCCTCCTCCCGTTTTTTCCTTCGGGGGGAGGTTGCGGCTACACGTAGGCTATAAACTTGGAAGCCCAAGTGCAGGTCACTGTGGCCTCTTGTTTGAATCTTTCGCCTTTGTTCACATTAGTATCCAAGAATGTCGTTTCTGCATCTGATATTTCGGCCGTGAATTTGATTGCAGGGTGATGTTTGTTAGCTTGTTCAATGAACGAGTGTCGGGTTTTGTTGCACTTTGGCTTAGGATGTTTGTTTCAACTTTTGCCATAAAGATTTTGGCCGCGGCGAAAGAGACTGCCATTTTGGTCCCCATAGCAGTGTGACCACGTGTCTGTCAGAGATCTGTAGATAATCTGTAGATTTATTTTCATGCATTCATTTTCATTTTTCATGCTCATGCAGTCCCATTATTCTTAAAAACAAAACAGTTGCCGATATCATTCTTACAGTTGAGCAAATGAGCCTTTTAATGTACGACATCCCTAATAATCTTGCTCCGGCCTAGTAACATGAAGAATATGTTCAAGAAAAATTGCTTGGACTAGATCTGTTTCTAACGAGAATTATTATGTTGAGCAAACTAGAACTGAAAATATGAAAAAAGCCTTCTCTATCTCAGGTGCCCTGATTTGGAATGGCATTCCACTCTCCATCAAAATTTTAAAAATCAATTTAAAAGCGAACTTAAGAAGAGGGTCTGAATGGGGGTACTTCGATAACACTAAACACTTATTTTTTCGGCTACGTAACATTAAACAGTAAAATTTTTGCCATTTTAACATTAACATTAAAAAATTCACTGTAACATTATTTATTTTTTTTTTTGGCCCATAAACAAACCACGCCCTAAAAGGGGAAAGATCTATGTTGGGCCTATGTTTATTGTACTGTTGTATCAAAGAGGTTTTTTGGCCAATTTCAAACAATTCGGGATTATTTCAAGAGTTCCGAAGAGTGAGGAAGATATCCGAAAGCTGCCGAAGATGTCCGAAGGCTGCCGAAGATGTCCGAACACTGCTGAAGATGTCCAAGGACCGACGAAGGTTTCCACTGAGACTTCCAAAGATGTCCACAGACTTATGACCGACGATATTTGAAGACTATCGGAGATTTGGCTTGTATAAACCATAACAGTTCTATTCTTATAGCGCTTTAACAGCGAGGATAGACTAACCGTGACCAATTAGATAGAATATATCAGTAACAAGTCAGATTACGATATTCAAATCAAACAGCCAATGGGATAGAACATCGAAATAAACAGTAAACATGGCGCCTGATACTACTCAAAGACATTAAGCAAACTGCCGAACAGGCACTTGTTAACGCCGTCACGCGCTTCCACAAACGAAGGCTTGAACGCCTTAGAAACAAATTAAAGACTAAGCCTACACCTTTGTCTAGAAGACGTACTGATGTAAATAGGCAGAGTCGTTTTGAGTCGCAATCGGCGTCAAACATTGTAAACATCGACAATGTAAAACTAGCCGAATTGGAGAAAAGGTTCCTGGAACACACGAATATTGTGTCAACACATGTAAGCAACACAAATAAACGTGTTGAAAGTTACAACATTGTGTTCTCTGAACCATCAGCAACCAGCACAAACCATTTTAAGAGCAGTTAGTCCATCCAAAAACCAAAAGCGTAGAACACGCCAAAAAAAGCGCCACATACAGAGGTTAACCACTGAAAGGGAGACTAACTACCTGACAACCAACTGTCAGTGTGATATCAAAAGGTCTCAAATTTATCTCAACACCTGTGACACACGAAACGAAAATCAGGCAGCAACTCTTGCAAGATTTTGAACAATTTGCAAGACGAATGCACCTTCAATACGTTTTTCACGGTCAAACCAAAGAACCGCCTCCGTTTAATGTTAAATCAGTAATCAGTCAAACTGGATGCCACAGGTTCAACCATCCATTTCCCTTGCCAGTGAAAGCTACTTGGAAAATGTCAAAGTACAACTAGCCGAAATTAAAACAAGGAAGCCAGAAAACAATCTATCACAAAATGAATTTATAGCCGGCTATTGCAGAACTGAAACAAAACTCTGCATTGCAGATAAAGGTACAACAACAGTCATCATGAATAAAACAGACAAAATAAAGGAGGCCCAAGTGCTACTCGACAACAGAGAGCACTATAAGCCTTTAAGACAACCTTTGGTGAAAGACACGCAAATCAACTTAGCACTCAGCTCCACCAAGGTAACCACATAGATGACATAATGGCTAGATGGCTTTCACAAACTCCCAGTCCGCCTAGAATACCTATCTTCTATACCCTAACAAAAATCCATAAACCTAAACCGGTCGGGAGACCGATCAGTTCCGGGAGAGAATATCATCATAAATTTGTGGATTGGCTGCCCCAGCCAATTGCCCACTGAACGCAAAAATCCTACATACTACAAGAATACTACAGACTTTATTAACTTTGTGGAAAGAACTAAAATACATCAAGACACTATCCTAGTGTCTACGAATGTCACAAACTTACAAATATACCACAGGAGGAGGGAATAAGAACAGTATGCCGGGCATACGACATATTTCACAATAACAACCCTCCAATACCGACCAACTATCTTAGGGAAATGCTTGTTTTAATATTAAAGGAAAACTCATTCCAATTCAATGGCGAAAACTACCTGCAAACCCATGGTACTGCCATGGGTACTAAGATGGCAGTTGCATCATGACAGAAATTCAAACAGAACTCATTCGCCAGAGCAAAATCAAGCCAATAGAATGGAAACGTTACATCGAAGACGTTTTCTCCCTGTGCAACCAAAACAAGCAAGACATTAATTTTTTCATTGAACAAACTAACCAGTTCCACCCTTCGATCAAATTCACAGCTGAGATTTCAAAGAGGGAAATCACTTTCCTCGACACACAATAGTATACAAAGGGGATAGATTTCAAACTGACTCTATCCTGGACATCAGGACCCACTAAAAGCTGACAGAAACCTTCCAATACACGCATTTCACCGAAGCAACAAGACTCCTTAGAACAAACTCATCACAGACTACATTTGAAGAGTGCCTCTCAAACTTCAAAATACACCTCAAAACGCGAGGATACCCTAATAACTTCATTAAAAGGTCCCCAACAGGAGTCTGCTTCGAAGACAGAAGGTTGGCTCTCCAACAAAGAAAAAAGACTCAAACGAGAGTTTTGCCATTTGTCACGACAAATCTCTTAAAGATACGCTCGTTAGAGCGAAAATTTGACTGAACGCTAAAATGCATCGCTACCACAACTCACGAGGGGAGTCTGTGTAGGCCGGTCATTATCTTTTGTTTTCAGCAAAAGCAACCCTGCCTCGATGTCTTTCAAAGGCAGAATCTTCTCCGGTTCTGTAAAAGATGACGAAAGCTTTGACAACACCGGAGGACGGCGCCGCCATGATGCTTCTCACCTTTCGCCCTTAACACTGACCAATTGGATCGCGGGCGCTTGATTATTGATTCGTCCCAGTACTACCCAGAATGAAGACAAGAGCATTTCAGCATTGGCTCACTGTGTGTGCGAGTGATTTTCTTGACTTTCTTGCAGAATTCAAAAGAGCAGGTAAAATTTGAAAAAGCTAAAAGAACTTTGGGATCTCCTTTCAAACACTAAACAGTATTTTTTTCAAGAACAGTAAACATTAAAAAATGGCTAATTTAACAGTAAACACTAAAAAATATGGGCAAATAACACTAAACACTAAACCCCATTCAGACCCTCTAAGAATAAACTTCTTGAAATCCTTAAAAATGAAGACGATTTCATAAGAAGTACAATACTCAATTACTCCCAATATTAACTATAGTCCGCATCCCCGTATCATTCTGCCTATAAACCACACGACAAACTAGATTGTATGTTTGTTTTGTAGAGAGTATTAATTGTGACTTTTAAATTGTCTTCTCCTTTTTTGCCCGCCTTGAATAGCCCTCGCTAATTGCGGGCAAAAGCTCTGTGATGTTAAAATTTAGGTTTAGATCTAATAAAGGAGGTTGTTGTAAATTATCGTAGATTAAAGAAGTAAATCATAAGAAAATCCTCCCACTATAGGTCAAATAATAAAGTTTACAAACGGTGCCCCATAACGATGACACGCTTCTCCTCGTGTAGCTTAACCAGCGATCAGACGTCATTCCCTTGTTCTTTCCTGTTCGCCGAAAAAAAAAAAACGTCTGATCCCAGGTTACGTGTAGCCTCGCATTCAAATGACGTTCCCTCACGGCGCCTGGGTTAACTGCGTTGTGGTATAATTTTTGACACCAACCAAACACCTCTCTCTCTCGCAACCGCTGAGAATGCTTTTCTTGGGCAAAGTTCAGTATCATGTAATGGGATACCTAATATTCAACCCTGGATAAAATTCGTCGCAAGAAACGAAAAGATTTACCCAGAGATTTACCATGGCAAAAGTTGCTTTCTGGTTGTTGCTTCTATCACTGATGGGCGGAATAAAGGCAAATGTGGACGGGCAGAGGTTTTCTTCGGTAAGACTCCTTTAAAATTTATCTCAGCCTTTGTAAACTGAAGACAATATTCCTTGTAAAACACGGCAAAAGATTTTGGGAGCAACTTTAGAATACCTCGAAACATTTTTGAGTGTAATAGCGTTGCCCCACGCCTGGTCCGTGGC
>OX453273.1:38723037-38820537 GCA_949710005.1 Ricordea florida
AAGACCTGTCGTCTTTTCCCTATATTTTCGGTCACTTATTCGCGCTTGTAAATTTTCGCAACACTTGATTTTTGCGACATCACATTTTCGCGATTTTCCCAAGAACACAAAAATCGCGAAATCAAAGTGTCGCGAAAATAAAGTGTGATAAAGTATATGGGTTGTAGCCTGTTCCAGGGCCTCACAAGACAAGCAAAGAAAACATAAGGCAAACTGGGGAGAGTGCGAGTACAAGTCCTTCCTCACTTCCGCTGCCTCGAAACGTGTGATGGGAATTATTACGTGGAAAGATTCCTGATTCAATTAAGGTAGTGTCAGTGTTGACATATGACAGCTTTGATGGCTCACCATGGAGAAAGATGATCTTACCTGTCAATCATAGTATCGCATATCATGTTTTTAGTGCACGTGGGACGCGAGAAGAGCGATTACGCAGTTGTTATGTAGTGAGTTTGTGAGAGAATTATTCGGCTAATATCATAGGTGACGAATTACTCCTTAATTTTGGCGCGAAATTTCAGCGTTAATTTGTAATTTCACATGTGAACTTACAAAATTGCCATAGCAACCCTTCCGTACGTCTCAGTGTCAAGATGGCGACGAAGTTTTAAAATGCCGTGAATGAAGATGTCAGGGCACAAAAGGACGTTTCTGAAAACCTGAACACACAAGAGAACATCAAGAAGGATTCTAACAGGTATTTTGCCGAAAAAGTCTGAAAAATTCTGAACTTTATAAGCCAAATTTAAGGTCTAAACATTTGAGAGAGTAGAGTTCTCGATCGATACGATCAGGATAAACATGTCAAAAAAAGGACGTATACAAAACATGGACCCAGGTCCATGGACCACCCCTGTGGACCCGGTGGTTTTCATCGTATGCACGTTGATGCCATGGAGGAAGGTGAGATAACTCATTGCTTTTTTAATTTTTGGATACGTTCCTTTGTTAATGTACTCAGATCTGTTCGAGGTCAATATATTTTACTTTCTTTTATGTTCTAGATATGTATGGCGACAATGAACGCTCCGATTCACACAATGAAAGCTCTGATTCACAACTGTTTTGACATATCTGTTGATAGGAGTAAATAATTTATTCAACTGAATATTTTATGTTCTTTCTTTTAGTGATAGTGTGGAGGTGTACGTGGAGATATTCTGCATCCCATAATACAATATTAGTTTGTGACTTTGCCCAGTCCTTCCCGTTGTACTTGCGAACGAAATAAATCCGCGAGGAGAACACTAAACCGTCCCAGCTCATCACTACCGGAGAAAGCCGTGAATATCGAACGCAACCGTGAGTCATTTTATACCCTGTCCCCATTCTTATCTATACTTCGATTTGCTTTCGAAAATTAGTGGTGGTCCATGGGGTGGTCCATGGACCGGGTCCACAGAGGTGGTCCATGGACCGGGTCCACAGAGGTGGTCCATGGACCGGGTCCACAGGGGTGGTCCATGGACCCGGGTCCATGTTTTGTATACGTCCTCAAAAAAAGGCTCGGGAAATTATTAGGATTTGTGGACAAAATGCGCGTGAAATTATTCCCTAATTTCACTCGTCACCATTTGATTACACATACGAAATAAACGGGAAATTTAATCAGTATCGGAATATTGCGGTGGATTACTGGCCCATTTCCGAAACCTGAACCAGCTCTTTTCGTCTACAAGGCCTTAGTTAGTAAGAGGAAAATCCTGGCATTTCTCTGAATCGTTATGAGACTACAGAACAGCACTTTTTTTTAAAATAATCATAAGCACCCTAAATATCTAGTAAGAGAATGCAACTATGGACATTGGTCGACATTTCCTCAGTCGTATTTTTTCTGGGTATGGCTCAGATTTACCACTATATTTCAAGAGGCTGGAACGACCTACATCAGTGGAAACATCCCCAATTCTGTCCCTAATGATACACATGAAAAAATTTTTAACTCGCTGATTGGCCTCAATTAATCCCAAACAGTACAGAAAGTTGAGATTGAGTGTAGGTATTTGAAATTAAATTTTTACATGTATATTATTAAGAAGTGATCAAATGTTTTTTGGTAATAAAGGAACTGTCGTAACTTTTCAAAGACAAAAAATTACACTCCCCTTACGGGCTTGTGCTTTTTTTAAGTCCTTAAACAATTAACTTGTTCTTGACAGGAGCCCATAATGGTGATGGCTCCTGTTCTTGATCATTTCAAACTGCACTCGAAATCATTTGTCACACATGGACCACACCCCTATCCTCCCTGTGATCCACAGAGGCCTCATTCTTTTGTTACCGCTGTAGGCTGCATGGTGGATCTAGGGGTAAGATGGCGTGCAGTCAGGCAGTCGCGGAAAAAACGTCTTTTCTTGGAAAATTAAAGGTGACAGCCCATGTTTATTCAGGTGTCGACTGTATTGCATCAACTATCATCCAGTAAGACCATTAGATGAATTCCGCTATTTATGTATTTGCACCTGACTAAACTTATCAGAAAGTCATTAAGTTTTTTGGGTTCAACCTTGAACCATCAGTTCAAAGTACCACTTTAGAACGTCGATCGATTTCCGCTAGCAACATGAAAACAGATCGAACTGACGAGTTGAACCATTGTAACGGTGTCTACACATTGTTAATCTTTAATAACAGATAGCACAAAAGGGAAGAGCTCTTGAGAGGCTCGTTGCATGACCCAACACTTGGTTGAGTGCAGTGTCTGACACGTATCACAATATGACGCCTCTGGGCAGGGATGACTACTGCCATGTATGGGCTTTATAAAGAACGAATGTCTGTAAATATTGACCGAATCATGACAAATCGAAATTTCCCAAACTTTGTCACAGAAATATAAGTTTCAGTTCGTTGCGATTAATATTTTTCATTTTCAGCGACCTTTTCCCTTTGCGAACTCCAGGAAAATCGTCCTGTTTGCAGCGCAGGGCCTGCAAATGGAAAAAGAGTTATATAAAAATTAAAGTTACTAATAACTTACAACAGGCTTTTTTGCGTGATTTATCGCTGTCTAACTTGGATTAAAGAAAATCTACAGTTCTTAACACAGTTTGAAAATTGCCCCTTCGCACGATATCAGTTCCGACATAAAACCTCCTGTCCTCGCGCGCGACTCCCCTCGCGCTCGCCTTCGTTTTCTCCTCTGTTCGCCTGAAATACGGAAAAAATTACGCCTGTTACCATCACTCTATTTCCATTTGCAGGCCCTCACTGGTTCGAAGAACGCCAAAGAGAAAAGGTCGCTGAAAATGTAAAATTGTATTTATTTTGTTCTTATATCTATGTTATTACTTATCGAAGACCTTTTATTTGTAACAAAGCTTGGGAAATTGCTATTTTTTACCTGTCATGGCTTGGTGCATATTTACAGACCTACGCGCTTAAATTCTCGACGTCGGATATTGCATTTCAAGCCTTCTGATTGGCTCATTCAAACTCGGTTTTCAGCTTTTTCTCCTTAGTTTGACCTTGTATGGAAAATGATTACGCTAAGTGATGCCAAGCTTAAAAAAATTGACGAGAATGGAGGAAAAACGTAGCTTCAATCTGCAAGAACGAACGAATGCAAGAACGAATGGAAAATGCCGTAGCGTCAACCACCAAGAAAGCTACAAACACCGATTTTAGGTTATTTCGGAGTACGCATCTCAAGTTTTCTTTCAAATAAAGAAAGAAGTTCTATCTATTCTGTACGTCAAAATGCATGTCCGAATCACTAATAAACATAACACATCAAATATAACAATACAGTATACCTGTAAAATTTCTAAAAAGGCCTTCAGGTCCGTGTAGGAGTACGTTTACGGCGAAGCCGAGTGAAAGAATGAGCAAACCGAAGAAAAAATAAAATCGAGTCTTATGCCAGAATTTTTATGGATTACCCAGGATAATCGAAAATGATGATCTGACTTTCACCAAAGGTACTGCAATAGCATCGATGAGAGCTATATGGAGTCTGTGGCTGGCCACGATTAGCCTCATACATCCAGGCCAAAATGCCACGATAGCAGTCACACCAAAACACTGAAAAGATTCTTGTAGAAACTTATCTTTGCCTTCTGTCTCTGTCACATGGTGATCAAAGTTTTCCGCAGTACTTTTACAACTGAACAGCGATGTACAGGTGCACAATTATTACACATTTATTACAATAATGTACTAAACTTTGAACACATTTCAAAAATTCCGCACATGGGATTTGGCTTCTTCATTTAGTCGGCGTTGCATTTATTCTATATGACTGTAATTTCGGTGGAGTAGTGTGTCTCGCTCTTATTTTTTTTAGTTCAGCAAATTTTGCAAACGAACTTCACGTCCAGTCATTTCTTTCCGGCTTTGTTGCTGTTTTTGTAGCACCTACTTCAGTCCGGTCGTTTTGTAAAATTAAAACAGAGTGCAATAAAATTTAGTTCAATTTTCAAGGATCCAAGCGATGATAATTTAATTACTGTAACTTTATGAAACGATTGCTCCATTCGTGCTTGTTGGCCATGTGAGATTCAGTGGTAAAGGCAAATTGGCGCTACGCGCCTCGTTGGCTATATGCCCGGGGGGGTACTGCCATATATGGGCTATATAGGTATGTGCCGCTGTGAAGGGTATGGTTTTCAAGCAGTTTACTCTAGGATAGGGTATATAAATCAGAGCGTTTGGGTCTAGAATAAGGTATCATTTTTCAGGAAACTGATCAATTGGTTGAAGATTTTATCTATACTAGGGAAACAGCTACTCTAGGATAGGGGGATTTAGGGAGTTTACTCTAGTATAGGGTAGCAAAATTTAGCTGAATTAGCTCTGGTATAGGTTAAGGGTTCCAGAGTCCCAGCGGCACATCCCCAACCAGAAATTCCTAGAGTACCCCCCCCCCCGGGGCTATATGTCATCTCATATCCAGCGCGCCTCATGAAATAATTGTGAAATGTAAGTATGTGCTGCTGTACAGGATATGTTTTTATGGGTCTAACAGTTTCACTGTACAATAGGCTATCATTTTCCAGGCAACTGATCAGTTTGTTAAAGATTGTAACCTAGACTAGGCGAAACGGGAATTATCACTCAACAACAACAAAAAAAAAATTGACAAAGTTAAATTTACTCAAGAAAGCGTCAAGAGATGGCTATCATTGAAAAACATCGCTGAATATAGGGATCCCTATAAAGATCGCTAAGTTGGGATTTTCGTGTAGTATACATAGGATAGCAGAATTCAGCTGAACTAGTGCTGCGTTCACACCAAAGCTTAAACATGTTTTAAAGCTGTTAAGTTAAACATGGTTTGGAATCAATCATCGCCAAACAGCTCCGTGTAAATTCTCTACTGACTTGAAAGTGATTTCTAATGAATCACTGTTAGACTCTTTTTCTCACTATGTGTAAAGATTAGACTTAAATTTTTTGGGAGGCTGTTGTGAACATTTCAAAACCTAGTTTAACTAAACAAGTTAAGTAGGTTTGAACGTGGCAGAGATCTAGTGAAAGCTAAGAGTTTCAGCGTCGCCGCGGCACATACCCACCCAAAACTTACTTCGGTGGTTGAATCAATACACACATATTTGCTTAGCTGTTTCGTAGACACATTTGCTTAGCTGTTTTTGAATCAATGCACACATTTGCTTAGCTGTTTCGATTGATGTGATGCCTAAGGGTCTTGCTGATGCCTAATATTCAGCTCTGGACAAGATCAGTCGCCAGAAAGTACAAATCTTCCATGATGAAGGTTGCTCTCTGGTTGTCTGTTCTATTGCTGGTGAGCGGAATTGAGTCGAATGTCATCAACGGTCAAGGGTTTTCCTCGGTAAGAATCGTTTAAATTTCAGTGCAACTTTACGAATCGAAATGAAGACAATCTGGATTTCGTGTTAGGCATAGCAAAAGATTTCAGTTTTTAAAGAATTTGACGGACTTAAATATTCACAAGTTTTTATTTGCTCTGATCATGTTGTAAATCCAGGTAATGATACATATAAAGAATCAAGAAGAATACACGAACTTAGTCTTCCGAGAGCCCCAACCAGGACTTTAGCAAACAAGGGAACAGAACCTTTTATTTTCAGGGAACAGGTGTGGTTTTAAAATTAGTTACAAGCAAATAGGGAACATGGGCTAAAAACATTTAAGGGAACAAGCAGTTTTATTATTGGGGAACAAGGAAGAAAATGCAAAATTAAAAGATTGAGGAGACATGAAAACATGTAACCCCTTGGGGAGGGACTCATACTAAAGCCAGTTTCGACTGCATGTCTCCGTTGTACAGAGCCTACAAGTTGCTCCCCATTCTTGACAATCGCGACCAACAGTTTATAAGACAAGAGGTAGTACTGGTGCTTTAGTTTGTTTTGCATAAGTTTACTTGTCATAATTTCTTGCGTCACAGGAGCCCATGTGCGCACCCACCCCAAAACGTTTCAGACATTACGTGTTATATTCACAACGTTATACCTATAGCCGGCCAAGGTGTGGTCAGCTGTAATCTACAAATAAGAATACAAATGCTTCATACATGCGACAAGTCAATCTCGTCCCCAAAGCCCCCTCTCTTTCGGTCAAAAGCAACCTCTGAGGACGAGGTTGGGTTGCAATTGGAGACAAATAAAGCTTTTTATTTCCGGCTTTTATTCCAGACCGAGGTACTTGCCTGAGTCATTTTGAGACTGCAATACGGAATTTTTCAGTGTTAAATGATGCGTGATCTCAGTATTCCTAAATACCTGCGAACAGAATTTAACGATGGACACTGCCTTGATTATAATTGTTTAAGTTCCTTGCTAGCTACCGGGCTTCCCAGTCAGTAATTCCTAAAAATATTCTTGCCCCAAAGCATGTTCCTGGGCCTTAGATTGTAAAAGGCCGATCTGGCCGAGCGAATGAAAAGCTGGAGCTGGGGTGTGGGGTAACTCTTCAAGTATGTCCCCCCTTACATTCTGAGGGCCTGGACCAGGCCAGTTAATGCCCAGGACAAATTGACCAAATCCAGCAGGGGAGGGAAAGCTAGACGAATTGGGGTCTAAGGTCTGGGAGATGAAGTCGGAAAGAAGATAGAGCATCTCTGTAGTTGGCTCAGGCTAGAGGTCAAATTTTCATCATGGCTGTATTGTTAATTTTAGGTGAAGTTGTTGTATTATCGACTTTTCACCCCAATGAAACTTGTGAGCTCTGCTTCTTTCGTCCATCATGATCATTCTTTCACCGCTGAGCAGCTGACTTTCACGAGAGCTCCAAATGTTAACTATCGCTTGTTACTGGTGCCGCTAATTCCTCCCAGACTCATCGATCCTGGTACCATCGACGTTGTCATCAAAATGGTTGTCGGAACTGACCATCCCATTGGCCAAGAGATGAGTGAGCCTTCTTTTGTTATTTCTGATGGTACAAACTTCGCAGGGCTGCTGATTAGATACAACTCTTCGATTGGCCTGTCACCGTGTGCTATTGTCGAGGGAACGAGTGGAAAAAACATCGGAAACCGTCGTCACAGTCCTCAACCCGAACAGCCGGTGCCATCCATGTCAAATCCTGGTAGGTTTGAAATCCAGTTGAGCCTGGCTGACAGATGGGGAAGCTGCTTCATTCCATGGGACGGAGGCATAAGTCGAGAGACGACCTACCAGAACCGGTTGGATGCACACAATGGCTTGTTCTTGGAGGTTTACAGCAGTCGTTATAGTTATGGGGATACGAGTATCAAATACATCGAAGTCAGCATCCTAGGAAAGACTGGTCAGTTTTGTTCTGACCAAAACTGTTAGCTTAACTGCTTAACTCGGAGATTGTACTGCCACATTAACATTCGTTTATAAGGGAATATAAGTTAAATAAACAGAAGCCTGAGCAAGTCTGTCTATGTTACTTGACAAACGCATACATGTAGCACAACCAAAGATTTGGACTTTTCTAAACTGGATTTCCCCATCAGACGACTCCGCAAACGCCTGGGAAAGTAAATACCAACTTTATTCACAACTTTACATTATCAAATAATAACCAAACTTATGTGAAAAAAATACTAATATACAAATTAAAACTCACGCCAGTTTTCAAGTTACTAAAATTATCGGACATCCGCTTGGCTAGCATTTAAGCGGCAGTCATCAACGAAATCCCCTTGGGGAATTTTGCGGAAGTGTGTCCTTGAACCTAGCTAGCCTCTTACGCATGTGTGAACGGACCTTAAAATCTCAAAAAAAAGCAAGGTTCTAATGACGATCAACAACAACTTTATTCACTTGTATAGGTACTTTATTAATTACATTTTAAAAACTGGCATTAACATGTTATAACGGCGTAAAAAAATAATAATGATACTAACAATCATAATTATGAAAAACCCTAACATTAGCCTTAAATGATAGATACCCTAATTTAATTAACTAATAACAATCTCTTTACTTCTATACCTATGATCTTTAACTATAGGATATAATCTATAACTATTAAAATCTAAGAAGTGTCAATGGCTCCTTCGACGGCCGCGACTTCAATAATAATGAACCCCATTATTAGCCTAAATTGAATAGATACCCTAATTTACTTCTCTAGTAAGAATCTCTATAATTCTATACCTGTGATCTTTAACTATAGGATATAATCCATAACTATTAAAATCCAAGTAATAACGGTTGGGAAAGTAACCGTAACTGCCATTAGATGTGTCACCGTAGATCTACCAAAAACTGAACTTGTTCCCCCCTCTTTTGCCCCGATAGTAAAACACCGTTAGCCGTTCCGGAAGAAAATTCTAAGAAAGCAATGCAAATGAGCTTCTCATTGGCTGGAGCTCAATCGGTTCTGAAGGTAATCCATTCCCTAGCTAGCCCATAACAGGAAAAACTCCAACTGAATTATAACGCGTTTAGACGCCATTTCGGTTAGCCATAAAGAAGTAAAGACACATCGATTTAACAGCAAGCTATGCGGGGCAGCATTTATATACCAAATTTATTTTTACCACAATTGCTACTAATCTCGCAATTTGATTGGCTAATTAGCCGTTGTCGATAAGAATCTAGGTCCCAACGCTGCTCGCGTAAATGTGTTACGCAATGCAATAGCCAATCGGAAACGCTCATTTTAGGGAATGAACCAATCAGATTGCGAGAAAATTATAGACAATGCTTGCTCTTTCTTGATGTCACGATCTTAGTCACGCTCAGAAAAAAGAACATTTTCAGGAGCCCACCATCGATGGTCTCCTGACATTTTCTTTGACGTTGATATTGTGGTAAAAAAAGCAAATCGAATGTGGTTTAGCGTTGTCTGTACTCTTATCGACAACGATATGTGTCCTCACAGTGGTCAAAATTTGTTGTCGACTCACTCCGCTACGCCTCGTAAGTCCGCAACATTTTGACCACTGTGATGACGCGTACTCGTTATTGATAAGAGTACGGACAACGCTAAACCACACTCGATTTATTAAATATATACAGACCAATTCAACAAATTTAATAGCGAAAAAATTCGGCCCGATAGGTGGAAAGGAATATAAATGTTCTTATTTCGCTGCAGGAAATCACGTCTCATTCACATTTTGGGGGTAATCGGACAAATTCCCTTTGAGTTTTAGTGTCCACTTCAACTGAAAAAATTGATTTGAAAAAACAGCGCTAAGAATTTCAATCAAACGGGTAATTATTACTTCCGGCCAAAACGTAAAACTGGTATTTCTCCGCTAATATTTAATCTTTTTAGACAATTTCTTTTTAAACAGTTCAGATTTCATTAATTGGATCATTACTTTAACCGAAAAATCCTTTTTGTAATTGTAGGCTATACAGTTCTGCAAACTGGTTTACAAACGATTGCTATTATTTCAGATTTATTATTACTTCTGAACACGGTCCGTAAACATAAAGAAAGTGAACCAATGTTACCTGCAAAAAAGACCTCCACAGCCAGCCAGCCGTCCCCTCCCTCCCTTCCCAACATATTTATGCATTTATAATGTATAAATGACTTGACTTGAAGAGCCTGTATTTAACTACCCGGTACATATCCTGTTCCAGGCGCTGTGGTGGTGAGCGGAGAGCTTCAGATCGGACGGGGAAAATGAGGGGCGTCGATCGAATAAGGTCTTGCCTTGGAGGCTGGGTATATATTACTTTACTACAAATGAACCTTCGCCAAAGAACCTTAGACCTATTGACTGGATTCGTTTTGTTGTTTGAAGGGGAGAGGGAGGAACCTACATGGAGTGATTGATTTTGTTTTGAAGGGAAAGAAGTGCTCTTCGGTACAAGATTTTTGACAAACACCGTAGTTTTACTGTGAAGGGTACCAGTTCGCTGGCTTCGGACGCGGCTGTACACGTTTGACAGTCTTTCCGGTCAGCGGGGTTTATACGTTTTTGGCGGGAAACGATAAGGATTTGCAGGGTACTCTCTGTACACAGGTCGAAAGCGAATAATGGCAGATGTGATAACGTTTGAGGACGATATCGCCAACGGAGATAGACGAGATGGTGCTGCATTGTTTGATGAAGATGATCTCTTTGATCTCCCTCCACCGCTGACCTCGTTGTCTCCTCAGCGAAACGGTGAAATCAACCAAGATGGCGACCCTACAGCTGCAGTACCGGGGAGCAAAGAACCAGACGACAAGAAGAGGAAGGTAAAAAGATCACCGCAGCCAAGACTGGATGCCACTAGGTAAGCTTTTCTGCAATTAACGCTGCTAGTAAAAAATACCGGGCTAGAGTGAAAGCTGTCTTTTGGGTTTCATTTCCTTTTCGATAACTCATATATATGTTGTGGTTCAATTTTTTCCTTGGTTTTAATTTTATTTTCCTTTGTTCTTTGCTTTGGTAATGCATGATTATGAGTTTGAAACAAAGGAAAATAAAATTTAAACCAAGGATAAAATTGAACCACAGCATATACATGAAATTTTAATATACTCGTTGCACTTCGCTCGACTTTGAGGGTGCTTTCCTTGGCAAGATTTCCGCACAGGTCCCTACTTCATTATGGCATAATGAAGTAGGGATCTGTGCATAATATACGTACGCTCCTTTGTTTCAAGAAAACAATAGCGAGAACAATAGACGTCCTTTGGGACTGTTGCGCTTTGTTTGTTCTTTTTAGAAGTTTTTTTTCTAATTCTATGTGGACTTTAAAAATATGTTTCGTTTTCAGATTGTGTTCAGATCGCGGCCTTCCAGCTCTGCTTCATCTTTGTGATGATATCAAGTTCAAAGGCAAAGGACATGAGGTATAAAATGAAAGGAATTACCTCACCTTGTTCTGAATACCTTATGCAATCACCTTTGTTGAATTCTGGAGAGAAACCAAGTTGATAGTAGAGGCAACGTTGTTATTGTAAGAATTACTGCAGCTAGATTTCAGTATCACCCCATACTTCCTTATGCATGCTGCTAAATTGTGTGAGGTAATGCACATACAAACATTTCTTGTTTTCGAAGAACGAAACATTACGACTGCAGCATGCATAATGAAGAATGGGGTGATATGGAAATCTAGCCACTGTGATAATGATGATGATGAGGTTCCTGGAATTTTTTCAAATACAATGTTGCCTAAAAAGAAGAAAGAGAGAAAGAGAGGAAAAACAAACAGGCTGCAACATGATTTGAACCCACAACTTCATGAATACTAATATTAATATTTAATATAATTTAAGTATTAATGTAAATTGCATGCTTTGTACATAACAACACCTCTCTTTGTATTTGTAAATTTATCCAACTGGTTGTGTAATTAACCCTAAGTTTCTAAGTTCTTTCTTGATGTGTATTTTGTTTGCATATCTATAACTGAATGTGGCAAAATAAATTCTGATTTAGCTCAGCTGGTAGATTGTCTCACCTATATTCACAAGTTTGTAGGTTCAAATCCTGTTCCCATTCCATGCTAAGTTGCAATTGCTAAAAATTGTGTAGTTACTGTGAGAATCAAATATTGAATGATGTTTGTAATCTTCAGAGTAAATGCATAGTCAACTCTTTCTAAAGCAAACACCTTTGGTGCAAGCAAATTTTTATCTCTCAAAAAAGTGTTTGCTTAATGGAGGTGGTCACTTAATAGAAAAGTCAAGAAAACCTGTATGGATACATGCATTGTCACTATTAACGTGTATTACCTTGTCAATTAAAATGAAGCAAATACACAAACCTCCTCTGAGAAAAAGAATCATTCTTATTCTTTCTCCATAGCTTGGGTAAAAGATTGGAAGCACCATTGTATTTCATGTGGAATTAGGACTTCCTATCATACATGGCAACTGCTGAAATTTTTAGGCCACATGCCACGATCTAGCAATATTCTTTCAGTTGTGTAAAATACTTGTCAGTGATATCTTAAAAACTGAACGTTGTGACATATGAGTAACATGGATTTCATGGATCACCTACCAGAAACACAAAATAATTGGATTTGCCAAATTTCAAGTCTCACAAAGTGGTTACAGCTACTTAAAAAATTTGAAAATGGTCAATGAAGAGAGAGCTTTTGAAACAGTGTTTGACTGAAAATCAAAATGGTTCTTTGCAAGGTGGTGGCTTAAGAAAAGTGGTCACTGAATAGAGTGCTTAGAGAGAGTTGACTGTATGCTGAGTTATTTCAAATATCCAAAATTGCCATGCAGGGCTTGAATTAAGGAACATTTTGTGGTCATAGTTTTTGCAACTGGTCACAAAATTTTAATGGAAATTGAAAAAAGACAGTTGCAAAATTTTGACTTACGTTAAAGTGAATTTGTGAGTTTCTGGTACCCAGTGATATATTGATCTACAATCTGTTGTCACATTTGTGTGACTAACACGATTTTTTAAGTCGCAAAACAGAAAAATCCAGTCACTTTTGCGACCAATACGGTTGCAATTTCAAGCCCCATTATGAAGTTCTTATGCTTGAATTGCCAGCTTTTCTTTCATCTTTTGGTGGTACAACTTACTTCATCATCTTATTCTTATAAACCCATATTTTTGTTTATGTGCCTGTTTTCCCCCTACTAAGTCCTTTTTTATATTGCATTGACAGGCTTCTGATCTTAAGCTTCTTCTTCAACGCTATGAACATTGGGCTCATCGTCTGTTCCCTAAATTCCCATTCATGGATGTAGTGGATCAAGTAGAGAACTTAGGAGGCAAGAAACTTGTCCAGGTAAGATAATTCATGATTATATCTTTGTTTCCAAAGTTTTAGTTTTTATGGGCAAACAACAGTGTTTCATATTTTTGTCAGTGAATTACTGAACTACTTAGATTCTAAAGTCATTGTGGGCGTGTTAGTTGCTTAACCTACATTTTTTCCATAGGTTAGGGATTGTTTAGTTCACTCATGTAAAACAAACATGGATTTTGCTAGCCAGTCTGTTAAGCGATACACCCAGCCAAGCTATTACATCAGCAACAGACTTGAAACCTCATTTTACAGGAAAGCCTTCCATGATTATAAAGAAATATTGAATGCGTATTTCTTTATGTGATCCTAGAACTATTGAATATTTGTGAGGAGATTGATCAGTTGCATGAGGCAAGAAATATTATAAAAATTCTACAGTAAAATTGGCTAGGAATAATGTCTTTTTAAGGTGATAATATTATACTCTAACGTCATTTGTATGGCCCTCTTGCTATAGAACTGTGTTAAGAGAATAAGGAGAGGAGAACAGGATAATGTAACTGATGATCCCAACTCTGATACAGAAATTACACAAGGCACAGGTGTGGTGAAATGACCTACATAGCACTAGACTTGTATTTTGATTACAAGAAAAAAAAGCAAAATTGATTCTACTATGAACTTCCAAGTCACTTGATTGTTTTGAGAGATAACATCAGGTGAACTGTACATGTTTTGTATGTTGATCTTCATTTCTGTTAATTTTGGTTTGATTGCTAGGTCAACCTTTTTGGTGCACAGATTACAACAGATAGTTACATGTTTCATGTAACTGGGTTGTAAAAGGTAGCATGGAATCTAAAAGTTACCCAGCTACCGAGGTTCCTAAATGATTAAAAAAAATTAAAATAAAAGCATTTATGAATGGAACAATGCTCACAATTTTGCTGTGATAGGTGCCTGATAACAGCAAGTCTGTTGTATACTATGAATTTGTAGTGATGTATTCCCAGAGGGAAAAAGTGACTTCACCAACAACTCCATTGTTTCAATAGTGGTAAAATATTTGCACAAGTGAATTTTTAAAAAAAAGCTTAAATTGCCCTAGCCAAAGCAGCTTGTACAATTTGAACTTTATGGAAAAACCACATGTGTAAATAAATCACAAATCAAACTATAAAACCATACGATTGCTTGCTAATAATTTCATGAAAAACATTTTGATTTGTAATTTACACTGGTGTTACACCTTTTGCACTGGTGTTACACTTGAACTGAAGTTCTTATTGCCAATCACAATTGAGTACTTTTTTCATTAATATTATTATTCTTGTTATGTGTGACCGGATATGAATGATTACAAAGATTTTCTCTTTGAACATTAAACACAATTTTTTCTTGACTACACTGTTTTCACACAGTCTAAAATATCTTTGCTTGCTGTGTACATGGCCACTAAAGCCTAAGTCACTGTGACAATTTTGAACTTCTAGTTTTAACTTATATGAAGTTTGATGTACCACATTGGTTTTTTTTTGTCCTCAGAATCTCAAGATAACACACTTCCTTTTGAGATGGCTGCCACTCCTGATTTTAACACTGTAAGTTGGCTCAAGTTTAATACTAAAAAACATTTCTCCTCACAGACTTATAATATGTGTAGAGGATAATACAGGGTCATGTGGAGATAACAAATTTCTCTTGGAGTGTTTAAATCAGTTTTACTCTTAGCGATACCACTCTGACTATTATTACTGTCCTAATATTGTACATAAAGAATTACTCGATTCTGATTGGCTGAGAGCATAGCACCAGTGCAAATTACACATCAATATTCTGATTTATGATTGGCTGAAAGACAATAGGAAATTTTGTAAGCCAATGATATCATGTAAAATGATGATGAAAATTTTCTGCAGAAACTTTCTTGAGCGAGAAAAAATGGCTACATTAAATCAAGAAAGGTTTTCCCTGGCCAATACTTTTTTCATGTTTATATTATTAATAAGTAATCATGTGGTTTTTCTCATTGAATTTGGAATTAATTTGCATTACTGTAAGTTATTCAAAAAGCTGCCTGGAAATTGCACTTGCATAAGCAGCTTGTGCAATTTCAGCTTTTTGAAAAACTCACTTGTGCAAACTAATTCCAAATTGAACTCAAAACCGTATAATTACTGTTGCAAAACACAAAGCCTGCAAAACTGCATAAGGTTAACATGTTTACCCCTAAAATTACAATACTTTTCCATATGTTTAGATACAATATTTTTCAGTGGTGGAAATCCCTATAAAACACTGTAGTTCATGTAATGAACACAGTACTTTAAAATCTACATAATCTAGTACTGCGATAGTTTTCTTCCTCATGACTGCACTTCTTTGCAGTGCTTTCCATTCTTAGCTTATCATCTCCCAACCCCACCCCCTGAAGGGCTTACTTTACTTATTTCAGATGTCATATTATGATTTTCACAGATTGCAAGTTTTGGTGGACAAGTGGAAGCCCCCAATCGAGTGGTAACTTTCACTTAAGTAGTTTTGGCAATAGAGTAGACTACAAGTATTGACAGGAGAACTCTCTCACGGAAGGGTTACCTCAAATTACGATAGGAGTTACATTTACAAAGGCCATACCACAACACCGGGATCTACATCCCCTTCTCTTTGCGAACAGTGTGTGGGTTTTCTTTAACGTTCCACGAAAGTATAAGAACAATGATGGTGAGACGGGGCCTACGGTTTATCTTCCTTATCCGAGAAGGCTAGAAAGTCTAACCATTTGCAGATGTCATTACAAAGGCAGCACATTCTCCTCAAATAATTTAAAGACCCTGAGTGATGGTCCGGCCGAGGTTCGAACCCACGACCTCCCGCACGATAGTCCAGTGCTCAACCAACTGAGCTAACCAGTCGGCGGTCAAACTGACATTTTGCATTATTTACTTCTTTGTCGGGTTATATTTACTAATTGTAGCTTACTATGCTGCTTCTTTCCAGGTTATTCTGACACCAGAACAACAGGAACGCATTCGTCTTAACAAGGAGAGAGCATTAGCAAGACGAAAGGAAGCCATGGAAAAGGCAGCCGAGGTAGAAAGAAGCCAAAGAGGTAAACAATAAGTACTGCATAAAAACTTCGCCACATAGAAATATGTTTAAGTTATAATAAAAAAAAAATGAAAGGCGCACACGAGCCACAGGAGACCCACACGGCCGTAGCTTCTCCCGGTTTCTGTAGCATGAAACACCAGGGAGTATTGTTACTCCCCCCTGGATGGGATGCTAGTCCAACCCAGGGTTACCCGCAGTATTATATCGCTTGTACCCATTTATACAAAAGTGACAATGTGCATTTTTTCCGACAGGACTGTACATAATAATTGTGGTCAATATATGAGATAGGTGCCGAGGGGAACGCAAACCTAACCTTGTGTTGGGTGTCCTGTTTTTCACTGACCGTTTAATTTTTTACGAGGTCGGGGAGCTGGTGTGATTTGGGAACCACCAATAAAAAATTGCATGACCCCCCTTGAAGCGGTAATTTTTCGGATGACCCCTCCCCCCCAAAAAAAATTATGACATAAAAAATAAACAAAATAACCCCCTCCAAAGATTTAACCTTTTTTATATAAAAACATTATTACATAAAAGTATTGCTAAAATATTTCAAGTGACTCCCCTTTTCCCTAACTTTTTTTTGAGATTTTTTCACATTTTTTTTCTGATGACTCCTGCCTCGACCTTGATTATTCTGGATATCACAAAAACCTCATCCTATAATTGTTTATTAACCTTATTTGATCATACTTGATTATCTCGAACCCCTAGGCTACTATATCCACCTCAAACTCCTGCTCAAACCATTTTCCCCCTTGCTTTAGTTTTTCACTCGTTTACTTTCGGCGGTTTGAAAACCCTCTTCTGTCTTTAACTTTTTTCTTTTTCCCATGAGAGTTGTATATAGAGTGGTTAGACTATATTCGCATTTATCGTAAGGTTTATCTTTGAGGTCTTGACTTAACGACTTGATTATATGTGAAAAAGACATGTCATATATTTGTACTGTGGCTGGAAACGTGATTGAATATTTTACTCACGCAGTACACTGAGAAACAAATCATCTTTGAACCCACTGCTACCCAGCTTCCAGCGTGCGGCACGGCTGGTAGCTGGTGGAGCGTCGCACCGGTTCTCGCGAGGTTGCATGTTCGAACCCCTGTCTAGCCTGGGCTCTTTCAGGCTAAAACCCAAATCCAAGGAACAAATCTTCAATTAGGTATTTGCTAGTAGCTTTTTAGTGCATTTCAGACAAATACATTTGCTTTCTCTAAGATGCCTCATCTGAAGAGTTTGTTGAAGACGGCGCTGAAAGTTCCAACAACGACGCAGTTATCAGCCATCAAACTGCAACAAGTAATTCGGCTGTAAGTGGAGATGTTGAAATGGAGTTGGATGTTACTCATGAAAATGAACACGTTTTGAATGATGACAGAAGGGAAGTAATGTCCATCTGTGATGAGAAACAAATCACTGATAGACCATCGACGTCGATGGTTTCCAACAACAAAGTGCAGAATGACAGAGACACGGATCTGTCAACTGGTCTCCAGAAAAATATGAAAGCAGACATTCATCATAAGGAAAGTCAAGACGAAAGATCAGAGGTTGTTAGTGAAGACATCTCACATCCACAATCAACAACTGTAGGAACTTTGGATCTAGAAGACGTTGGACACAACGGATTGAAAGTAACGTCTTTGCCCTCTGCATGCAGTGTTTCACATGTGCATAATTTGTCCTGCTGATGGAGTAAGCGCCGTGTATTGCCCCACACCCTCCTACATATATATGTTGTTGTTTTTTCCTTGGTTTAAATTTTATTTTCCTTTGTTTTTTGGTATGGTAATGTGTGATAATGAGTTTGAAACAAAGGGAAATCAAATTTAAACCAAAAATAAAATTGAACCACAGCATATATACCAATAACTGATGGGTTCCTGTCACATACATACCCCTAAAGATTTTTCCACCTGAATGTGTTATTCATGCGTATGGAAGATGCGAAGATATCTGTGAGGACATGACTTCAATATTAAATTTTAATTCAGTAACTTCCAGCTCAGTTGTCTAACTGTCGATAATATTCAAAATGTACTCACTTCATGTATATGATAAGAGGCGATGTTTGAAGCAGCATCCCTTTTAAAGATAGAGCATCTGTTGTAAGGTCTCATACATGTGGTTCGCATCGCAAGCAAACAAAAATAGTTCTGAAGACAATGAAGATGCTGCTCAGATGTTCGATCAAATAAGAGGCTTATGAAAAAGATTGGCAGATTTCTTAGACATGGGTGCCTTTGTTGTAAACACAATTCTGTGCGCTTCATGTCAGATCAAACGCGTCATAAAGTCGAAGTTTGACATCGTTTTTGTCACCCCATGCATTTCAATATGTTGGTAAGACATCGTACACCTATTTTATGTTGGATTGTCCAATATGTATCGTTTGCCCCAATATTAGAAACGCTATCAATCAGAATGCCTCTTCCAGGTCTCCGACCAGGTTACCTCGCTTCACGCAACGCTACCTCCCCCGCGTGGCCAGACGTGGCTGTGTGGGACTGACTACCGAACAGGCCAACAACATATAAAAACGTTCTTTTATTACTGGCGCAAATTCAAACAGCGAAATACACAACATGACTAGCTTTTTAACTTTACTGAATTGGCATAATATATTACAAACTTTAGATACACCCCTTCGTTAAATTGTGTGTAATTTGTTGATATTTGAAAACCCCGTATCATTCTTAAAAATAAAATTATGGATACTGTAACTCCTTTCCATCGTATTAACGAGTGAATTAAGAGGGAGTCCATCCGGAAATTGAGTTGTTTCAGTGGACAAAAACCTTGTACCAGAATAATTAAACAATATCGACTTCTTTTTTAGACTTTTCAAGGGCTATACATACGATAAGTTATCTGTAATAACATCAAAGACAATTTCTCGTGAAAGTCCGAGAAAATAAATGTCTAATTTCATTACAACTGGGAAAACAGCGAAAATTCTGAAAATTTCATGTGGAAGATCCATTTTGTGAAATTTGACCTTTATATTCTCGGGCTCCCACAATAAATTTTCTTCGGTGTTATTACACATAACCAATTACACCTATAGCCTTTGAAAAATGTAAAAGAATACAATATTGTTTAAATTATTCTTGCACAAGGTTTTTGTCAACTGAAAATTGAAATTACTCAATTTCCTGATGGACTCCCTATTGATACCTTAACCTTCCAGAAAAAGACATACAGGAATTAACTTATACTTGAATAACAAACTATTTACGTTTTATAAGTATCTACGCGTGAAAATTCCCAGGGAATTACATGTTTTAGCCAAAGAAATCACAGGCCCACCTTAACGACTTCGAGTGACTTTCAGATCTTGTATTCTAAATCAGGTTCAATGCACGTGTGAATCGGTTTCACGTGCTATTCTCAAAACGTGCGGCACTGATCCTGAGTCTATTTTTCCCACAACCAAACATCGCATATAGTTATTTAAATATATAGCGGTACAGGGAATATGGGTCGACCGCAGTTTATTTCTTCGGCATTCAAACTGCGTACGATGTAGTTGAGAGATAAGCCCCGTTAAAAGAAACCAACTCGATGGGATCTCAGGTTCGTTTACGTACTCGCTTTCTTTTCTGTCACAGATAGCGAGGATCAAAACGCCCGCCCTTTGAAACATAACAATACACTTCGCAAGATAAAAACCATTCAGACGTCGGTATAAAATCATTTCCTGTGAGTTTAATGGCCAACTCTGAGCTGCGCGTCTCGTTGACCATTGACTCAAAGCCTGTTTTAATCTGTTAACCTGCTTTATTATTCATTCAAAATACTTCCCCGATTCTGATTGGCTAAAAGCACACGTTTAATTCACCATAACCAGTTACTGATGACCAAATTTGGAAGAATTTTGACTTAAACGAGGAAATGACGTCAAAAATGCAGCGTTTTCGCAGGTTAATGCACCGTTAACCGAGAAGACCTGGGGACGAGCTTGTGTTATTTTGTTATATTGCTGGTGGGTGTGAAATTTGTGAAAATGAAGCTCATTTTCTCCTTTAAGTGTTTCAAAATATTTTGATAAATAATAAAGCAATTAATGAATTCGGCTTTCGTAGGATATTAAGAATTAAGCGGATCTCGGAAGGGTGTTATCCACCTCGGCCTACGGCCTCGGTGAATAACACCTTCCTCGATCCGCTTAATTCTTCATATCCTACTCAGCCTCATTCATTAATTGCTAGTTAATTTTACAGATATTTGGTATTCACTTTTCACCGACCATTTACACGAAGTTTAAACCTAGCTTAAAAAGAGCCATTGTCTAAATTGAATTTGAGCTGCTTCAACTTAACCTTTCAATCTCGTTTATACCACACCAGAAAAGTAGTCAATACCTGCTTACTCAAAATGAATTCATTTCATGACATTAACCGCAAATTGGTCAGTTTCGAACCCCTCCAATTTGACTTAAGCTGCAGTTTTAGTTGGACACTGTTCAAATAAGCGGCCCTTACTTCCAGTTAAAATTCTAACAGACGTTGGATACAACCTTCTCGGAGTGACAAACGGGTCCAACATGTTGACACCAGGTTAGGATCAAGGATTGATGTCACAAACACGTGCTTTGAAAATAAGTGGCCTGCCCCTACCATGATATTAAAGCGCAAAAGACAAATTTACAACAAAGGTGCACAAGGATCTTCTTCATTCAAGAGAAATTTTTGGCACAGGAAGCTTCCAAACAGACGTTAATTTAAGTTACAATTATTTACACTACCGAAAGAAATACCACCACAAACGGACCTATGTGAAACAATATAAAATCAAACCTGATTTTTGTATTTTAGTTTTTTTTTTTCATTTATTATCCTATTTTTCTTTTGTTTTTGAACAATTTTCTTCATCTTTGGGTTTACTTTGCCTTAGAGTTGTAGATGTCAAAATAAAAAAGAAAACTCAAAACCAAACTGAGTTCTTGACATACAAACCAGTTCAACGTACAGTTTAACTTGGTATTGCCTGACTCAAACTTGAAAACCAACAACGTTAACACTGCAGTTCCTGCTGTAAATATTGCGATCATAAAAAAGCTTCACAGGCTTAGTACGTTAACCGGTCTTTGGAAAAACGCACCCCTGAGCATCTCACAAGTAATTTAAACAAAGAGGGTCAAGGCTAGTTCTGAATCTGATACTACCACGCCTAAAACAATTTTTAAATCATTTATTATGTGATAATCTTTCACTTATTAAATATTTCTTCCGCAGTTCAAACGCATGAAATTTTTCATATATTCACATTCATATCTTTATCCTGTACGAGTATCTTACAAACTAGCAAAATGACTAGCTCCCAGTTGGCTTGATAGCTCGGTTGCTTAGAGAATTTCACCGGTATCGCAAGGTCATGAGTTAGAATCCCGTTGAAACCTGAATTTTTTCCAGGTCTTATCTTTGAAACTGTTTACGTCGCGTACATAATTGCGACGACCTTTCACTCATTAAATCTTTCTTCCACAGTTCACATACATGAAATTTTTCATATATTCACATTCTTACTATGATTTATAGCTTTAACTGGCTGATACATCACTGAACTGATCGCGTCTGATACTGATACTGCCTCGAAGGAAGAAAAAAAAATACTTTAAAAACCATCCTCATAAGCAGCATACTTCAGTCTTGACTCTAACACGTGAGTCTTCAGAGGAATGTGGCACAAAACTCATAAGAAAAGCAAAACTTGTCACTTGTTAAGTGTCGCACTGCAGAAGCAACCAACTGCCCACGCTACTAAGGCTGTGTCTACACTATACTGGATAGCACTGGCGCCGGGACCGGCAAAAACCATAACGGAAATGCACTTTTGTTCACACACTAAACACTAATTTCGAAGCTATTCAGTTTTGTTTTAGAGCGCGGATCTTGTTCCAATTGAGAGGCGTTTTCGTTCACACCAGACCGGCACATTTTTCAGGTCGACACTAAAAGCTATCCGATATAATATAGACATTACCTGGGGTAGTGTATGAACAACCAAGCGCAGAGGTGGGACTCTTGACTAATGGGTGTATAGACTACATAGATCAGTTACCTGATTGCGTTTGTGCGACTTAGCACGTGGCTACCTCTATACTGAGTATATTTTGACATTTAACGATGTTCATCCATGGAGGGTCCTCTGGGCATCCAGTATCGATCTTCATACCAAGTGTTCAACTCACGTACATTTTTCCGGTAGCGGCCACGTTCTATCAGCCACGTGTCCTCGTTGCCTCGACGCTGTTCCTCTCGTCCCTCAGCCCGTCGGTTGTACCACGGCTCATTATTTAATCGCTGTTCTGCGCGATCACTAGCTCGTTCAAATATCCAGGATGCATCACGGACCCTGGGAGGCCGTTTGCATTTCGGATTTCTCCCAAACAAATGGCTCTCATGTTGATCTGTGTTTCTGTGAAAGGTACGATCCTCGGCCCGACGCTCATACCAAGGACCAGCTCGCTGGTCAGCGCGGCCTTTGGCGCGGTCAAAAATCCATTCAGGGGGAGGAATAGGGTCCAAGTGTTCAAAACCTTTTTCACAGTCGCTTGAGGAGCACACTTTGTTCTGACCGTGGTGAATGTTCTCTTCTTTTCTAAAGTTATTAACCCTTCCTTCATACGTATAATCCCGAAGTTCCTGTTCGGGTGTGATCGGGCCTTTCGGTAGATTGTTTCGTAGGGCATTTACCTCTAACCGTTTTCTATACCGATCGTGTATCATCAATAACGTGTCTTGGGGAGGAATAGGGTCCAAGTGTTCAAAACCTTTTTCACAGTCGCTTGAGGAGCACACTTTGTTCTGACCGTGGTGAATGTTCTCTTCTTTTCTAAAGTTATTAACCCTTCCTTCATACGTATTATCCCGAAGTTCATGTTCGGATGTGATCGGGCCTTTCGGTAGATTGTTTCGTAGGGCATTTTTTACCTCTAACCGTTTTCTATACCAATCGTCTATCATCAATAAGGTGTCTTTGGGAGGGATCGGACCATCTGTTGACGCCACCCCTCCAATTTCCTGTTTATACCAGTATTTATATACCCACGGTTTTTTATCTGGATGCTTCGATTTCCGAACAAACTTTTCCTCCTTTCGGCTAAAGAGTGGTTCCACAGATACCTTAGCCTCACTGCCTCCGACCCTAATGTCGCCATTTTTAGCTTTCTCATCTCTACGTTCTCTTCCCTCTAATCGTCTTAGTAATCCTTCGTCTAGGTCAACATTGAACGTGAAGTTGGAGTAATCTGCCACAGCTTTATTTTCGGATGTTAAAGCAAGCGAAGACTTTCTAACAATGATATCGTTCTTGTTCTTGTCACGCTGTCTGTCGTTAGATTGTGGTTGCTTCACCGTTGTCTTCTCCATATTACTCTGTCTCCAGGCCTCTCTATTCTCGCCTAATTTCCCGGCTTCGTTACTTCTTTTTGACTCCTTTCTTTCATCCTCGTTGTTACCTTCGTATCTTCCTTGTTGTTCATACATCTTCTCTTGTACTGAGCCTTTCCCATGAATGTGCAGTAACCAATCATTTATCTGTTCCAACTGTTTCCTAAACTTATCTTCTCTATCATTGTGGTTCCTTTCTTCCTGTTTCTCACTTTGTTGTGCAAACTCCTCCTTTCCCTGGCGGATGGCTGCGCGCTGTGTATCAGTCTCTTCTTCCGTCACATAGTTCCCAGAATGTTTCTTCATTGCCTTTTTTCTACGTTTCTCCCGTTCAAATTTAATTTGTTCTTTAATGAAGGCATCGCGATGCCGCTTCCTCTGAATTTCTTCTTCCCTATCTGCACGTCTTCCTTTTTTCCTTATTTTTACAGCACGTTTCACTCGCTTCTTCTTCTTTCTCTGTTTCTCTTTTCTTTTCATTTTGCGAACCTCTACCAGCCACTTCTTGTACTCTTCTTTTGCAGCCTGTTTCAAACACCTCAATTCCTTCTGCTCTTTTCGCAGAGCCTTCTTTTCCCTAGAAATTTCTTTCCTTATATGATCAACCTCCTTTTTCTTTTCCAATTCCAAGCTCTTTTTTAATTGTCTGAAGTTCTTCATCTCTTTAGCTAGAGTTTTTTTCAGCTGTTCCTCCAGTTTTCCCTTAACGTTCCTTACACTTTGCTTCTCCAACTTGAGTTTTTCAATGAATTTCTTAAGTTCTTTCTTGCTCTTCCTATAGAGCTTTTTTTCTGAAGTTAGGTTTCTTTTCTCCTGTTTTAGCACGTCCCAGCTACGTCGTAGAACCTTCTTTTCTTTTTCAATTCTTCGCCTTTCTTCCTGCAACTTCAACAAGACTTTTTCCACATTCCTAACACGCTGCGCTGTGTCTCGCTCTTTCTTTTTAAGTTCCCGACGTTGAATCCTTTGCTTTCGGATTTCTCTCTCTCGAATCCGCGACAAATTTCTTAGTTTTTGTTTCTCTCTAGACAGGCAGAGTTCTTCAGACCGAATTTCAGTCCGATTACGCCCTACATCCTCTTTTTTCACCTTCCCTTCTTTTTCTACTGTGCGCTCAAATTCGACAGCTTGTCTACACTTCCTTTTCGCAATATCTACGTAAGATTTTGCAATTCTTTTATTGACGTCTTTGTGGGTTGGTATATGACCTTCCCTCTTTTCTTTATTGGCTTCTACTGACACAATGCCGTCCTCGCCAATCCACTCTTGTTTGTCAGTTCCGTCCGTGTCCTCAAGGACTTGTCGGCCGAATGTTCCCTTTAAAGAATCTACGGCTATCAGTTGGTTGCGCTTGTCTGTAACCGCCAATTGTTTTGTTTTTGACAACTGTGCGTGATTTAAATTCTCATTTTCCGAAGGAATCAACTCACGAGGAAACAATGGATTGTCAAATTGGAAAACTTCTTTAAAACTTCTACATTGCTGGTCCAAAGCTTGTTTCAAGACTGACGAAATTCTATTTGATGTTTTACTTTTTGGACCTTTTCTCTGAGCATTATTATATCCAAACACCGCATCAAGATATTTCTCCTTATCAACCTTAGATGTACAAATGTCGCGGGCATTTTTCCATGTGTTGCTTACTTTTTGCTGCGCGTCAGTTGTCCAGCGGACCTTGAAATTCAACCAGTCATACTCGCGCGTGTTCTGCCTTGCCTTCTTTGAGTCACGTGTTGTCTGCTCCTTGTCCGAAGCATTTTCCAGGACAATTTGAGTGACGTTTGCTTTGCCTACCGATGCGCCTCGTTCTTCGCCCTTTTTCCAGCGATTAAGAAATTCTTTCCAATACCTATTTTGCAGAAAAATGTGCATAAGAGATTCACCCTAGCTTACTACTTCTTCCCACCGTTTTGGGATTCCATCCAATTTTTCTTTAATAATGCAAAGTTTGCAAACCGACGTGTTGCTTATTAGTCATGGATAAGGTTCAATTTCTGTACAGCCTCATTCTTTCTCATTCAAGTTTCACTAAGCGTCCAGTTTCTGTATTGATGGGAAGAATGAGCCTGTACTTCGCAACACTTCAGAAAAACAGTGAAACTCATGCATAATTAAGTGTCGGGCTGTTACAATATAACAAGATACGAAACCTGCAAACACAGAATTTACATCTTTTTGCGTTCCACACAGGAGAACACAAACCTAATATTGTGTTGGTGTCCTGCGCATGTGTTGGGCGTCCTGCGTTATACAAGCGAAATCATTTGAGTGTGCTCTTTCTCTATCGTCAACGCAAATTCCCTTCCCTCCCCTCCCCGACTACAACGGAGATTTTTCTTCAGGGCCCGCGGCCTCGCTTTCATTATACCAGCCTCGCTTTAACGCAATCTAGAACCGGATTTAAAAAGGGGTTCATAGACAGTTTTGGTGTTCGCATTTCGTATTGCCATAATCCAGAAAACCTGCAACCCTTTCGTCTCATCCGTTTTGACCTAGAGTAAAGTCAGCTCCTCTTATCTATATCGAAAGCAATCCCTGATCTACGATCACCCCATGTTTATAATCAACAAATAACTTCGTTTTTCTTCTTACCTTCCCTGTCCAACTTTGTTAAGTACAATCGGCCTCGACCCCCACCTACCACACACACACAAACACACACGTACACACGCAGACACAACGCCACCACCACTTAAAACATCAAGAACTGACAGATACTAACTTATCAAACTTGATTCCCCTAGTCACGGTTTGCTTCATCCTCTTGTTAATATTCTTGCGACGCCACAAATCAGCAACGAGTTTCTCCTTGAGGTAAAGTGCTTCCATGTGTTTTAGTTGGTCCTGTAAGTATTTGCTCCACTCATCACCCTCTTTCCTTGCCCTCTCTTCCTCATACTTCAGCCTCCAATACCACGACATGACTTTACTGAGATGGAGCCGCTGTTTGACGTTCTCGTGCAGATTCATTAACTTGAAGTGTTTCTGCTGAAGTCGTTCATGCAAAAGTTTTGTGTCAAATAAATCCCCTAATTCCATGTCAGTCTCAGACTCTATATCGAGACGATCTGTAAGTTTCCCCATAGCCGTTTTATCAAATATTTCATGTTCGAAGTCATTTAATGGTTCCATTGGGTCGGATGTCAGCGGCAGAGAGGCTGGATTTGGTCCAGGTCTCTTGATACGTCCGGGTAGGGTTAAGGCTCGGTTACTGTAGTAAACACTCAATCCTATCAGCAGAAAACAAATAATAAAATAACATAATTACTTAGTAGCTAGGAAAATCAACCATTGTGAAGTGATGTCATGTACACGACACTTTTCCATGAGTGAAAACTACTGCAGTACAACAAGAACTGTATGCTTTATACCAGTACAAACATTTCTTCATGGACAGCCTTTTCTATGTTCCCTTCTATGGGGACTCCCATGGATAGAATTACGGTGTGTTGGTCACACCCTTTGTGGTTCAAAGTTTGTAGACTGATAACTCTCAGGGTGTAAAATCCAAAATGACCACTGACAGAATTTTTACGCTACTTTTTTGGGATGAAAGTATGAGCCATTAAATAAAATAGAGATTTATGACAATGCTTTCAAAAACTTTTCAGAGTATAGGGTATTTGATAGGGTTTTCCAGCATCACTCTTTGTGTTGTTTTTGAGTTGGTAACTCATTCTTCACGCTTAACCTAGGATTAGTGTCCAGCATCACACAGTAACTCACTACAATAATTCTTCCTAAAAATGACCTTATCAGGTTACAACTGACCCCACCCAGAGAAGCGTTACAATACAAGGTCACATAAGATTTTATATAATTATATTAATACTGAAAGTGTGTGTATTGCCATTAAACATGTTCCTCTATACATCCACTTCAGACAGTGGAAGCCCTTCTCATGTGCACTTCCAATTTTTTTTTCATGCACATGGGACATTCACTGACGTCAATCAAAAATTTCATCACGAAAATGCCAGGTTTCAAGAATCTTCTAAACGACAGAGTAAACAGTGTACGAAATGCCCTTACCGTAACCAACGCTGAAACCCAGAGCAGTTGTGAGTCCAAGAAGAACAAAAAGTGTGGGAAGATCGACCTGCATAAAACTTTCATCGTTATCATCACTTTCAATCACACAGTCTTGAATTGCATCCAGTTTCTCTTCTTCCTTCTCAATGTCTTCCTCTTGCACTTCCTCAATATCAGAAAGATCCTGTGTATTACCAACTTCTTCATCAGCTTCACTGGGGTTAAAGAGGTCACTGTCAAAAGAAAACACACTGGAGAGTGACTCCACCATTTCTTTGTTGGCTTCATGGCTCAAGTCAATGAAATCTTGGCTTCCATCATCATCTGGAATTGGTTCAACGCTTGCATCCTCATCTGAGTTGTTCAACTCACTTCCAAATGACAATGATCCACTTTCTGAGAGCTGTGGAAGCTCTTTCCAATCATGCAAAGAGACTGAAGCGAGGTTCAGGTTACTGTCTTCTTCTGCCTCATCAGTTAACACAGTGACTGCAGTAGCAGCGTCAGTTAAAGAATCAGGAGTGGAAGAATCCTTCTCCACACAAAAATGGGCAGATAAGATCATGATACCATCATCTGAAGAGCACTGACACAAATTTTCTTGGCTTGCAACCACCTCTTTTGGTGCAATGCCTTCTTCATATGCTCCCTCAACCTTTTTAGTCCTACCATCTAACAGCAATCTATCTGTTGACCCACTTTCTGTCTCAGGCAATGGACAGCACTGGAAACCACTCAACACCTCAAACTCTACTTCTCCTTCACTGTCATCTGTAGAAGGGGAATCAGACTGGATGCCTTGACGGTCTTCATCTGCAACTGACTTTGAGTACAGCATCGAAGATGCTCTTGGCTGAAATTAAAGTTGTTTTTAAGTCATTCCAAACAACAAAATATATTGCAGGGTCCGAAATTGTAACTGACTGGCCGCCAATGTGACCAAAAATCAGGTGTTTGCAATTTTAGAAATGGTCACCAACAGGTGACTAACCTTTTGTCCCCTTGGCATTTGACATTCCAAGGCAAATGGGCTTTTATTAAAAGAAAACATAAAGCTGCCTTGGACAATTGTAGTAAAACGAAATGAAATTTTATGATTGCCATATTTACCTGGCACCATATTGTTTCAGCGGCTTCGCCTAATATGGATATTGCAGGCAAAAAGCCAACACTTGTTTTTGGCGACCAAACCATTCCATCTGGCAACTGAAATTTTTAGGTTAGTTGCCAGTCGGCCCCCTTACGAAAAGGTTAATTTCGGGCCCTGTATTGTAAAAACATATTTAATTCCTCTGTATATTTTTGTATTATTCAGTCTAGAAATCTAAATGGTGGATTTTCCACTGGCTAGTGTTAAAGAAATGAAATTAAAAATTCATTATGAATAAAAGTGGTGGACCACACAAATGCATAACAACACTGTTTAGCAAGAAAATATGATGAACGAACTAGTTCCTGTGAAACCCATTTTATCTTGTACACCTAATTATAAAATGGAACAGTGATAATGCACGCTCTGATTGGTCAAGACAATAAAATATAACACCATAAAGCATGCGGCCTCTGTCACGTGCATACATTACAGTGCATCATAAGCATGCATGCTGTGTCACACACAAATCGTTTTGTACCTTTGCTTTTATTTTTCACCAAAATCATTCCCATTTTATTGATCGGCTTACATTAATTTTAGCCAAGAATATTAACATTATAAAACTAGCTGACTTTCGATTCTCTTGTTCACAGTCACTCTCTACTCCCTTGGCAACACAAGCATTCGTTAATTGGGCATTTTATAAAAGGAATAAAAAAACTTATTCACCCTGCATTGTTGACTTATCTAAGCACTTGGGGATTTTTAAAAACACTTGAGATGTGCAAGAAGGATTTGCCTATGGCTTGTGCTTCTCTAAGCGCGGACAATTGGAAAAAAATGGACAGGGGCGATGATCATTCCCCAAAAAAATTCCTGCAAGAAAAATTAGTCTGGAAAAAAAATCCTGCAAGCAAAGGCACATGAAAAAAATTTCATGCACCAAAAATTTTTCACCCCCACCCCAACCTCGTTCCCAGGGTCTCTCTTCTTCCCATCCCCTTGACGCTCCAGGGGGTGGGAAGAAGAGAGACCCTGGGAACGAGGTTGCCCCCACCCCCCTCCAGTTTTTTCAGATGGTCCATTGCTAGGTAGACTTTTGTACATTATGCTAACATTATTTCAAGCATTTTAGTGCGGCAAAAGCATTTTAGTGACATTTTCCTGGAAACTTTATTTTTTGCAAGAAAATAAAATAGAAATTGACTTTTTTCAGGAACCCATGGCCATGGCCTCCTGCCTATAACTCGAAATTCACAAAAAAAATACAGCCGAGTGAAGACTAAAGACAAGTCAGCAGTTTCAACTTGCAAGACTTATAAGAGTCAAGTACTTTCTGTACATATTAGCTTCATAGATGATTTCGAGGATTATGTTTTTTTGGCTGCACGTTTTTATAAGTGTAAACTTTGAACTTTGTGTAATGAGCATTATCCGAGCATTTTAGTCAAGTGGGGAAAATGGAGCATTAAGGTGGAGCACTTTAGTGGGGAAACAAAAGCATAATGTACAAAAGACTATCGCTAGGCACTTCTCTCGTGTTCTTAAAAATTCCCGCGTGCTTCAACCTCAACAATGCACTTGGCACGTTCTTTATTCCTTTAAAAATGGATTTTGTGGTGTCAATATTTCACATTAAACCTAAGACAATTTGCTTCCTTACACACGCTTCGATAAATAATGACCTTTGCACCTTAACGAACAAAAATTCATGAAATCTTCGTTTACAATACATTGCGTATTTGCTGTGATAGAATTTGAATAGCTTTCCCTCCAAAACTCATTACATAAGCGAGTGCAGATCACGTGATATTTGTTTATAGCCAAAGCTTTACATCCAAAACATACAGCTGAGCGTTTTGCTAGATAGGTGGATCCAAGCAGTTAAGTCGGAACAATTCTTCTGTCGCTAAAAAGAGTTAAGGTGATAAGCTAAACTATTAATAATCAAGCCAGAACTATCGCAGAAAAGTTGACTTAATGAAATTCGCGCGTTTTCTATTATTTTGAGGAACAGACCAATAAAGAAACATTTTGGATAAGTCAAGGTGATTTATCTAAGCTTCTAGAAGCGCTATACAGTGCTGGAAAAGAATTGCAAGTGGAGCAAAGAAACGTCATGCAGAAAACGGCGTCGACAATGGCGAAAATTGAGTTGACGAGCTCACAGAAACATACCTTCATGTCTACTCTTCCATCCCTGTCAACAAAAGTCCAATCGCTTTCGAAATTATCCTTTCCACTGGAAGCCATGACTTCCTTCTTCACCTTCTTACATGACTTTTAATGACCAAAATTTCTAACAGCCTGCCTTTTCGCCGTCGAAAGGAGCTTATGAACTGCAAGCAAAAACTTCTGTTTAGATGGCGACCAACCAAGTGCGCAATGTTGTCACTCTGACTTGGTAGAGCACGTGTTAGGAGTTATCCAATGAGCGTGCTGCTGAAACAATTTGCGAAGAATGGCCTCGCCTGGTTCTAAGAAGAACCAATCAGAATACAAACAGATGTAAACACAAATTTCACAGGGAAAAGGCTGTGTGCCTATAAAGAATGACGCAATTTCAGGTATAAAGCTCGAAACTTGAAAGAACGCGAAATCGCCACGTCCACTCTCTTTTAGTAGGTTTTGATGCTTTTCCAGAAATGCAATCTTTCGTTTTTTTTAAGTAGCAGTGCATTTCTATTTTTGTGTCAGAAATGCCATTGTTAGCAAACGTCGTTTGAGGGGACTTCGCAGGCATCATTTGGAATAATAACATTGTGTTCACCATCGAATAGAAAAGGCACGCTGACTAAAAGCCTCAATTTGGAAAGCTTCCCACTTTCTCTTTTTAAATTAATCGAGTTAATAGGCAAACAGGGAGCGCAGGTAACTGGTAGGAGAAAACAACGCCTCGATGTGTGAGGTGACATCAGCCACTAATTATATAAAAGAAGAGTTTTACAGGTTCTCGTAAACATTCAGTTTCACTCCTTGCATCCGTTATGGAACAGTCTATGAACTGTTTTCGGTAAGATTTCCGCACAGGTCCCTACTTTATTATGCATGCTGTAGTTGAATTGTCTTGGGAAGTGCACGTGCAAACATTTCTGAGAACGAAACTGTACGGCTACAGCATGCATGATGAAGTAGGGACCTGTGAGGAAATCTTACCAAGCCCTCGGTGCAAACATACATGCTGATGCAAGTAACCGGGGTTACCTGATGATAACCATTTTTAGTTTGCGATTATTCCTAGCTAGTTGCAGATCCCTATTTTCCGTTGCATGGGTCTTTATTTTTTTTTCTTGTAAAGATCTGTTTCATAGGCACGTTTTCCCAGGTTCGACAAGTTATTTTACCGATGTACTACCTGGGAGATTTGTAATAACCGGATTGGTACAATTTAATGCGCCTGGAATGTGTTCTCCTGGAAGAAAAAGCTCTGGTAAGGGATGGATCATTTTAGGTTTTGAGGTGGGTGGGGGGCAGTTGGGCAATTTTGTCATGTCAATAATTTTTTGCCCCTTTGGGCAAGAATCTTTTTAGCACCTTTTTTTCTCCTTGGCCTACTGTGCAGGATTCTTTTCTGTTAATTGCCCAACACCCTCCTCAAAAATAAAATGGTCCATCCCTAAATAGCCCAAAACAAGGCCAAGAGGCAAGCTTTCAGAACGTCAAGGACCAATTGCCATCACAGGATATCACGTTACTTACTTACTAACTGGCTCGATACATGGCTTCTGCATGTACACTTGCATCTTCAAGGAAACTTGATTGTGTTGTCTTGCAGAGGACGCCAATAACATCTAAATGAAAGCATTTAGATAGGTCTCTATTACTTTTCTATGGACAAGGTGCCCACTTCAGTACTTACATGTGAATTGCAACCAACTGCTATATTTTATATGGAGTACCTCTTTAGGATATGACAAATAACAATAAACCACAGGCAATGCAATGTATGGAAAAATTATCTCTTTTTTGTCTACAGACTGATAAAAACTGCATGACCAGTTGATTTGAGTTGCTGGAGATTTCCTTTTCAACATTAATATTATCTCAAACATTTCTTTATGCTTTTAAATAGCTTGAAATCTTATACATTTTCCACTTGACTTTTAAGGTATTTTCTTTAAAAAATAAAGAGATCACTCCGGTGTGTTCATTTGTTAGTGTGTATGTATGCACAGTCTGAGCACTGCAATTATTACAAGTTCCAAAAAGGCAAATAACAATTCAATTCACAACAGATAGACTGTTGGGAAGTCAGTATTTAGGTTACAAAAATATTTTCTATCATGTTTTATTTTAGGTCAGACTTTACAGGCCAGAAATAAAATGAAGTTCAGACCACCCTTAACAAAGCCATAATTTTTGTCTAAACTGAATTTGAGCTGCTCCAACTTAACCTTTCAATCTCATTTATACCACACCAGAAAAAGTAGTCAATACCTCCTTACTCAAAATGAATTAACTTCAATACATTTATCACAAAATTGGTCAGTTTTGAACACTTTTAGTTTTAATTAAACTGCTGCTTGAAATGGACACTGTTTAACTAACTGGCCCTATGTTTCCATTAGCTTGTTGTTAAATTTGGATATGCTTTATCCCCACAACCTGTTTATGCCTAACAGTGGCACACAAAAAAGCTGTATAAGGGACTGTCCATTTTTTATGAGAGGGGGAGCTGGTGCAATTCAGAAAGCACCATTTAAAAATTGCATTACCCACCCCCCCTCCTTTGAGAAGGTAACTTATTTTGGATGACCCCCCCAAAAAAATAAATAACCCTCTCCCTAGATTTTACCTTTTGTGCTATTCTCTTTTATTCCCTACTTGACATGATTGTGCTTGCTATGAAGACAATATTTACAAGTTCTAATACTAAAGAGAGCTCTTTATCAGAAAGCACAAATGAAACTAGGAGAGAGAAGTCCAATTTGGATTAAAACATTGTGACATAAAATCATCACTAAAATATTTCACATAAACCCCCCGTTTTCCCCAATTTGTTCTTGGTATGGCCCTCCTACCAAAGCAGTTTCTTGCATGGGCCCCACCCCCAAATCCCAACAGGTCCCCTTCCTACATAAAAAGGATAAAGGTAAAATCTTTATTTAGACAATATTTCCTTCAAGAATTTACAATATTGAATTAAAAGAATAAATGGTCCCAAAGCAAATAACAAACAGTTCATCAAATGAGTTTATAAGGTAAGATTTACCACCAGAGGATTCAATGGGTGCTGACATTTTGAGAGTTAAGCTTTGTCACAGCAAGACCTCAGCTGTCCTTACATAATAGTGATAAACTTTATTAAGTCATTTAATAAACCATTTTATGTGTGTTTCAATTTCCCACTACGCAGCACAAGTTTCTAAGCCAGTAGCAAATATATAAGCCAGTAGCAAATAATGGATTTCCGATTTCTAAAATAATTTGAATGAATTTTGCCATTTGATGTGCTGGCAATAGCCACTGCTGCTGTCTGATTGTCAAAAGAGCTCCTTTGATAGATGGAGTAAGGGAATAATTTCCCTCAATTGCAATTCAAAAACAAACAGGAAGTGAGGGAGCCACAGTTTCATATGTTCATGAATCTTTCATGAATTTGACTTACAACTTATTAAATCTTGTGTCTTTTTGATGTTTTTGTCCCTTCTTCCTTGAGTGATTTCATTTCAAGGTTATGTTTACAAAACACCCCATTTAAAGAACTGCTTAAAGTATTGTACAGAAAGGGGCATTTACTCAAAGACATATACTCATTAGAATAAGATCAAAACAAAGGCAAATAGAACCAGATCACCTGCTCCCCAGTGACGTAGGCCTGTCAACCCCAATTAACACTAAATTGGGGAGGGGGCTTTGTTTTCAATTTCTGGGGTCTTATGGGGTCTTTGTTTTCAAGACACCCTTGTTTGAATCCCCAGGTGTTTACAGGAGGCCATCAATAGCTTGTTGTTCCATAATGAATCCACCGTAATTTTTCCACCTCGGCGACCAATTTGGGCGTCAGATGTATTTCACTTAGTGCATTAATGGATCAAACTGAAAGAACTTGCATCCATGCATGATAAACGTTTTAGGGTTCATTTTTTCCAAATTCCACTGACTCCTTACTTTCTTCATAGCTTTTTTGTAGACTGTCACGAAACGATTGGATACCAACTGCAGAGAATCATTTCGCTGATGTATCTAGTTCCTTGTCTTTGACCTTGATGAGAAGAGCTCCAGACATCGTATTTTTCTCCATTTTTTTAGCTGGTTTCTCTGACTTCTCTCTACTAGTCTCTGACTTCTCTCTACTAGTCGCAGTAGACTTCGTTTCTTGATTCGCTTTGCCTCCGTTGCGCTCACCAAAATACCTTTCAAGTAAAGGCTTGTAAATGTAAACTCCACTGGTAACCCCGATCAAAGTTACAATGAATAACTGATGTAGTGGGATTCTGTTGAAAATTCCAAACACCATTTTCTGTGGGACAGTAATTTCGATCAGGAATTTGGCCAACTATTACGTTTGCGGTAGAGTGAGGCGAGTATAAGGTATTTTTTTAGGATGGGGTGGGAGGATTGATGTTTAAGGAAAAAAAATCCTGCAGATAGACTCGATGTGAAAAAATATAGAACAGGAACATAAAATCATTGTATATACGCCAACAATTTTTTTTTTTAAAAATAGAGCACATTGGTATGAGAAAACAGTCATATCCAAACCATATAACCCAGCCCTCCCCCGCTAAAAATCGAATGATCAGCCCCTAACGTTGGAACGCCTTGTAGATTCTATTGCTCGTGGAGATCGAATGATATAGATCATGAAAAGAAATAACTCTAAAGTGAGAAAGTGGGAAAATTTTCAACAAACTGCAGAAAGCAATCAATCCCCTAAACCTAGCCATATAACTGGTTCTTACGAAGGAAGAGATAACGCGCACTTCACAGAAAGTACGCTATTTTGTTACCTCCTCCTTTTCAGGATTGTAAACGCTTTAATCATTAGGACATTTTTCGTCCCTGATGAATTTTGGCAAGGCCCTGAAGTCGCCCACAGAATTGTTTACGGCTACGGTTATTTAACTTGGGAATGGCATGAAGGAATCAGAGGTTGGACGCCGCCATTAATTTACGCCGCAATCTATACAATCTTGTCTCTCTTCCGAATGGACAATGCTACAACTCTTATCTACGCTCCTAGGCTAGAACAAGCTTGCTTGGCGGCATTTGGGGACTTATTCCTGTATAAACTTGCTGTCAAGAGATTTAATCACAATGTTGGCAAATGGTCACTTTTATGCTATCTTCTCTCGTGGTTTGTGTTTTTCAGTGTAACGAGAACTTTGACAAATTCTTTGGAAACAGTGTTTTCTACGATTGGATTGTATTTCTGGCCTTTTGGAGTCACTGAGAAATCTGATGATATACAGATGTTAAAATCCCTTGGTTTTGCTGCTGTTTCTTGTATCATGAGACCAACAGCAGCCATCATTTGGATTACTTTGTGTGGACTGCATTTTTTCTTGTCATCTAACAAATTGGCATTCGTGAAGTGTATTGCACTGGTTGGAGTTCTTGCCATGGTGTGGTCTTTCGTTGTCGACAGCTGGTTGTATGGAAGACCGACATTTGTGCAACTCAACTTTCTTCATTTTAATGTAGTAAAAAATATAGGAACGTTTTATGGAAGTCACCCATGGCACTGGTGAGCAAATTAGAACAGCAAAATTCAATTTTAATACCAACTAAGCTCACACACACACAACAAGAAAATAACCACCAACATAAAATAAAGAAAAAAATACTTAATTATTGAACAAATTGCAAACATTATAAGGACTGCACAGAAAAAGAGCTGAATTTTTTTTGCTTATCATGTTTCCATTTATTCCTCTCTTTTCTCTTTTGTTCATTCACTTTTTCATTTTCTTTGCTCTTGGTAGGTTTTATGAGGCCATATAAAATTGCATTGACACGAGATTATTTAGCTTTGGATAGACTAAGCTTTAAATGCGGGGGTAGTTTCCAAAGAAACTGGTGCTGCATCAGTGAGGAATTGAAACACAAGAAATTGGGATAATCAAACAAGTTGATAAAGTAATTTATATCACCCTAAGGTAAAAAAGGGGGTGCTTACGGTGGTATAACTTACTTTATCAACTTGTTTGATTATCCCAGTTTCTTAAGCTGGAAATGGATTACATCTCACGAAAAGAATCAAAGTCTTATTTCCTCTTTAATATGCTTAACTGAAACTTGCTACAAGTAAATGTCCTTTTATCAAAAACCTGATTATCTTAAGTTTTTATTTTATAGGTATTTTACTCAAGGTTTTCCCATCATGATGTTTACACATCTCATTCCATTTGCTGGTGGCATTATAAAAGCTCTTCCAAGAGAAAAATCTTTAGCATGTCTTATCTTGTGGACCATACTTGTATACAGGTCAGTGAGTGTTATTAACCAGTAAGTTTCAATTGTTTCATTCAGGTAATTTGTGTTGACAACTTATTTGACTGAATTAAGTTTTGATTTATAGAGTTCCTTTTAGAGTAAGAAGTTAAGACAGTGTAAAAAAATTGTGTAAGTAATGTTTTACAACAATTATCACAGAGTGCCATACAATTGGTGGGTTTCCTGTGGCATACTAATTAAAGGCTTTGTATAGGAGTGTACAACAAAGTTCAGATGTTTGGGGAGATGGCTGCAAAATATGAAATTGTTAGGTAGTTCAAGTATACTTAAGGGACGTGTTCATCCATTTAACCATTATTTTTTGAGGATCATAATGCTCTCCTTCTAAGCCAATATTTGAATTACCATACAGCACAACTCCCCATTAACAGTTTCATGGTAATACTGTTTATTAAATACCTGGTTCTGCCAGTAGGCAAGATTAAGCTAATCCAGAGTTCTGATTGGCTACCCGAGTGGCCCACTTAAGACTTCCCACTTAATCCACGAAACAAAACAGGAACGAAATGGCCAATAATAAATCCTTTATTGACCAAGCTTGTTCGATAAAGATAGGTGGGCCTTGGTCAGTAAAGGATATATATCAATAAAATAGAAGACTAGGTTATTCTTTTCACACATACTAAATGAATTTATATTTTACATTACAGTTTTCTTGGGCATAAGGAATTCAGATTCATTTTTCCTGTGATCCCATTGGCTATGTGCTATTGTGGACTCTTTCTGAGTCATCTCTCTGGGTACCCCCTTGAGAAGACCCCTGCAACCATTCATGACAATAACACTGATGTTGCTCAATCTGGATGGAAATCTAGGCTGATAGTTATCTTCCTTGCAATAACAAATATTCCAATAGCGCTGTACACAACCACAATCCACCAAAGAGGGACAATAGATGTCATGGACTACATTCACCATGAAAGCTCCCAAGTGAAAAGTGATAAAGACATATCAGTGTTGTTTTTGATGCCTTGCCATTCCACACCATTTTACAGGTTTGAATTTTACAATGGTTAACTCTCATTTTTCCATTTCTGTAAGTTACCATAACTATGAAATAGCAAACCTGAGTCTTTGAGGTTTAACCTTTTTAACCTCTTTGTCAAGATACTAATCTTATCATAGTCTCATTGATTTTATACAGTACTAATTCGAAGAGTTTGTCACTATCAACAGTTACCAAATTACACCCAATGGTCCCCAGACGTTCCATGCTCTATTAGTTAAGAGAATGTGTTATATTACTAAAAACTGTGGAATGGGCGCAAATTTATATATCGTTTCCATACCAACTTTTTGTTGTTGCCCCATCCTTTTCTGTCAAAGAATTCCAACAATTTGACCACAGTGGCTGTGTTCACAATGGCGCACTTGACCAAGACAGGGTGGGTATACGTATTTCTCTTTTGGTCCTTTATCTTAAACTTGTACCTCGTGTCTTGGTCATGTGCACCATATTGAACCTGTAAAAGCTGAAAACTTGTTTTCGTCGAACTCCTAGTCACATTACCCTCACATGTTGACACTTAGAACAATCAAAGAAAGTAAGTGTGGCTGTCTAAGTGTGGCTGTCAAACAAAGTGGGAGGGGTAGCGATGTGAAAATTTTTGCCCATTCCATGGTTTGGTGATTTTCGCAGTATATCAACAAAGTTTACTATATCGACATATTTCAATTAGCAATATTTATTTCTAAATATTTATGTCATTCATTAGGAAAAATTAGACACTGTGTGGTTCCTGTTCAGACTCACCAGTTTAACCTTCTAGACTAACCCTCCTTACTCTGTCTTGTAAATAAATGCAATAATTGAACTTTCCAATTATTGGAAAGTTCTCAAACTGAGTCAGTCTTTGGAGTGTGGCCAGCAGCAGGTAGTAATTAACCATAACATCATGTGATTTTAATTAAGTTGCAAGGAAATTAAAACAAAACATTTTTGTAGAAAAAAAAATTTATTGGAAATCACACTACATTTTCATCAAAGCCATTAATGACTAAAATTGTTGTTTAGAGTTAAATTTAGCATGTTCCATTCAGTACATGAAATGCTCATCTGTACTAATAATGATAATAATAATAATAATGGTGGTAATGTTAATGCTAATAACAATTTACAACATATACAAGGTACCGGTATTTAAAATATATAAGTCAGTTTCCAAGAGTTGTCATTTAGTAATCAAACACAACATTTTATTTTTTGAACAGTTTTGTACACAGAAACATCTCTATGAAGCTTCTTGAATGTCCTCCAAGTGATGAAGATAATTATGTTGATGAAGCTGATGTGTTTTTCCAAAACCCTTCAGCTTGGCTTGCAACAACATTTGGAAATGTCTCAGAATCTAATGAACAAGTTCATCTCCCTTCTCATATGGTACTCTACGATGTTCTGTTACCAGTGAGTGATGATCCTTTCTCACTGTTCATTTATTATACTGCTTCCAAGTTGCTGAGCATTATACATGTCTGAATAACTGACTGTAATGCTTCTTGGTATTTTGATGAAGGAGTGTCTCATGATTGACTGAAATGTGGCTGTAGTGTTAATGTGGTATTATTTTAGTCTTACCTCTGTTCAGAAATGCTGAACACATTTTTGTTTTTTTTTTGCCATCCAGTACTAACAGAAGTGTAGTAGTTAGCTTGTCATTCTTCCAAGTAGGAGGTTCAGAGGTTGAGTGCCAGTGATTACACTGTGTTGTTTTCTTAGACAAGAAACTTAACTACTCATTGTCTCTGTCTACCCAGGCATGTAAATGGCCACCAGCAATATAATGCAGGCATTGGACTAACATCCCATCCAAGGGATTGGGGGACAGCGACAATACTCCCAGATACTTTGTGCTACTAAAACTGGGATAAGCTCTGCTTGCATGGACTTAACAGACTGTGTGCACCTTTACTTACCTACCTTACCAAATAAGGTTTCTGGGTCTACCTTGTTCACAGGCTCACTGTTCTTCAATCACGAAAGAGTCCCTGGGAATCCATTAAATCTGTTTTTTTTTTCCATCATTAGAGCATTTCAAGTTTCTTGGAAGATTTCCTATACAATGAGGTAAGACATGCTTTCATGATCAGCACTTACAGGGAAACTGGAAGTGCATCTAGTTTCAAGCAAAGTTTAAGACAAAAAGGAGCATTTGCATTTGCATTTGTTGTTAGGTCTTGTTTTCACAGTCCATCCAAGTTTTTGAGATGGTTAGTGCCGTAAGTGGGTCATTGGTTGTTGGTAATTAATGGAATTTAGCATGTGTAATTCCCTTTAGGAACATTTTACATAAAAGTGTCAACTTACAGTCATTTATTGTCTGTTAAATTTCTTTCAGTGTGCAAGATATTTTCATACACATTTCCCAACTGAAGAACGTATAGGAAGAAATGTCTTGGTTTACTGCAAGTCATAATGAACAAATTATATTGAATCCCATGAGACAATAGATGTAAACATGTTTGTTGTATATAATTTTTTTAAGTTTCATTTTGTAATAAAAAGTATTTACAATTTTAATGGTTCAGCTTTGGGTATATAACGACATGAAGTAAATGTGAAGCCCTATAATGAGTATATAACAAGTGAGAAAGTGGTACTATTAAATATTAAAACAGGGCTGGAAATAATGGCCAGTCAACGGATAATGTCTGGTTAAAATTGGATATTGACCAGACAAATCCTTGGATCGCCAGACATCTTGTCTGGAGCTCACTGACTCCTGAGAAATTTTAATTTTTAACTATTTGACAATACAAAGAATAAGGTTGTCTTTAATGGATTCTAAATGGAAGAAAGAAAGGGAGCACAACAATTGTATTTGGGAATAAGACACCATGCATTTAACAGGGTTCATACAAAAAATTGCAACCATTTTTCAAGGACTTTTCAAGGACTTTTCAAGGATCAAATGTGATTTTCAAGGACCCCAAACAGGAATGTAATTTTAGGGATGGCAAATACAAATAGACATACGCATATTCCAAACTAACAGGTTTTCAAGGCCACAGGTTTTTGCTCCATCTCATTCTCTACGTTGTTCAGTACACTGGTCTTTTCTTTGGCAGTTCTCCTGAGAGAATTTGACTGTGTCATGAAACCTTTAATTCCAGTTGATTCAGCCTTTTTGGCTAAATTATCCGCTGACCTAACTAAAGAATCAATGTCTTCAGTCAATCTCCTCTTCTTTTCTTTCAGTTCCTCAATTTCATGCAACAAAGACTTCCTCTTTCGATTTCCTTCTTCTGATTTCTTGTTTTGTCTTTGTTGATCCAGATACCTTTCATACCATTTTCTAGCTGAAGCACATGAGGTAAGCAACGACTGAGTGATTGGTACATCCACTGGCAAAATGCCACCAACTGTATCAATATGATCACACACAATTTGTTGGGCCACAAGTGATTCATTTGACTGATTCTCAACCTCAAACTCCTTATTTGCTGACCTCTCTCAACCGAAGCTTGACCATGATAAAGGACTAAAAGTAGCTGTACCACTTTAAACAACTTCTGGTATGACTCAGTGTTCATTTAAGTGCCGAACAGTTCATCCAATCTGTCAGTACTGAGTTTGAAGTTAGAGACCTTCTCAGAACCAAAAGCTGGGAAGTGGTCCGGAAACCTGGTGTACTCCTGAATGAGGGAATGCTCATCATGGTATCTTTGTTAGTGCTCCCAGTATCAACATTTTCGCCATTTTAAGTTGCCAAAGAAGTGCTCATCTGACCTTCAGATCCTTTTCCTTTGAAATATACAGTAGTTGCTTCCCCAGTCGTGCCTCCATCCAACTTTATGTTCGCCTGATGTTTGCTTTCCGCCATGTGTGAGCATAATGCAATCTCACCCATCCTTGTTAAGTCGATAGCTTTGTTGCACATAACGCAAAATGCTTTATGTAAATCATCTTTTACTTGCCTGACCCATTTATATTCTGTCTTTGATAACCAACGAGTATCAACACAAAACTTGCCTGGCATTATTTGCTGCGGAAGAGCCCACCAAAGCACAAATGATAGAATGACTCAAAAAATACATGTGACATGCACACGACCATAAAATTACATACACAACCGCTGGTCAATTTTGTTTTGGCTCGCATTTGGACTCGCACTTGACTTGCTGTTATCCTTAGTTAGCTTATTTTGCTGTGTTCCAAGTTCCTTGACATCAGAAAAAGAACAATAATGCAATGCACCTTTGCTTTCGACTCCACCGCATTCGAAGGTTGAGAAAATTCAAGGACTTTTCAAGGACTTGTAAAGAAATTCAAGGACTTTTCAAGGATAAATTGAGTTCAAGGACTTTTCAAGGACTCCCCCTAAAATTCAAGGACTTTTCAAGACTGTGCGAACCCTGTTTAATACAATTACAGTAAGTAAAAATTATTTTTTTCAAATTAATCAAGAGATTGATTGAGCCCTTCGGCTCTCATATATTCTGCACAGTTTACTTGAAGTTCAGTTGTAGGAATGATGTGGCGATTGCCAAAATGTAATTTTTCAATTATAAGTGATTTTGCCAGATGTAAAGTAAAACAGACAATTGTGGTTGTATCTTGCACAACTGTTCTGCATACTGAATGCAGAGCTGCTTCTGCAATACTGAGAGTAGTAGAACTACTGACCTGTACTTTTTGTTGCCAAACTAACTTGGATTCAGTTGTTTTTTAGTTACAAAAGGATTACTGTGCAGTCTGGGTTCACTATCGCAAGAATTACAACTGTTAAAATTTGACCAGCCAAAAACAGGTGGTGTCCAAGCAAAAACATGTTTGACTGGACAACATGACTGGTGCCTGCCCATTGGTTATTTGCAGTCCTGTTAAGTCTCTAGAACTTTGTTCTTCCTAAACCATGTTTACCTTTGGAGCCATCTAATCAAATTTTGAATTCTAGTCATCTAAACCAAGTCCCCTTTATAATGAAAGCTAACCATCTCATAAACATACCTTGAAGTTTTCCAAGGTATAATCAGCCAACTGGACTATTTTAAGCATCAGGGAAATGTAACATTTAAGGAACTGGCACAGCATGCAAAGCTTAAGTTGAAGCAATTGGTCACCAAGCCATGGTTGTTCTAAGTGTGGAAAGGACTATTTCATTTGATAAAAGGATAAGATTTTACACTGAATTAACCAGATAATGTAGCCGACCCACCCCTTGAAGAAATAGGACTATATTACAGGCCATTTTTTGATGGTGAATGTTATGGTGTTTTTTTTTTTATGCCTATAATATCCTGATTGTGTGAGAACAGTAGCTTAGCATGCTTGGGAATGACTTGTTAGATGACTAGACATAAAGGATGAAGACAACCAATCAAGATGGTTTGAATATATATAAATGTGAAACATGTTATCTTCTACTTTCTCAATGCAAGCAAAATTTCTTATAATAGAAATTAACAGAGCACAAGGCAAACAAAACACCTGCTGCAGGAGTGGGAAGGCAGGTGCAATAGCCTTAGCCACTTTCCCCTCCTTAACTAAGTAAACAGAGAACTGTGAACAATCTGGTAATTAACTGAGTGGTCCCAAGTCCTCTCAACAACACACCTTAGAGGAATGGCTAATTAAGCTGAACTTTTGTTTGATGACCAATAAAATATCCAACAAATATGCTTTAGGATGTGGGTTGAACCAAAATGTTGTTTAATAGATCTACAGCTTTTCAATTTCTAGATTTTAATAAAAGCCCATACTTAAGTATGCTTTCTTAAAAGAACATTTTCAGACTATTGTCAACAATTCAGCTACAGTATGCATAAGGAGGTATGAGGTTTCCTCAAAATCTAGCCATTATTTCTTTATGATTCAATTATTGTAAAAAAAGAAAAAAAAACATTCATAATCTGCAGCTTGCTTCAAAGCATCTGAACTAAATAAAGTTAAAAAACAACTAATAAAAATTCTCAAAGATAAAATACTGCATAAGCATGAAAAGTCAAACTGAAAGGCATTTAGACTGTCAGCATCTATATCCTTGTCAGTAAGCATATTAGAAGATGCCAATTTTGAATTGTCCATCTTGAATATAACCACAAGTCTTTTGCACTGATTGTCTATTCAGTATGGTGCATCCACATTACAATGCATCCAGCTATTTAGGTCTGTCTGTGGTTCATAGATTTTCTTCTTAAAGTTCATCTCACTTTTCTCCTGAACAAAAGGATATGAGGCTCTGGAAAAGATATTTAGTATTGAAAGTTTACATATACATCTAAAAAGCTTCGCACTTATTTTTAGAATACACAATCGAGAACTGACCCGTCTTAAGGCGATTCCGTTTTGGAAAAAATTTCATTTATTTAGCAGGGGAGAAATTGGAGTATCAGAAAAGGGCCCTTGGACACGAATGTGAAACAGGAACAAATCTCGCAGTGCTCGACCTTAGCGGTAGTCCACTAGTCCTGGACTAGTGCAAAATGCTTCTGGACGAGTAGAAACTTAGAACCACTAGTCACAGGACCAGTAACTACTTTGTAGTTTGTAATGTTTAAAAATTAATACAAGGTGAAAACAAAATATACGTATTGTAAACGCTGTTTCGATGCGTTCCTCGCAATGTTCCGACTACCACAGATTTACTTAGGGCTAGTAAATTTTCAGTTCAACTAGTCCAAGGACCAGTGATTTAAAAAGTTAAGGTCGAGCACTGTCTCGAAGGGTAAAACAGCACTGCTACAGCATTCACGGTGAAATATGGGGTGGTATGGAGTTCAAATGACTACTGATAGCTACTATGGAATCTACAATCCTCGAATTCGCCAATAACTTTGGGACACTTTGCAAAAAGAGTTAACTCAAAGGCAGTATCTCTCCCCTCTCCCACAGTGGCTATCAACATTGTTAGGGGATAAGGGAGCGGATAAAATAACAGCAAAAGACGGCGAACAATTTTTTCCGGGCTTATTCTTTTAATACACTTTACATATCTGCATCCGAGGCGGGTCATTCCTTTAGTGTCCCAGATAATTTTGGCGAGGATTTTAGCTTTCGCTGAAAATAACACTGACGGAGCCAGCAAGAGGGTGGCGATCTCTGGGCTAGGAAAACCTATGTTAACCATGATGAGCTGCACGGCTCCCTTGTTTGATACAAGTACAACGCGGTTCACCACCTTTTAAAGCAAACAGTTAAAACTTTAAACAGTACAAGTGACGATAAACTGAAAATCTCACCAGGATTGTGCCGCATGTAATTTACCCATCCTTCGGACTGTTGTACTCCCAATCCCCGCCATTCTGATTCAGACATTAACTTGCTTGGCGCCTTCTTGGCAATTTCTTTGGGTAAAATAACATGCCTAACCAAACCAGAAGGCAAAGAAAAATTAAAGCAATAAATGTGAGTAGCAGTCACGCAGCAAAAAAAAAAACTACAAAAGATACAGACACTCCCAAACTAGTGTGCACATTATGTAAGATTCAAAACGATATGTTTCTTCGCTACCAACTCTACCGCAAACTTGACTTGTTTGAAGCTGGTTAATTATAATAACTATAAAGTAAAAGCTAATAGAGTTGTGCATTAGATATCAGAAGAGGTAAGTCGTTTTGAAGCATCCGTTAATCATATACATGATCGTAAACACATGTTATCAAACCTGTATTCAAATCCTAAGTCATCAGTGTACTTTGTTGAGTAGTATATATCTCTGGCAGACATTTTGTGGGGCAAATCCTTCGGCAAGTGTGAAGAAACTATTGAAAACGGACCTTATATTTCTACAGGTCAGAGACCAACTTGAACTAAATGTGCCGGATATAACCGTTAAGAATTTCGAAAGAGTACAAATGTACCTCAGTAAAATTTAATTGGTCGAGAGCAAAACAAAGACGGATTTCTATTGGCTGGGTTTTCGTTATTGGCCTCAGCTTTCCAAACAAGTCTGCTCTGAGCTGGGAGATCTGGCGCGAGCTAAACAACTGCAGCTCTAGGCCTCCCACGCAGAACCCACGCAGGCCCTTTTGGGCTTGTCACGCAATCCTCCCTCACAAACGGCGTTCATAGGGGAGGATTGCGTGATGAGCCCTAACTGCGTGGGAAGCTATTCTAGGCCTAGCCTGCGTAGCAAGCCTTTCCCTGTGGTTTTTGAGCCGTTTTAAAAGCGTCAACGCGTGCTACCCAGGCTATTCTAGGCTCTATGCAACAATTAGCAAAGACCAACAGAATCTAGATTCACACAAACCCAATAATACACAGGCAAGGTTTCCATGGTACGCAAGACAATAACGTTAACTGTAGAAACGCCCAACAATTTGATGGTCGGTTACACCTTCGGGTACGGCAGAGTCGGGGGGGGGGATGGGGGGCCTAAGCCCCCTTCCCCCCCCCCTTTTAACGACGATGCCATTTTTGTCATTTTACACTTATCCAGGTTGTCTTTTTTTAGAAATATCTCATGGAGAATGCTGAAAATATATTTTGTAACGTTTTGTTAGTTTCACAAGAGTATGTATATTAGGTTGCGCAATACTGCTGAAGTATTTAAGGGTGCTTGTAAGGTGTTCCAAGGGGCTAGTACACTATTTAAGGTTTGTTAAGTTATGCAAGAACCATTCGAGGCATCTCTTTCAACCCTAATTTTTTATTTTATTTACTGTTGTAATTTTCTCTGAGTTTGTAAAACTATATTGCTGTTTTTTGTAACGCTTTACGCTCACTGCATCAGTAAACGCGATGCCCGCTCCTATTCTGTGTTTTGTGATTATTTAGATTAGTTACAAAATATTTTATAATCGTTTCAGTGTGATTAGAATATAAATACCATTTCCGAACCTCTACATTCTAGACTCATTTTAGCCCGAGCTGCTAGGGTCAGGAGATGTTCCCGCTGCAGTATTCATTTTTCCCCTAAGTTGCCCCGTTCCCAATTTGAGAAGGTTTGTATCAAAATCCAATAGTTCTTTTTTCAGTCGAAGGAAGTGTACTCTTTCCTAGTAATTAAAAATCGACTAAATTTGTTCCTATGCGTTATCCTCTCGATTCTCAGAGGCGATTGGCCAAGTTCAGTAACACAGCGTACTTTGTTTAGCAGAAAAGAAAATTCGAATTATTTGAATAAAATAACCACAGCAAAAATAGGATAATTAATGCACAATCTAAAAAAGAATTTCGTAAACAAACTGAACCTCCTGAAAAGGAGTTCGTTCTTGAGCAGAAACGCCCTATTGGACTTGTACTTCAAGATAATATTATTACAGTTCTATATGGACTAGTCGTTTGGGGCGGCTGCCCTAATAATGCAGAGCTTCTACATTCTCTGGAAGTACTTCACCGTAGGGCAGCCAGAATTATATACAACTTACCCCGAGATATGCCTACCGCGGAAGTTTACTGACATTCGAACTGGAATACTTTAACCCTCTATTATAAACTTCGATTAATCAAACTACTCCATAGCGTGTTTATAGGTGAAGCACCTACGGCTCTTTCCGGTACTTGACAAATAAACCCAGCACTGCATAAAACTTGAGAAGGAGTAATAACATAATCGTCCCGCGTTTTAACTCGCAGTCAGTCTAAAAACCTCAATTAGCTATAGAGGCGCTATTCTTTGGAACACTGTCTCGAGTCATTTTACAGACCAGTTTACTGTTTTTTATCGCAAAGTGAAGAAGGACTCTTATTTTAAGGAACTTGATTTTAGTGCACAGTCGGTCCAGTCGCTGCCCAGGCACTACCAGGATTTTAAATGCTTTTAACTATAGTCAATTTACTTAGAGGTAACTAATGTAAATTCATTTTATTTTTTGGTTAAAATTTTACTGTATATTTTTAGAGTTTCAATTGTAGTTGTATTTTGTAAGTGATGTTATTCTTATTTTTATACAGTTTTATCCATTTGTAATCATTTTAACACGACCCCACAAGCTTCGAGCTTTAAACTATATCGTGTTTAAATAAAGGATATGTATGTATGTATGTATGTATGTATGTATGTATGTATGTATGTATGTATGTATGTATGTAATGCCAAATAGCATTTGATAAAAAAAGATTTTAAAAGTAACGTTAATTATCTATCTATTCACCCCCCCCCCCCCCCCACACACTAAGTCTACTTAGTGGGGGGGTTAATAGGCCATCGGACCAGCGGATCCTGACAGTATTTTTGCCCGGATTTCGAATTCAAAGCGAAATATAACGGATTTGCAGGGGATTGTGGTTTTCATCGATTTTTGGGCCTGGATTTTGGATTTTGCTTGTGACAAAGGTTCGCATCGTGGATCTCGGCGATTGTCAGAAATGTTTGACGTTGACAGCGTGCCGTTTTGTCTTCGAGCTGTTTATTCTGGGTCATACTGGCTGCGTTTGGGACTTAACTTATTTGGCGTTGTCCTTGTCCAGTTTTTCACCGATTTTGCAAGTAATCCGAAAGATTACCTCGAACTTTGATCTTTGACCAAGAAGGGTGTGATGCTTTTTTGATATTCCGATTGGTTGCCGTGAAAATCTATTTTGAAGTTGGCGAATTGAATATTTGCCGATCTTCGTCACATGAGAGCCCGTAAAAGGAGAAGTATTTGGAATAAAAAAAAGCTTCACACATATATACTTTTTTATGGTTACAATATAAGCGGCACGCATACGAATGAATCTTCGGAAGACACCCCTGAAGGTCTACAGTAACCTTAAGAGGGAAAAGCCTTTCATAAAGCAAAGCGTGACCTCTAATAGCATATTTGAAAAAATAAAATCAGTACTGCAGGTCTCAGCTTCGCACTACACGAGGACAATATTTAGAACATACTTAGCTTGGGGGAAACAAATTGAAAATAGATAGTTGATAAATGCTTTTGCCGGTATTCGTTAATGTCATCGTAGTATTTCTCTGAGTAATAAATCTGCTTAACTGACATTTTTCCTTTTGTTTTTCTGTCCAAGAAAAGCCCGTGTAAAGTGCTATGTCGTGCTGCAAATCTCTGGTTTTCAAGGTTGGCGCGCCACTCTCTGATTGGTCAGAATGGTGGAAACCCATAATCCCAACATTCCATGCAAATAGCGGACGGCTAGGCGGCTTTTCCTTTTGCGTTCTAAGAGATTTGAACTTTCCAATGTTCTACCGCGGAGGATAAATATTTGAGTGAATGATGACCATCAGAAGGGGTTTGTTGTATTATGGAGTGTGAATAAGGCAAGGATCGTAAACTGGCGAAGATTGAATTTGGCAAGTTATCAGCGGACATTCAATGGAACTTGTTTATATCAACCCTAGCAAGTTATAGACTTGTTTAAGACTTTTTAAGACCATTTCCGTCAGTAATGCTTATGTGCGAAGGCAGCAAGGACGTGCAAGAGCTCGGTAAGGGAAAGCTTGTGGTGGAATCAAGTTATCCATGGAGAGGTTCTTGTAGATAGTGCCAAACATGTTATTAAACAATTACAGGTGGACCTCTATTAAGCGTTCTTACTCAGGACTTTCAAAACTGGTCTCTATTACAGGTTGGAAAATGGTGGGGTTGTGGGATGTGGCTTAAGATGACAACGTCAAAGTGTAATAAAGGTATGTTGAAGCCACAAGTATATGCGCACCAAGACGACTGTGAAAGAAGGTTGTATACCTTGATGTTCATCCCAGGGGGGTACTTTAGGAACTTCTGGGTGGGGATGTGCCGCTGGAACCCTGTAATCCTTGAATTTTGCTACCCGTGAATTTTGGTACCCTATACTAGAGTAAGCCCCCCAAATCATTCCTATCCTAGAGTAGCTGTTTTCCAGAAACTGAAGTCAGTAGCACAGTATATAGCCCACATATATCCCCCCCAGGATATTCATGATGTGCAAACCCAGAGCTCATCTGCCAGCTGTCCATGGCTGCTGGCTTTTGAGCTCAATTTTTTTTTTTTTTTTGGTAGCAGCAGGGTCTTATCCCATCTAGCTGCCACTAGCACCTTTGAGAGCATATGTGTGGCTTTAACATACCTTTACTTCACTTTGACATTCTTAATAGAGGTTAGCTTTTTCATGATGTCTAATATTGATTTAGGTGGAGTCCAAGATGAAAGAAAATGATATGATTTTACTCATCACAGGGAGACCCCTTAGTGCTTAAAGGGTTAACAGAGATACTGTACTTAACTGACAAGTAATTTAGGACTTTTGTAATTGGCTGCTTGATAGAGTGTGGCCACTTATTACCGATAATACAGATCCACCTGCGTTGAACGAGGTTGAACATGATAGCAAGAATTACCAAGGCCCAGATGGCTAGAGTTATGTATCACCCTATACTTCAGTATGCATGCTCTAGTTGAATTGTTTAGGGCAATGCACTTGTAGATATTTCTTGTTTTCAAAGGACATAACAGAATGGCTACAGCAAGCGTGATAAAGTATGAGGTAATATGGAAACCTAGTTGCCAAGGTTTGTGTTGTCTGCCAAAACCAAAGGCTATGACATATCACAAACCAAGGCTTTTTACAGGTATGTTTACTATTGTCTGTAGGCATGACATATTTTACATGTATGAAAACAATTTTCTGCAGGTATGACACTACCAACCAGTGCAAGCCAGAATTAGCTGGGCGCTCCTAGCCAACTGGAAATGAGATAATGATACCAGTATATAACAAAATTGTTTTCCTGAATTTGATTATGGCTCAGACAAAAAATTGATAAGGAAACACTGTTTCTCCCATGTTCAAACTGTGTCCTATCTTACTATCGTAAGTTATCACGTCGAACAGTTATCTGCAATGAACTGTAGGTCTCGCAATAAGCAAACAACAAAAGCTGTAATCATGGGCAACTTTAATTTCCAGCAGCAGCAATTTTGTAGTTACTTGGATATATCTGTCCGTTGTCGTCTGAATAGCAAAATATGAGGTTCTGGTGAGAAAAAAATGGGAATTATTATTATGGTGATCATGACACAAGAGTAAGGTAATTTGTGAAGGAAGTGTAAAATTCTGTCAGATTATTTGAATGGAAAACCATAGCAAAATAGGGCAATTAATGCAAAACAATATTTTATGAAAATAGATTTTTGGGAAGTCTTATAAACTGTCATGTCTTCGTTGAAGAGGTATATAAAATCACTAAAAATGAATGTTCATTGTCTGTCAAAAAATAAAGTGGTTCAGCTTGCATAAGTTTTATAATTTATGTTGTTAATAATAATAATGATGATGATAATAAAAATAATAATACTCCTGATGTTCTTTTTACTTTATATCTGGCATTCAGATGTAGATATACTGCCCATAATAATAATAATAACCTTTATTTGAAAGTGAACTGTACCTAGGACTGTACTAATTGGGGACCCTGTAAAGCACAAATGAAACCTAATCAAATCATATTAAATCAAATGAAATGTTGGTTTTGTGGAGAGGGGAAAACCAGAGTACCCAGAGAAACTGGAAACAAACTCAGCCCACTTATGATGGGGTGGCCAGGAATCTAACCCAGGCCACATTTTTGGAAAGCGAGCGCCCTCACCACTGTGCCAACACTGCGGAATGATTTCCGCACAGGTCCCTCTTCATTATGCATGCTGAAGCTGTCTTATCTGGTGTAATGCACGTGCAAATATTTCTTGTGTTCGAAGAACAAAATAGTACAGTTACAGAATGCATAATGAAATAGGGACCTGTGCGGAAATCTTACCAGCTAGACTTCCGTATCACCTTATACTTTATCATGTATGCCGTAGCTGCATTGTTTTAGGCAATGCACTTTGAAACGTTTTTTGTTTCTGAGGAAAGGAAGAGTAAAGCTACAGCAGGCATGATGAAAGATGGGGTGATACGAAAATCTATCCGTTTTAATGAGATTAGAACGGGAAATCCTTCGAGCTGTACAATTAAGGTTTTACTGCAGAGATGCTTAGACTACTGAAGAAAAAATAAAGAAAGCTTATTTTTTGGCCATAAAAGCAACACGATTTTCTTTTACAAGCAAGGTACCTGGCTCGTGTTTCATATAATGAACCCATCCCTGGGATTGTTGTACGCCAAGGTCACGCCATTCACCTTCAGTCATAAGCTGCTTTTTTGGGACCAGTTTTGCTATTTCTTTTGGTAGTATAACATGCCTGAAGCAAAAAAGATAAGAATTAAATCAATTTACATAAAAGCGAAACAACAGAAATAACGTAACAAGGGGCCGGACGTGGAAACAAGTTATTATTAAGTACAAATGAGCTCTCACATCAATCCGCCATGTCGCAATACAACCTTGAATACTACAAAGTACAATTTTCTTCCTTCGAAAGGCCCGCTTTTAAGATTTACTTTAATACTCTTTTCTTTTTACCTTGATGAAATTATTTTTTAAAGAGGGAATAGCCTTTCACAAAACAAAGCTTCACAGTTAATAGCGTATTTTAAAAACCAAATGCAGTGCTTGTCTCGGCGTCGCACAACACGAGGACAATATTTAGAACATAGTTATGAAAATGAAAACAAATGGGAAATAAGGAGTTGGTATATACTTTTACCTGTATTCATAAATGTCATCGTAGTATTTCTCTGAGTAATAAATATGCTTAACTGACATTTTTCTATTTGGTTCCCTGCCGCTCTAAGAAAAGCCAGTGAAAGTGCTGTTTCGTGTTGCAAATCTCTGGTTTTCAAGATTGGCGCGCTACTCTCTGATTGGTCAGAATGTTGCGCGAAACCCATAATCCCAATATGCTCTTCGTCAGAATTCCAAAATGGCGGACGGTTACGTGGCTTTTTCTTTCGATCCAAAAGATTTGAACTTTCCAATGTTCTGCCTTGGGAAACAAATATTTGATTGAATACGGACCGTTAGAAGGTGCTTGTTGTATTATGGAATGTGAAAGAGTCAAGGATCGTGTACTGGCAAAGCTTGAATTTGACATGTTATCAGCTGACATTCAGTGGAGTCTGTTTATATCAGCCCTTGAAAGCTACAGGCATGATAGTGTTTTAAGGCCATTTCCGTCGGCATTCCTTAATGGCGATGGTAGCAAGGACGTGCAAGAGTTGGTAAGAGAAAGCTTTTGGTGGAATCAAGTCATAAAGTGAGAGGTTGACTTGTAGATAAAGTAATGAGGTCGAGAGTGACAGCGAGAATTATCAAGGGAGACCGAGAGGTGGCTAGATATCCGTTTTACCCCATGCTTCATTATGAATGATTTAGTTGAATTGTTTAGGGTCATGGGCAAGATTTCCGCACAGGTCCCTACTTCATTATGCATGCAGCAGATGAATTGTTCGGGGTAATGCACATGTAAACATTTCTTGTTATTGCAGAATGAAACAGTACAGCTACAGCATGCATAAAGAAGAATGGTGCGATGAGGAAATCTAGCCACTATTGTCTCAGTCTGTGGGAATGATGCAACCAAACAGTGCCAGCAAGAATTAGCTGGGTGCTTCTAGCCAATCAGAAATTAGATGGTGATGCCAATGTTTGTTTACCAGAATTTGATATGACTTGGCCACCATTATTAATCTTTTTTCCCCACAGTTGCAAGTTTCCAGCGTAATTCCAGGATTTGGTCATCTTTTGAAAGGTGAACAAGTTATTTCTCAAGAAGCATGGGAATTACTAGATTGGGCATTGGACAAGACATTCACTTTAAAAACAGTTGACAAGTCAAAGGTAGTTATAATTATTGGTTTTATACAATTTTAAAAATGTTCTTTAGTCAAACGAAAACTGAATTTTGCAAAATATACCACTATACATCAGAGTTATCAAAGAACAAAAAATACAAATTGTTACCCCTTTTGATTGTCTTTTATCGAGCCGGAATACAGGTGAACTCTTACATTTGAAGACCATGATTTCAGAATAAGGTGAAAAGATATATTGTTCAGTCATGATTACATAAACTGATGCAAATATAAGTGGAAGTTTTAGAGAATTTCAGAGATAAAGTAAATCTGAGCTACATGTATAAAACTCCCTTGAATGTTTAAACCAAGTAATGTTAACACAAAGTAGCCATATTGGGTTGTGAAATGACTACATATATATTATTGTGTCAATAAACAACAAATCATGAAGATATCAGTTTTGCCATTGCACCTTTGCATACTTCAAGTGACTTGATGTTTGGAGGTTTCATGAAAACATGATATTTTCAACCATCACTCAAAACCATGTGCAATGAATACTAACTTACAAAACTTGGATCTTCTCCTATGTATGTAACTGTTTCATGTAAACAGGTGTTATGTCCAGTTATGGCTTGTAGACAGCTAAATTTAATGATTTTAATTTAATGTCACTTGTACCTCAGTTTTCAGAATTGCAACAAAAGACTGGCCAAGCAAGTTACAACTCATCATTACCTGATTTTATTTTTGAAGTAGAATACAAAGACTCCATTGCACACAATTCAACATTTAATGAACTCTCTCAGACTCATGATGTCTGGTATGCATATCATGGAAGCAGGGTTGACAACTTTCATTCTATTTTACACAATGGGCTCCATTCACATTTAAACAAGGTGAGAACTATTGATCAGAAATCCTTTAATGTTATATTAGAGAGTGCTAATAATTTTGGAGTGTGAATGTACATATAAACAAGTGTAAATTATGTGAAAATGTACTGCACTGCAGTATTTCTCAGTTGTTTCACTTTAAATACAGCAGACAGTATATAGCCAGAGTTGTGAATTTGTTTCTCTTTTAAATGTCATAATTATTAGAAAAAAATTTTTCATCTGAAAGTAATATGAGTAGATAATCCAAGGATTTCAGATGCAGTTTGGAACAATTACCGTAAAGACTTCTGTATAAGCTGCACCTTTTTGCTTAACTTTTTAGCCAAAAATTGCAGGTGCAGTTTATACATGAGACCATTGTTTTCAGATGGAGTAATCTGGCTTGTGGGGGTCAAAAATTGAACTGAAAACCTTCAGGAAATAAAGATTGAAAATGTTGAAGGCTGTAGTTGATCATTGCTTTTGGTAGAAGTGGTGGCTTCAAAAGGAACCGTTTGTTTGGATGTTGGCTGGACAGCTCAGCTTTACTGTCAGAGGTCGTATTCATAAGGTCGAGACTGACAAGACCTGCAGATGGATCAGTGACGCCTGGGATGACATTCCATTCGTAAGTGTTGCATCACCAATACATTGAATGGCACAGAAGATGAAGAAACCTGGGAAGAGGAATCTGATGACCAGCAGAAATTGAACCTGAATGCTTTGAGAACATTTTTGGTGAAAACGACAGCGACAACTTTAATAAGCAACTACGACAGCAGTTGAACATTGAACATAAAGTGGTGTCCAGACTTCCCTTGTTAAATGATTGCGTGGTTACCAAGCAAACATATTGCATTGTTCCTCTGCGCTTTATTTTCGTGCATATTCCATCGTTTTCATTTCAATTGTGGGCTTTAGCAATGAAGACAAGTTTATTGTGAATGTCTGCGAGCAAACAACCAACTTTTTTACAAGAGTGATTTTTTGGGAGTTCTTACTTTTTTTCCAAAATCATGCTTGAAAGTTGGGGTGTGGCTTATACACAAGTGTGGCTTATACACGAGTCTTTACGGTACTCAAAATATTTTTTTTAGTCTGTTAATACACACCCATAGCATATACTACCCATAACCACCCAACCTACAGGCTTTTGCAATTATTGCACAAGTCTTTTGGGTGTGTTTAGTCTGTTGTCTTTAAAATTAAAATTAAGAGTGCTTATTTATTGTTATTGCTGGAAAATATTTGATTGTTACTATGTTATGTGCAAAAAATTGATTTCGAATTACTGCACTTAATTCCAACGTTTTTGCACTCAATTTCAACTTACTGCTCTGTTTGGGTTTAAGTGATGTATTTTGGGCCAGTTAGGTAATTAAAATTTTTGCATGGATATATAATTGGTATATAACAAGCCAGCTTCCCAGCTGCAATAATGTAGAGTGAAAACAAACTTTGACTGGTATCAGAGTCTCTTGTTCTGGATTATTTGACTCTGTTCTTCCTATCGGCTCATGGATCTACAACACTTTGACAATGTTATGACGCAATTTATCATCAATAAGAGGACAGACGCATAAAAAACGGACATCAATTTGTTAATTTACAGACTTCATTTTTTGGTGAGGGGACTTACCTCTCCAGTGACCTTACTGTATGCATGATGTACAGTAATTTTGGCCAAGGATGGAAGCACAGTATGATCGGAGATAAACTTAGTTGTGTAGCAGTGTGTGAAGTATTGGATCATCCCGATGTGAAGTGTACAGTGAAGTCAAGTTCCTGCAGTGAAAGGCAACATCGTTCCCGAGTTAAAGCAAGAAACAGTGAAGGAGGTGATGTTCCAGAGAGATATTATGTAGTCACCAACAACCAAGTGGTGCGAGTGAAATATGTGTTGGTATATGCAGAAAAGAAAAATGCTGCCAGGTTTGTACAATAATTTTTTTTAAGTGTTAAACTAGACTAGGAGATTATTATTAATCATTGTCGATTTATATGATTTATTCATTATAATTACTCTAAAATGATTATCAAATATATTGTTATTATCAACAATATTATCATTATTATTATTATTAATAATAATTACTCATTTATTTTGTAATTAATACTAGTAACTCTCCTCTGTTTCCTCAAGTCAGAAATAGGATGCTTATTGTATAAATGCATTACCATTAACCATTAACTGTGGCTAACAAGACTTAAGATCTAAATTTCCCTTGCAACTAAAGGGCACCTAGTCACAAACACCTGTTAAGTGAGTTTCCCCAGAAATTTTTATTTGCTGTCTTAGAATAGTGAGTACCTCTCCATTTGTTTGATTTAGAGGTTCATGTTCTAATTATTGGCAAAACAATAGAAACTCGAAAGTGTGTTTTAGTAATTTTTATTATCAATTCTGCTGATGACCCTGGGTTTTACTCCTCATTTCGGTTAATTTTAAAGTTGGATGAAGGACGTCTATTGGCCATTTTATACTTCACAACAACAAAGTGATTGAATCTATCATCTTTGAATTTTCAAGTATGCTCTTAAAGTTACATAAGATTGACTTTTTTCACTTTTTATAGGTGTAATAGATTGATTGTTTTATTTGTTTGTCCCATTCCAGGGCCCAAGTGCAAAACTGGTTGTTCTTCAGATATCCATTAGCCACAATAATAGTAGCATACATCCTGTTTTTATTTTTTGCTGGTATTTCTAGATCCCACCTTTTCCAGAAAATGTACAGGAGATATTTTGACTACAGCTAGCACTAGCTCAGTATTTTTAGAATTTTGAAATTAGTAAATCTCTGACTTTCCAATACAATATTAGTTCATTGTCATATCAAGAGGTGATGAATGAATTGAGAAATTTGTAAATATATTTAGGAAATACCAATGGATTCCAGTCAGTAAAAACAAGTACTTCAAAGGTTTTTGGGTTAAAGGGTAATTTTACCTTTAACTTTACATTCCTTTAAAGTTATATAGCAGTGGTAAGTAAGGTGTCAACGTTTTTAACTCTTTTTTTGTGGGGCGGGGGGAGGGGCTGGCAGTGGACTTGGTTGGTTTTTTCATTAAATATATCTACTTCAAACATTAAATGATTATTCCAATTATAATTAAGTACACTTGCACAGTGTTTGGCAAGGATCCTAAATATAAAGAAACTTGGTCTGGCCAAGCTGTCAGTCATTTTATTCACGACACTGGGCTGTCCAAAGCCAAAGAGGAGAAGGAACTATTCTTTTCTCAAGCAGGGTTCTTGTATGATAATATTGATGTACAGCAGTAACACCCAGCTTTGTGTGGAAAGAAAATCTTGATAATATAAATTAGTTCTATGGTCTCACGACAGAGTCACTTGGGTGGCAATTGCAATGTGTCGACTGCTTACTGCTAGTCTTGTTCAGGCAATGGGGTCGACTGTTTCCGGTGCAGCATTATATATGTTGGTCTGCTGTGAATGGTGTATCTCCAGCCGGCCATTGTTTTCGTTCACCATGTTTTCCTTCAGCGTCCTCCGGCTTGCCGAATGCTTGTTTTGATGTTTTCTGATTGTCAGCATCCACGCTTCCATATTGCTGCACCGGGAACAGTCAACCCCATTGTCCGAAAAAGGCAAGCAGTAAGCAGTCGAAACGTCGCGACCACCACCCAAGTGACTCCATCGTGAGACCATAGAACTAATTTATATTATCATTGAAGTTGCCACAATGAATAATAATCTTTTCCATAACAAAGAAAATATACTTTGTATTTTTTTTAGTTTGATAGAGGAGATATATGGCCTTATACCGGGAAAGCATAGCAAACTGCAGTTTATTCCTTTGATGAAACAGCTTTGTGAGCTTTGGTAATCCTAGGGTAAATATTGTGAATCTCAAGGCCCCAAATACTCAGCAGGTAGTAAATTAAATGTTATAAGTTTGAAATCCCTGGAAAAGGACAATGAATAGCCCCTTTGGCTTGATTATTTCTGCTGACTGCAAAAAATTCAATTTTGCCAGCCTAATATTTGTTGCATGTTAGAGGCTGACTACTTTCTTTTGATTTTTTTTTTTTTTTTGGGGGGGGGGAGGGAGGGGGGCAATATGTTGGGGCACAGTGTCATGATTGAAAAAATCCCTGAGACCAAAGTCACACAACCTCCTTACTGAAAAATCAAAATAAATGACATGCTGCTAAGTGACATAAAGTGATTACGGGTTAGAGACTGAAATGAGTGGTTTGTTTAGAAATACACGCACGCGCTGGCTGTAAAATGAACGAGAAATTGTCAATACTGCACGAAGCGAAGCTGAGTGCAGTATTGACAATTTCGAGTTCATTTTACAACCAGCAAGTGCGTGTTTTTGTAAACAAACCACGAATTTCAAGTCTCTAACCCTTTTAATATTCAATCTGAGTTCAATGAAATACAAAACTTGCCATTTTGATGCCAGCCGTTGTGTGATGGCATGATGTATTGTCATTAGTGCACGGTTACTAGGTGATGACGTGACGTATCACAAAATCACGTGATTGAGTTAAGCCAATCACGCGCATGGATTTAGTACATTGAATGAAGATTAAATATTAATACTGAATACATGGCACCAGTGTTTGTACAGTGAGGGAATAAGATAAGTAAAGTCTGGTAGGAATTTTCAGCTATCAAATGCAAGACAGCGTGAAAAGCCCTTTTCTTTCTTGGCAATTGACGTTATAGCAACAAGTTTTGTAGACTTCACAACATCAACAGTCTTGTTCATGAGTCTCACGCACATTTTTGACCCATTTGGAACATTACTGGTTACGTAGGGTGAAAGCGGATAAGTCATTTTCATACTTATAATTACTGTTAACAGACCTCTTTCATAATGGCGGACAAACAAAAAATTCTTTTGTTGTCGTGGTAATGAGCATTTCTGGCCTGTCCAGGATGTGAAAATTCAATATAATTTTTGTTTCAAAATTAGGCTAGTGAGTCTAATTAACATACATACGAAAGGATAAGAAATTGGCCGCCATTCATGAAAGTGCAATATAGTGATTGTCAATTTGACATCAAAAGTAGGATCATTATGCCTTTGGTTTAGTATTGTTACGAGTGGTGATTGGCTAAAGAAACTAGAAGTAAAAAGACGATTATTTTGGCAATTTTTGGAGATTTTGACTTTTTTCTTATGTACATTAATCAGGTCAAGTGGCCGGTTGATTCACTTAAAAATAAGACGGTGAGTTTCGGGTAAAATCGGGTTCTGTAGATAGACTGTAGATATCTTTTTCTGTTGTTGAATATAGAATAGGAAATCAAAAATAACGAGTGGACGAACCGTACCGGACTTTCCGATGGAAATGTTCCGAGGAACGGAACGTCTTGAACGGTAGTTCTGTTTTTCCAATCGGAATATCCCAAACGGAATTTCGTGTTCCATTTCTTTTACAGTCATGTATGATACGTGTTGATGTCAGTTCCAGGTTCCTCGTGCAAACGGAAGTGGGTTTTGCAAATGGTAAGGGGCTATCCCTAACACTCAGAATTTCCCAATTTTGAATTTTGTTTACCATTTGCAAAAACCGCACACTGATCGGTTTTCCCATGTAAATGGCAGGGTCGTAACGAGGTATATTTTTTCGTAGCTGGTCCCATTTTTTTACCCAGAATTTTGATCCCTGATCCCAAAAGCGATCAGAATTCTGATCCCTGATCCCGATCCTCGTTGTTATCTAGGACAGCCTGATCCCTGATTCCATGAAAAACACCGCTGATCCCGATCCCACGGGCTGTGATCCCAGATCCCGGGCTGTGATCCCTGATCCCACCCCTTTGCAGGCCTTTGATCCCTGATCCCATATACCTCGTTACGACCCTGAAATGGTAAACAACCCATGACCCCGTCGAATTGCGCTTACAACTGAAAGATAATGTCAATTTCTTCAAATGGGTCCTTGTTAAAATTGGTTAATGCGCGTGGTTAATTTTTGCGAGAACTTTTTACCGGCCGACTTTAAATTTTGCGCCGATTTCTTGGAAATCGCTAAAATCGCGGAATTTACTGAGTTCCTCGAAAATGAGTGACAATGAGATACCAAACTAAAGTACCACGTATTGCCGCTTAAAACGTCCCAAAACTTTGACTTAGAATTTCTATTACACAGCTTGACGTTCGATTTGATGTAACCCTAAACATGTGCTTAGAAATATTCCCTTTGAAAGTGATTGGTACATCTATAACTTTAATGGGAAGGTGAAAAGATAAGTTACTGAAATGATAACGTTTTTCGTTTCTAAATTCTAATTTTAATTTATAGTTTTCTAATGATTTGCTATTTTAATAGACGGAAATGAAGTACAGTGAAACCCCGCTATCTCTTGAGAGAGAAATAGGAAAAGTGGTTCGAGATAGCGGATGTTCAAGATAAACGATGGTTAATGACTGAAAAAACAATCGAGGAAAATGAGTTTGATTTCGAGATATCGGGGAGTTCGAGATAACCGAGTTCCAAATAGCGAGGTTCGACTGTATCGTGTTCTTTACTGCTGAAAATTCACACCAAACACGTGTACAATTTTTTTGACATGCAAGTGGTATAATTATTCCTTTATAAAGAGCTCATTTCGGCTCATCGTGTTTACTTCAGCCGCTGTTTCCAGTTCAAAGAAGCAAACTTTATTTATTCTTTTGCAACCATCTGTCATTTCATACTTTGTTAATTACAAAGATAATATGCAATTCAAAGTTACGATTTTTATTTTTATTTTCGATGCATAACTAAATATAGCTTCACTAAATCATAACATGACGTTTTCCTCCAAAAATCATCTCTAAAACCAGGGACACCCAACGTCAATTTTCGGAAAATATCTGTTCGGAAGACGATTGAGATCTACTGGAATTTTCGGAACATTTTGTTAAAAAAATTTCTTGCTTGTTTGCCTCTCCCAGGATTTTCGAACATCTAAAAAATAGTATTATTGCCCATTTTTAACGGATTTTTAACGTAAAAAGGTCACCTAGAATTTTCGGGAGCCTTTTTTCTAGCTGAAATTTTCGAAAAGGTAAGTTTTGATCGCTATAATTTTCGGATCAAAAGACTTTCAGCTAGGAAATTAAATCCGAACAGATTAAAAAATTTTAGGGGATAAAAATATGCTTATATCCACCTCTGCTATGTTTAAGTGGTTTTGAACTATATTCTCGTTGGGTGCCCCTGTAAAACGGGCGACAAGTAGCAGTGAAGACGTAAATTACAGCCTGGCGAAAACCTTCCGCATCATTAGCACTAGAATCTTGGGGATTAGAGTGTTTCGTTTAAAAAAAAAGCATATTTTCAAGGAATGTACATAAGGAAACGGAGGAATTAGAATGTGTGAAATAGCACGAAAGGATCGGCTTCAACTGATAAACTGCGTTTACAATTAAAACATTGGGTAACCGATTGATTGGATGCTATCTGAAGAGGGATAAATAATTGGTACTGCTTCGGCAGTGAGCAAGTGGTCTCTTCTAGCCCCAAATTTGCCAAGGCATTCTGTCAAATCTGCATTTTTCATCTGTGCTGGCGCGCATTTACAACCATCAGTGATTTAGGCTCATTTTTGGCATTCCAGCATTTATCGATACTCTTGAAGTATAACAAAGTGAGATTTAACCAACAAACTCCTTTTTTTGCTTATTCATTCACTTCAACCAGATGTTTCTTCACTGTCAATGTTTTGCAGTGCCCTACCTTCTTTACCAAGAAGGTAACGCGCCACGCATTCAGACACATTAAGACCCAGTCTCTCTTCTAACCAGAGCCAGGCTCCCGCGGGATTACACTCCAAAAATATCACCTCCTCACCGCGTTCCAAAAAGTCGTACGCAGCAAAAACCAGTCCAGCTCGTTCATGGAATTCAAGTAGACGGCGTTTGAAAGATTCGGAAATCTGGCAAAAAATAAAAAATAAAATAACATTGTCTCAGTTGAGTAAAATATCTGTTTTGTAAAGCGCCATTTCAAAAATTGAACTTATTTTTGCGCGTGTTCACAGTTTTCGGTAGCAGAAATTTCTGCAAAACACTGCAGCTCATAAAATAAAATAGTTTTACCTCCGCTTCGGTGTAAAGTTCGTCAACATCTTGACACCGTCTCCAGTCCAATCGATCTTTCTCCTTGTCGAGCTTCTGCGATGCAATCCTGACAACAAAAACCTCACGACCAACCACAGTGATTCGTAAGTCAGATTGTCTTTGAACCAGCTCCTGATAAATTGCTGGACACTGCCCGACATTTGAACGCGATTGCAGCGGGAATTCCCGAGTGATTTCCGTTGTGTATAACAGCTTGTCGGGTGGCAGATAGAGCGGCGTCAAACTCTTAAATATCACACGGCCATGTTGTGTTTCGTCAAATATTCTCTCCACCGCTGTAGGGTTATTTGTAATTGTTGTTGTTGGTATCGTGAGACCAATTTGCTGCGCAAGCCACAACTGGTGCGGTTTACTTCTAATCCGATCCAAAGGACCAATTGGGTTCAGCCATCGCGCGTGAGAAAGAAACGACTCCAATGAACGAATAACTGATTTCCACTCATTTAAAATGAAATCTTTGGCGATCAGTGTTTGAAGATCATCGTCCGCTGAAAGTGTCGCCGGTTTCCAGCGATACCAAACAGATCTGATGCACTGCGCAGAGAATCGTTCGCCGTCCACAATGAGAGTGCAGGACAGATCCCGTTGGTTACTTGAAGTTTCTGTCTTCAGCTCGATGAAATGAGTCTCGCACAGAGGGTTAAAAAGAACCACCCTAGCTTCACTGTCTAATGTTTGAATATGCTGTTTAACCGGAATTATATGTGGGTCTTCCACACTACCTACACAAAGAATAATGTTCGCCATTCTGTGTATCTCACCCAGCAAAGATGCGAACGGAAATATTATTCTCCCGAGTTGGAGAATGGCCTTCTTTGGACTGTGACGTCATGCATGCAGCCCGACGCGTTCTTGGAAAGAACCTAGCTACTGAAGAAAGGTCACTGAATCACCTTACTAGACTGAACAAAATAAAGGCTAGTTTCTATTGTCCCTTTATTCTCTAGTATATGTTGTTCACCGCTAATCCGGAGTTTCACGTGAGTATTGTTTCTATTGAAACCAAAAGAGGATTAAGACTTCCGGAAAATTAAAAGGCCTTAGACCATTTCGTTTTCATTCATCGCGTCTGTCTTTTATTCAAATCTGGTTAGCGCTGGTCAGTATTAGGAACAGAAAGTCGGGTGAAAATAAAGCGAAAACATTTAAACACATTAAGAGTCCATAAAGTATTGTTAAGTTAGGTTTGTAATAGACCTTATCAGAAGCCCATCACCCGGAGCCTCCATACACACTATATCCTTGAGTCAACCTTTGCTCGTATCTTTTTATTTTTAGAACAGTCTCAAGAGAATATTTCGTGAGACGCTATCACTCAGGGTTTGTGACTGCATGTGACGTAAAAGAACAACTTTGTTCTGATTGGACGGTACAATGCATTCGCGGGAATTCGAACGACTAAAAATAGAAAGATACGGGCAAAGGTTGTCTGCTAGGGTTTATAAGGGACATGGAGGCTCCGGGTGATGGGCTCCTGACCTTATTCGCTTGTACATCTCGTTTTCCCAATACAGATCATGCGATGATACTCAGGAGATTTGATCCTTTGTCTTGTTCATTAAAAAGAGTGCATGCAATGAATATGTCTGTCTGAACAACACAGAGGACCAAGTCTCCTGAGTATCATCTCGTAATCTGTATTGGGAAAACGAGATGTACAAGCGAATAAGGTCTATTACAATGTTTTGTTTCCTTTCTTTGTAGCGTCAGCTGTGAGGAAAATAATATCAGATCTAATTAAAAAGGTTTGTTTAGGTATTTGTAACATCTCTGATACATTCCCATATGGACAATAAAGTTTGATTTTATGAATACTTTAAAAGTGAAATTGTCATTTCATTCCAAAAACCATGCAAATTAAAATTTGTTATGACCATTTAACAACTTGCCTTATCAATGGCTCGGACTTAGAACTCTTTGTCAGTCAGAAAATGAAAGAGAAATTCCACGAAATAGGGAAACACGTACTTGGCCAATGACATATTCAACGTCACACCAGTGTTACAGTCGTTACAGCCGAGACAAGATTGAAAGAACGAGATTTCCAGGAAAATATGGAACTCGATTTCGACCCCCCTAGGCTGAAGATTCGACTGCCAATTGTCTTAGAATTTCTTTCCCTCGCACAGTCTTCATCAAACAAAAAACAAGCTTTTCAGTGGCCATGTCGAACATTTATGGAGTAGTCCTTGCGCTATGTATCCTACTTGTTTTCGTCGTGTTTATTTGCAAGTCAACATGGAAAAGGTTGATATATTTTGCTCTTAACTGGCTGATAAGCAAGTTTTACAAACGGATCACATCAAAGGAAGATCGACCAGGTTTGTAAATGTCTCTCAATGACTTGGTAATTTTATATTGTCTCATTGTGTTTCCGTCGATTTTTTAAAACTACAGCTGTGTTTACAAACCATCTCCAAACATTTCCTTGGCTAATCCGACTGGAAACAAACTGGAAAGAAATCCGTGAGGAAATATTGCATTTCATTGAAGATGGTCCCGGATTGTACAACGTTCATACGACAGGAGGAGAAGAACTGAACAAGAAAAGTAATTGGAAACTGGCGATGGTTTTTGCTTATGGCAAACCAGTAGACCAATTTAGCCATTTCTTCCCCAAGACATTATCCATACTGACAAAGCTTCCACAAGTTCAGAACACTGCTTTCTCGCTGTTAAGGGCTGGGGGAACCATACCACCCCACCAGGGGTCCACAGCGTCGATCCTTCGTTATCATTTGGCTTTGATCGTTCCGGATCAAGGCGAAAACTCTTGGCTGACTGTAGCGGGCGTGAAGATACCGTGGAGGGAAGGGGAGGGGATTTTGTTCGATGACACATTCGAGCACTCTGCTCGTAATGGAGCAGATCGAGACCGTATTGTACTGATTGTCGATATTTTCAGGCCCAGTCTTGGAGTTTTTGATCATTTTGTGCAGAAATTAGAAACGTGGAAACGTACTAAGGATTTCTTTAATGGTAAGCAAGTTAAAAAGTCTTGAGTGTAAAACTGAAGGGCTAGATTTTCATATCAGCCCATACTTCATTATTCGTTATGTAGCTAAATTGTTTAGGGTAATGCACTTGCAAACATTTCTTGTTTTCGAAGAACGAAACAACGGCTAATAATGCAGTATGAGATGATATGGAAATCTCGCTGTCTTCGCTCGTTTAGTATAACTTTAAAAGCCGGACAATTTCAGAATCCGAAACTTCTTAAGATTGTTAAGTAGTTCTCAGAGTACCATCAATAAAATAAACTTATAAACCTCGTCTTTAATCTTTCACAGTGTATCAAATTATCAGTGAATTAAACTGAGAAAGGAGGTTCTGTCCTCGCTACCGGTACACAAGGGAATAGCCATTGTATCAGTCTCTTTGTTTAGGAGACATTGTTTAGCTGTAGTGTTTTGTTTGATCTATTGTATCAGCTCTTGTGTACCGGTACACGAGGACAGAACCGAGAAAGGACGACAACACAAGTTCAAATATGCATTTATTGCAGTTATTACTCTGTCAATTCTGCTATTCGGACTGTGAAGCATCGTGTTGAAGCGCTAATCTACAAGGCATTTTTGTGTCAGTCTATTTTTTAAAAATGAGGAAACATGTTTTTCATATTGCCCAATGGGTGATGCATTTTAACCCATATCAAAGCTCTAATGTTGAAAATTTGCAGCGTTCCGAAAATGAAATGACAAATGCGCGATAAATTGCGGCCCAGGGGGTCAGAGGTGTTTTGCTTGGAATTGACGGAACCATTTTCATTGTTGGATAGCTCACGTACAGTTTCTTGAATCTCGTGTATTTTGACTTTATTCACAGCAAGCACGTATTGTCTTGTTTACAGCTACGGCACGTTTGCGTCGTGCGTTCTCCTCCTCTATGGAACTTGAAAAAATCGGTTATTTCATGTAGTTGTTTTTCACTTCAGTTATGACCCGAGTAATTAACGTACTATGAAATAGCAAATCTGTGGAAAGCTTTGTTAATTGTTTTTAAAAAAGTATGTTCTTCCAGTATCTTATCTTTTCATTTTCCAGTCGTTAAAGTTTATATCTATTCGCTTTTTTTGTTGAAGGATTTTATAAGCACATACGGGTTACATAAAAAATTCAAGCTCGTCCAGTGTTAAAGCGTCACTAGACAAACTCAAAGTTCTGCTTTAAAATTGTTTGATTCGTTAGGTGCGAAGTTACCGTTGTTGAAATACAATCGGTAACAAGAAATCATGGCGAGCCCGACAGTCGGCCGAGCGATATAAGTGACTTTCTCTGAGTGACTTGTTGAGTACCGTACCGATTCATCACAGAAATTTCGGGTGTTACTAAAACAAGTAACATACTTTATACTCTAGCTAGAGACCACATAGTTTGTATCCATCACAATGCAAGTAGAAAACAAGCAGTTACTACGTTTAACAGCGCTTTTTATTTCAGCTCAGATGAATAACATAACAGCTTTAACCGCTCATCCCTTGGTATTGAGACGATTTTCTACCAGTCCCAGTCACTAAAGGAATTCTGGTTCATCCCAAACGTGTACGAAGCAGTCGGCAACTGGGAACCTGGATCCTTCATTGGCTCAGCCAATGTGAATGCAGCGGGCATAATACGCATTTCAGCTGCACAGGTCAAAGGAACTGAAAACAGAAGTAAAGATCAAATTTAAGATCTTGCCTCCTCGTTCAAATCGTGGAGAAATATGTTAATTTCTGAGCATTGTATATTTTTTCCTGTTTTCTTTAACCAATCCAAGCAAGCCACTAAGTGATGGTTTTCGGGTAATTTTTACGAAAATCAATTGCTTTCTTCGCTTCTCGTATTGATTGACATCTAATTCCATTTGAGCTGCATGATTTTCATTCAAAGTCGTTTTGTCTAGATTTCCATATCACCAAATACTTCATTACGCTTGCTGCAACCGGTACTGTTTTGTTCTTCTAAAACAACGATTTTTTCTGCTGCTGCATACGAAATAATGCAGGAGCCAATAGGTCAAAGGAAACACGAGTGATTGAGTGAGTGAAGGAGCCAATCAGCGCGTACCTATTATTTAGCCAATTACAATGCACAATACAATTAAAAGTAATGAAATCGAGGAAAGGTGATACGTATGGCAAAAAGGTCCGAATAAACTTAATAAACGCTGTAGCCACATGCATGCAATGCTAGCCTATTTTTTGTAAGTATTATCCAAGACGATACAGTTGCAACATGCATAATGAAGTATGGCGATGTACAGAAATCGAGGCTCCCTCTTTGTCAAGAAACATGTTTCACTGCATTGCCCCATTATCTGTACCCGAGTCTGGCGTTTCTTTTTGCCTAAAAATAAAATCGCTTTTTTTGTGTGATTCATCTGTGCTCCTCCTCGGTGCACACTATCACAGAAACAAACAGATGTTTCATTTGCAGATGATGGCAGAAATCTTCTCCCACTCTGATGTTAGCTGGCCTAAAACTTGTTTTACAAAGAACCGCTTAAGCGAGGTTTAGACCAAACTCAATAAAACTGTTGTCTAACTGAATTCAATTTGTGCTTCTCCAACTTAAGATTTTTACAGATCTCGTTTATAAGAACTCCAGAATTGATAGCCATTACCTGTACACTAGCAGTTAATTAGTTTCAACACAATAACTGCAACTGAATTAGTCAGTTTCGATCCTTTCCATGCAGTTTCTATTAAACCGCAGATTTACTTGAGGTTTGTGAAAATAATCAGACCAAACCTTTCGCAATTAGCATACTTCGTCAAGTTATGCTTGCTGTAGCGTTACTGTTTCGTCCTCGTAAAAAATAACCAAAAAAATTACGTGCGTTACTCTAAAGGATTCAGATACACAAGCCTCTTTAATTAACGAAGTCTCCAATTTGACCTTTTTACAGATGCTTGCGTTGCATATTTCTTACCTTTCACATTCTGCTTGCGCTCGGCAGTGTTCTCTGGGCGGCTATTCAAAACCTTTACCTACGAAAACAACGTAATTAACTTCAAAAGCTTGTCGTTGAAAAGGCATTAAAAGAAGACCGAAAGCAGAAGAAAGTTAACCGAGCGAGGTAACCGCCTTTCTTTGCTTACCTCACTTTTTCCAGACATTTTCGTTGTCTCAGCAGACCAGTAAGAGTTCTGTGATGTTTGCTTGATCGATTGTTGATTCCACGACCTCAAACCAGCTTAAGTTTGCACATCGCTGCGATCTGATTGGTTAGCAAGACTAGTGGCTTATCCCTCATTGGTCGAGCAAATGCGCTCGATTTCACGTGGTTGTCAGGTGACCTTTGATGTAGACAAACTATGACATGGCCGTTCCATCCGTCTCAGCAAGCGTTGCAAGCATTTTCCAAGAAAACACTCACAATAATAACGATATGACGTCGCTTGTGATTCTCTCGTGACTACAGCTAGATTTGACATGTTTTCAAACAATTCAGCATGAGGAACGGAAGAAGTTCCGTCGTAAAAATCATCGGATGTAAAATTTGGGCACTGAGTAGGTTTTCTTATTCCATTTTGGCAGTGGGTGCTAATTACTGGGATTTGTTCGTTAGTTGTCGTTAATTGTGGAGAACAACTTAAATTTGCACTTTAAAAAGCTGAAAGATTGGTGGATCGTGCCTAGCTGATTGCATATACCAGCGGAGTGAGTATAAGTAAAAAGATAAAATACTATCTTAAATTGCACTGATACTGATGATGCGACAATGATGTCATAATTTCAATATCAGTCAAACACTGCTGAATTGTTATGATAGAATTTTATTTTTCAAAGTAATTAGGAAGTCGTTGTCATGACTAAAATAAAACTTATAAAACACTCTTTGGCTGAGTCGCATATTTATTTCATCATTACAATAAACTAATTAGCTCGAAAGTCTCATTAGTTAACTTACTCTTACACCTGTCAATCAAAACCGTTTCTTTTAATAGCATGTAAAAGATAAATTCTGCATGGCATAAATCTTTTTGTATCTTTTCCAAGATCCGCAACAACTGTCTCATTTGGTTGGCAGATTATTAAAAAAGAAACGAATTATTTAATCTGCGCTCACATTATAAGATGTTGAAGACCATGTGTGTGCTGAGTTGTTTTCCGTGAAAAGTGAATGCAGCTTTTTCCCTGTAAAACAGCATAGGTATAAAGTAAAGATTAGTTAAGACAGTGAACAATTTGTATTTTAATTGCCTTAAGACTACCTTCATATTTGGCTTTATTTTGTTTTTGATCATGAGCTGATATTGTATGACGCAAACAGGCAGAGGAGACAAGAAAGTAAAATACTCAGTTGGTTACAAGGAGGTAAGTTTGCGATTGTCTTACATGAATTACATATATGTTTTTGTTGTTGTTGTTGTTGTTGTTGCGGTCTTTAGAGGGGAAGCTATCTGTCTCGCAGCCAACTATCTCGCTTATCGTGACGAAACCTCAGTCAACATCATCATCAACAATTCTTTTCAGAACTTCTTACACCCGGACGATCGCAAACTCCACAAAAATTTTTTCATTCATCTTAAACTCGTAAAAAATCCATTGTTTATTAACCCAGGGTCACAAAATTAAAGCAAGGCAGTTCAGTTACAACTCCAGCTCATGGCCAGAAATTTCGGACATTTGAGCCCGCGCATTAAGCAGCGGGTGACTCTATGCTAATGAAGCAACATGGCGTCTTCAAGAAAACTCCTTACGGTTGATTATAAACAACTACATTCCTTTTCCTCTGTGGTTTTATATGACACAACAACTCGCTCGAAAGATAGAGGAAGATTTTATGATGTGGAGAGAATTATCACCCGGCGAAAATGTGGTTCGGTAAGTCTTGTAATGTTTCTTATTCGTCATGTATTATCTCTCGAGGCGACGGCTTGTACTTTCCGTAAGCTGAAGTTTTCTGAGTATTGAATTATGTGTATTGCGATTCTAGGGTTATGAATACTTGTTGAAGTGGAGAGGATGGTCACTAGAAGCTTGCAGCTGGGAGCCAGCTGAAAATCTTACTCCGGATTTACTAAGGTGGATTGAGAGATTAGCGATCTGCATTGTTATTTGTCCCGCCTTTTACAAACTATTTGCTTGAAAATGAAATTTTAAGAAAATGGAGTATCACGGATTTAAGCAACTTTTACTGACTTTTCAGGTCTTTCTTGAGGCCAATTCAAATCAGTGATGAAAGGCTTATTGAAGGAAGTCGGCGATTTGCTGCTGGGGTGTTAACTGGGCTGAAAAGTTCCTCTCTTTCACCATTTTACATTGACATGAATCTCGATATTTGGCGCTTTATTTCTTATAACAAATGTACTCCTTCAGAACATCGAGGTCATTTTTTATGTTACAAAGATGACTTTACAAAGTTTAAGTACCTTTCTCAACACTGGTGGTACTTTTTGAACGAACATGGAGAGGGATTTGCTGTTGACTTCCCTATTAAAATAAAGCCAGTGTTGTCATGGTCCCCAGCTCATTATTTTAACAAAGATGGGCTACTTTGCAAGGCCCCTAGGTTCCCCCTAGAGAAGTTGTGCATTGAAATTGCAAAGAAGCCATGTAACTTAGAAAATGTGTTGTAGAAGATTTGCTTTCTACAATATTATTTGGTAACTAAAACTTTTGAAGGAGTGATTGCAGAATATCTTGCAACCCCTGACAAACCAGTTTGCATGTGGTACAACTCTTTGTAGAATGAGGTATAAAACAATATACACTTAATGTATGGTCCTAAGGGAAACAGTTAGTTTTGTTTTCCCTCTAACTAGTTCCCCAAGGGACCATACATTAAGTGCTTTGTTATATATTTAGATTTTCTCTTCAACAATCACGGCAAAACAAACAACTGAGAGGTCAACAACTGCTGAATTGTATCCTGGTCAGGATACATTTGTATTTGATCAGGGGCACATTGCCAAGAATCAACTAATCACAGTGAAAAGAAATTATTACAAAGTGTCTGCTTGAAACTATCAATTTCTTTAATGTCAAATCCGTAACTCCCTCACATCAGTGATTTCCTTTGTGTTCTATTTGTGACTTATTAATCAGCTTGAGAGGCTAACTCTAAAGCATTTTCAAGTAGTTCTTGCAATCTTTTTACATTTCTAAGCCGCGTTCTAATTCCCATCTCTGCAAGTTGAGCTTTAATATTTTCTGGAGTCATGTTAGCTACATCATACTCATTAGTACTATCACGATTGGCTGAACTGGATAAATCTTTAATGGCTGCTCTTTGACAGGCACGTTTTTCTTTTATGGTGGTTTCCCAGTACTCTGCATTCCTTTTCTTGTAGTTTCTTGGGGTTCGCTCACATTCGCTCAGTAGCTCAAGTCTTTTACTAACCAAAAGAACATCTTTTGCAGCATCCCACTTGTTAGACTTTTGAAGATGTATTCTTCTGCAATCATCATTATTTTTTTCCACCCCTGTTTAGAGAATTGATCTTTTATAAGTTTTTTAAACATATTAGTTTTAACATAAAATACATTTAAAACTATTATATAATAAACCATTGACATTAATACTGTTATTGTTACAAGAGATGGTCTGAGTAGGCAGTAGAACATGGTGTTATTTTTAGAATGTTCTTTTATTGAACTCCAGTTAAATCAGAGCTTCTTAGCGACTAATGAAAAAAAAAACTCACTCTTTTCGTTGGAAAAGGACAATAAGATATCAAAAGTTTATTGAAAAACAGTTCAAAATTGCACAGTTTTGTACATCATTAGGTAGTCTACATTAACTTGCCTTACCCTGCCCTGTAAATTTCTTGATCCCTTGAAGTTTTGCTAGAAATCTTGGCACATGAAACACCATTGCATGCATGTATGGAGTGACATTTGCCTTGGCATAACCAATGCTTATTCCTGCAAGAGATGTAAAAAGGGATACCCATGCCTTTGCCTGACAAGGATATAGGGAGGGAAATTAATCATGTCAGTAGCTTGTTATGAGTATACATTACAGCTTTTGTAATTAATGATTGTTTCCATAATAATTCCCCTTACCCATTTAAGTTTTTAGAATGTGCCAAGGTATAGTTACACTTGGGCAGTTTATTTACCTTTTGAAAGTAGTCTTCAGCATAATCATCAGTGGGATTTTGTTCATCAAACATCTTGTAGAGCTCATCAAAGTCCTGTTCAGAGTAACATTACATTGCAATAAACATTTTGTTCTTAAAAGAAAAACTTGTACACATACATCTGTATAATAGTGCAAAATGCTGTTACCTTCCAGATTTTTATCACAACATCTCTGGTTTCTGGTTTTAATACACCGTGTAACTTTGGTGGCAATTCTCTCAGAAGTATCTTCTTGTCAGAACCCATCAAACTTGTGAAATCAAAACAACCACTGCCCTTTCCATCTGCATTTTTCTTTTCCCATATATTAAATGACACACCACAGTTGTTAAAAGCAGCTTTGAGAGAGTCAGTATGTTGGCTTGTTTTCTGGCTAGGGGGCTTGTTAAAATTTTCCTTCTTATCCCAGGCCATGGCTTCTTCTACTAAGTTGTTAGTCAAAACATCTGTGTAAAATAACATTTTTTATACAACCTGTTAGTTATCTCTCTAACCTTTTAAGAGTATTTATTCCTTAATTTAGAAGACAAATGTTTTCTCTTTTAGGTCCCCAAGGAAAATACCAAGACAGTTCATTATTTAATTGCATCTTACACATACCAGTCACTCTCAGCATCAAATGTAGCTCATCAAGGACAACATTTTCTAAGGGAATTTCAAGCAAGGGCTTATGGACACAGGAGAACTTATGATCCTTCGCATGGTCCTTCATGGTTTGAAGAGTTCTTACAAGGGGTTCTTCCCAGTAATAATCTGTGGCTTTGGACATGTCATGCCTATAATGTTAAAAATAAATACTGGGATCAGATAACACAGTGAGGTTATTTTTTAACTGAGCAATTCATGCAGGCATACTGTTAGAAGGTGTAAATTTTTACCTGTCTCTTGTGAATTGTACACCAAAGGCATGAATAATCAGAGGTGGCACTTTTCATACCGAGTATGAGAAGAAGGAACTGCAAAACAAACAATGATTTTAATGACATTACAAACTCAACACTGCTGTATTTTGTTTTGTTATTATAGCTGCTGGGATTTTGAAATGGTCAATAGTTTTGTAGTTGTACAAACATTTAATGCAGTAAATAATTTACCTTATAGTCCCCACCCAGAAACATTTCAACTGGTATCTCTCTCCCATCAACTGTGACCTTCCCTTCCTTCACAATCTTGTTGACAGCATTAAACAGGTCAGCACATGAGGTCTTCAGAAGATCATAACTTTCATGACCCTTAATTACAGCAACTGTATGATTTCCTTATAAAAAATAAAATAAATAAATAAATAAATGAAACAAAAGTAAATTCACTGGGTTTAATTGTTATTCCCTACACAATGTTTTACCTTTTGATGACATTACATCATCATTCTCCACAACTGAGTAGGACATAATCACAAAACTTGTCAGCCTAGACATTCTTGCACCATCTCCACTGATCTTTACTTTAAGTTTGGCATCTGATTCATTTTGGATTTTCTGCAGATGTTTTAAGAACACAGGCAAACAACAGTTGTATGTTAACCATCATCATTATCATAATCATCATCATCATTATCATTATTTTTGTTGTTGCTATGACCTTGATTGTACCAGTTAAGGGACTGGCGTGGTTTACAGATCACTAATAATACTGACCAGTTTTCGTATTGTGTTTTGAAGTTCCCTCTCAAAGTCAAGTTGAGCTCCTTCTGCTGTTCCGGGGGTTCTTGCTATGTGGATCAGCTCATTCAGGTGGTTCTTACTTTGTCTCACTAGGTAAGATCGAGGTAGACCATCCCCACTAGATGCTAAAGTGAGCTCATGGTATGCTGCTTCTCCTATGCAGAATTTGTCTGTTAGGTAAACAATTTCTTTAATTTTATCTTGGTCTTCTTTGCATAATTCCTCGAACGACTTTGTTCCTTGTCCTTGACCTTGGTAAGTGATGCTGTGAGTCTTACCACTGTCGTCCTGGCATTCCATGAATGTTATCTTAAGACCAAAAGTCTCTGCGAACCATAAAGCTCTTTCCTGCTTAACCTTTTCTAAATCAGCGTACAGTTCCTCCACTCTCTCTTCTGCTTCACTTTGTAATTCACGGGCCTCATGTAAGTCTTTCCAAAGCTGATCTATTATCCCTTGAAGACCTTGAGTTTCAAATTGCAAATATTCATTTTTCTCTTGCAATATTTTGCTTTGTTCTATTTGGTCTTTTAATTCCTTCTCAGCCTCAACAATATTTCGCACTTCCCCCTTACGTATGGCTATCTTTCTGACCTTGTAAGTCTCATGTAAGTCTTTCCAAAGCTGATCTATTATCCCTTGAAGACCTTGAGTTTCAAATTGCAAATATTCATTTTTCTCTTGCAATATTTTGCTTTGTTCTATTTGGTCTTTTAATTCCTTCTCAGCCTCAACAATATTTCGCACTTCCCCCTTACGTATGGCTATCTTTCTGACCTTGTTTCCAAATGTCACATAGTGTCTACCGTTCTTTGCGACAAACTGGCTCTTAACGGTAGACGCAAGCCTCCTGAAATGATTTTCGATTCTTTCGCAGTCTCTTCTCAGTAAAATCCCAAACTTTTCGCCGATCAGTGCATTAGCGATATCGATAAACTTCAAGTCTGGAAAAACGTTCTGCTCCTTAAACTCGTACCAGCTTCTTAGACATTTATTGGTTACGTGGATTGTTAGAAGAATCTCATCACTGTTGATACCCTGTTTTGCTATATATTGTAGACTATGATTTGAATCAATTCCGACGCAGTTGAAATACCTCTCGCGATCGTAAGAGCTAAGTACACCAGACATTGCGAATTTGTGGCTACTAAAGAAACTGTTTTAAACGCCAGCAAAAATGTGCAAGAAACTGTAAACATGGAATTTAATTCTCGCGCGTAATTCCCGCGGAATGCTCCTGCGCGGAGGCGTGCGACTGCTTTAGAGAACTATCGCAGGTTTAACTTTAAACTGCTGTCTTAGAAAACTGCAGGCTCGAAAAGTCTGGGTTTTGCTGAAAATGTTGATACCAAATATGCAGGGTGTTCGTGCGAGAACACGGCGCAAAGAGGGAGAACTCGTTGCTTTCTTTATCATGGAGCGGAACTGGAATTGCGTGACATGTCGACTTTTCTTCCCGGGACTTATTTCATTGTGTACGGTTTTTAACAGCCGAAAGGAAAGGTAAATTTACAAGCCGAAGGTCAGACTTCTTATTTTCCAAATAGGGTTTTATCTTTACTTTATGATTCGATTTTGGCAAATTATGAAGCGTCATTTGCTTTTTTGCTATTTCCTGTCAAATATGTCATCTTCGGTTCTTTTGTCAGTGATTTGTAAGGCCTTGACTGGATCTGAAGTTGCAAATTGACATCGTTCCGAGGGAAAGGTATGGAATTGGTTTTCGTATAATTTTTTTTCACTTAAATGGAGCTGAAATGTCGTTGAATAATGTTCGATTTTGGCAAACTGAAAAACCACAGTAATTGGTTTTGTATTTTCCGTAATTCCATCGCTTCTCATATAAACCTTTGTAATTTTCGTACGCCATTTTTAAAACGATTGGGAAAAGCCACTGCTGTCATGCGGGCTCAAATGTCCGAAATTTCTGGCTAAGTAACTTGCGGCAAGTAAACTATGCTTGGTGATTACCGTCATAATTAAATTTTTGATTTCGTAACGTGTTATTGCATTTTGTATTACAATGAGTTTTTTATCCGTTTGAATTTTATGTTGGTTTTATCAATTTTATGACAGAATTCAGAAATTTTCGTCCAGTCAAATTTTCGGATAACCCCAAATTGTCAACCTAATTAGGGGTGCACGGGACTGTCTTATTGGAAGTCACCTTAGTAAACGGTTCTGTCCTCGTATACCGGTATATACACGAGGGAATAACCATTATATTCTCTTTGTTTAGGAGACCGCATTGGTTAGCTGTAATGTATTGTTTGGGCTATTGTATCAGCTCTTGTGTGCCGGTAGACGAGGACAGAACCAAGAAAACCAGTATTACAGCGGCTTAGGTTTTTATAAATACCTCTTACTAACCAAGTTCGAGTTCCGTACTTTAAGTTACGGACCGAGAAAACGAGGTTTGTAAGATATTTATTACATCAGTCTCAAAACAGACTTTTGAATTTTGCGGGCCGTACAGTGAAGTACGGCCCGCTAAATTGAGCAATCACAGCGCGCGTTCTAACTGAGAGATACAATAATGGTCTATAATAGCGCCATAAATCTTTGCTTGTTTGTCGGATTCCTTTCTTATGTTTATTTGTTTTTGTTTTTTTTTCCATAGGATGAGCAAACCTAAAATGGAAGCTGATCACGCCATCAACACTCTGAGTGAAGAATTCAATCTTTTGGTGATTTCAGATGGAGAGAAGGAATTCAAAGACACCATTGATCATTTGTTCAACGGAAATAACTCGAACAGACCGAGAGCGATTGTGAGACCCAGAGACTCGGGGGAAGTTAGTCATGTGCTCAAGGTAGCTGCAGTGAATCACGGGAAAGTATCTGTACTGGGTGGAGGACACGATCCAAAAGGTGAGTTTATAGGTGAGATAAGAGATCTCATTTGTCTAAAATATTTGGCAAACTATATTTGAATATAGTTTGGCTAACAAGATATTATGTTCAACTTTGTCAAATACTTAACTGAGATCAAGGAATCTGCTACAGGAGAAATGACCACCTTCAATAGCTCTCTGTATTTTGTCAGCGATTAACAGAAGGGCATGGTTTTGTAGAGTAACTGGCACGAAAACCAAACTGCTCTCAGAAAATTATATTATTGGCTCATCTAAATATTTAGAACTTTCAGTTATTATTTTGTTTGATAAACTCATATTTATTCACTTCCATTCACACATTGCTATGGTTCCACCAATAGCATGGCTCCAAACTTCTCTATATAAATTGTACGTAACCCACAATCCTCTCATTCGCTCCGACGAAGGGCTAACGCTCGAAACGTCAGCACCTCCCATTCACCTTACGGTGGTATAACTTACTTAATCAACTCGTTTGATTTATCCAATTTCTCATATTTTGTTAGCCACCTAACCACCCTTCCTCCCCATACTATGGTAAATGAAATTGTTATTAATTGTTATCACAGCGATGTTGTCGCTAATTCTTTTCTTTACAGGTCTGAGTGTAATCCGTGATGGCCTTGTTCTCGACATGTCAGCAATGAAAAACATTGACATCGATGTTGAAGCCGCGACAGCCTGGGTCGAGGCTGGTGTCACCGTTCAACAACTCGATGACGCCACATGCCCTCTGGGCCTTGCTGCGGTAAATGGTTCGTGCTCCGATGTGGGAGTGATTGGTTTGATTTTAGGTGGCGGATTCGGTTTCCTCAGTCGCACCCAAGGAATGGCCGTGGATAATTGTCTGCAAATGGAGATTGTCACTGTGGATGGTCAGCGGATTGTAACCTCTTCACAACAACATGCGCAGCTCTTTTGGGCGTTACGAGGTGCCGGTCACGTGGGATTTGGCGTTGTTACGAAGGCGCAAATAAAATTGCATACGCTGCAAGATAAGTACATCGGAGGTAACACGAAAGACTTTGTGAGAAGTATGTAACCTGAAGTCTCCATCTCCCTCATTTCGCATTGGCCCATAAATTAACTGGATTGTCTAAGTCAGAATACAGCTCCTGCTACATAATGGCCACTTACATCTAGACCTCTTCCAAACGGGTTACTTTCCAAAGAGAACGGTTCTGCGACCGAGGGGATTTGACTGAACGCACACAAACAAAAACGCTGTTTATCAAACTAGATGAGGGACCCCCTCAGGGGCGTCCTTGTTCCCTACCAAAATTGCCCTGTTCCTATGTTCTCGCAGCCTTTCCTTATTTGTTCCCCATAACATATCTGCTTGCCTCGTATCCACCACGCTCAAATTCCCCCACCCCTTCTATAGAGTTTTGAACAGTTTTCGTTCCCGTGTTCCTTAAGACAGGAGCCATGTTTCCTTGTTCCTCAAAACCCCTGGGGGACCCTCAGACGAAAAGACAACTTGTACCACCGTAATGAACGTAAACTGATGCTTTGAGCATTAGCCCTCTGTCAGAGCGTAGCCCTTCGCTCTTGTGACCACAACGTCACTGATAAGCAGCTGTAGTTTTTCCAGCGAACAATGCAGAAGTGACGTAAGAATATCCTACATTAAACTGATGAGCAGCGAATCCTGCTTGAATAAGACTTCATGATCAGGTTATGGAGTTTTGAATCCGCACAATACGGGAAACTGTCTTCACTAAAGCCCGCCCACGTTAAGTAGGAAATTAGGGGAAGGAATGGTGAGCGAAGCAAGCTTAACGCACGGGAAGGTTGCTTGTGCCGAATAGACCCTTTGCAGGATTAGGTCACGTGCTTGGATACCACTTAGCAACGCCATGCTGGGACGCAAGCGTTCCAGCCGCCATTTTGAAAATTATAGGGTGGCGAAGCGACTTTCTGGGTTTGCTGTCAACATACAAGCGATCTATTTATGCTGGAGTTCATGTTCAACGGTTTTTTCAAAACTTTTGTATTTTTTTGTGAAGTAACTATAAAACGTTTGTGAATTTTGGAGAATACGGAACCACCGTGACTACCTTTTGGATTCAGGGCGAGCAACGGAGGTAAACAACCGTAAAATATATTCGTTGTTGTTTGTGCTTTGTTTTGTCATTTTTGCCTCGAAAAGGATTCGTATGCTCACATTTAAAATTCGCCGCAACTCTGAGGAGTTATATCAACAATTATGGAAACTATAGTTACTGAAATGTGTAGCAAGCTTGTGATCGTTCTCATCGAAGTCATTGACTAATTTTACACAGTTTGCAGTCATCTCCCTGAATAGTTTTGGTTGTTTTCCTATTTTGACTCGCAGTTGAAGGTAGTCCGAGTTGCCAAGAGCCCAATAAAAAAGCAAAGGGGGGGAACTATCATTGCTGTGTCCCGCAGTGTACCGGAGACAGCCGCTATGACAGCTCGCTGTCATTTCACCGAATGCCCAATGAAGAGCAAATTCGAAAGCAATGGATCGCTAAAATCAGAAGGGATGTTGGTCCATATTTCAAGGTTAGTGGGTTTTTTTGGAAGAATATAATTCCACTGATTGATTTCCTATTTGTCTTTCATTCTTTTTATCTACATGGATACAATGTTTTAACACCTACTCTGTTATGAACAAGATAACTTCCAAGACAAGGGTTTGCAGTAAACATTTCAAGGACGAGGACTTCAATGCTCCCGATAATGCAGGCAGGCGTCTACTCAAAAAAGGAACTGTCCCCACCGTTTTTAGCTGGGCAACGGCTTCAAACAGCAGGCGCAAGATAATCAGACATGTTGAAAGGTGTGTAAGAAAATCAACAATTATTTATGTGGGGCAAGCTATACCAAATCAATGATCAAATCATCGTAGCCCTGTACTTTACCAATTGTTGTCATTCCTATTTTGCTGGTATTTTTATTTTTGGATGCACCTGATCTGACCCAACAATACTTTGAATTTTTTTACCTTTTTCTTGACAGTGCCTGTCAAACAGATGAGAGTGATAACAGTGATGATGCTCCAAGTGCAACTGAAGAATTCACTGATTCCCAAGCAATGGTAGAAGAGCTTGAGAAGACAAAAGCGCTACTTCATGCTACACAAGCTGAGCTGGAGGATCTTAAAAGAGAATCACAGACAGCCTCTAAAGAAGCTAATACTGCTCTTGCCCACCTACAAGAAGAGTTTCGAAGACAAAAGGAAGAAGCTGCATCTGAACTTAAGATTTACAAGTTTGGCATTGAGAGACTCTCAACAGATGATGATGCAATCAAGTTTTACACAGGGTTCTGTTCATATAAGCATTTCTTACTTTTCTATAATTTGATAAGACCTACAGCAGAGAAAATGACATATTGTTATGCAACTGGTGTCCTAGAAAACCGCCCACATGTCCGAGCTATGCAACTGATAGATGAATTATTTATGTTCCTTGTTAGATTTAAACTAGGGCTTTTTCAGCAAGATCTTGCACACCGTTTCAATTTACATATCTCATCTGTTAGCAGAAAAATTACTACTTGGGCTAATTATTTATATTTTTTCTTGTGTTCTCAACCTATTTGGCCTTCCAGGGCTGATGTTTGTGCCAAGATGCCAGGAGAATTTAAGAAGCTCTATCCAACTACACGTGTTATCCTTGATTGCACAGAATTTTTTGTTGAGACACCATCATCTCTTCTGTTGCAGTCTCAACTGTACTCTTCCTACAAGAGTAACACCACTCTCAAGGGCTTAATAGGCATTTCACCACATGGTGCCATCACTTTTGTTTCTTCTTTGTATACAGGGGCAATTTCAGATAAAGAAATTACAAGATGTTCAGGTATACTTGATTTACTTGAGGCTGGGGATTCTGTGATGGCAGATAAGGGTTTTGATATTGAAGATCTTCTTAGCGAAAAGGAAGTAGACCTTAACATTCCTCCTTTTTTGGAGAGTAGAACCCAGTTTTCAGCAGCTGAGGTTCAGAAGACAAAAATGATTGCAAAAGTCAGGATTCATGTTGAGAGGGCCATTAAGAGGATAAAAGAATTTCACATTTTCGATTCTGATGTTCCCTTGTCTATGTTAGGCTCAATTAATCAGGTATATACAGTGGCATGCTTATTAACAAATTTTCAAGGGCCCCTAATTTTAAATGGAGACAACTTTTAAATGGAGGTACAGTTATATAATGAGGTTGTTCACTAGTAGGTTTAATAAAGTTTTTGACATGCTTTTTCTTGTGCTGTATTTTTCCTTATTACATATTACATTGATCCCAGGAAATAGTTGAAAAAGAACATGTCCACCTTATCTTTGCTGTCTTGGAAAAAAATTTTATCAAAGAAGATTCGTTGGCAAAAATACTTAGTGTCATTCATATAACAAAAAAAGTCACACCATTCTAACCCTGTCAGTGCCAACTGGCACTGCACCTGTAAATAGTATTCATGATTTCTTTTCAGTGTTATCTCATCGGACACTGGGTCAATTGCAAGATATCTGACATTTTTGAAATCTGTCTCCCCCTCTTGTACAACTTTGATTTCGCACAAACCAAATGGGTTACGCCCTTCATTTGCTGCTTTGATGTCATAGACCTTGCGGTCAGGACTACATCCCAACCATGGGCACTTTGGATTAATGACTAATCCACATGGGAATACATTGACCATCCCAGCTTTAGCGACATTAGCATACACTGTAGCTGCATGTGGCTCCATTTCAATTCCTCTCTTCATAGCTGCTGTAACAACACGACGTGAAGGATTTATTTGCCTCACCAGGTTTTCAAAATTTGTTACACGTTTTGCACAAGAACCAAACTTGCTGGCAGTAATTCGCTTTGAACGAAGAAGCTGCCAAAGATTACTTGCACCCTGTGTCACTGTCCTCGCTTCCAAGTCAATTGCAACTTCTCGAGTAACAGCTAAAGCTACAAGTGCAGCGGCTCTCTCCTGAGTTAAACAAACTAGAACATTGTTCATTATTCGTTCTCCAGCACCCTCCAATGGTAACTTTGGGAAATCATAGGCAAGGAAGTCATTTATGACGTATTCTTGTGAGAGCTTTTGCTGGTATGACAGAGGACTACCTTTAGGAGCATTGCCAAATTTTGTTGGCTGTAATATTAAATTAGGTCTTTGCTCTGCTGTGGGTGCAATATCAGCTATCAAGGGCAATGGGTCCAAGCCAGTAAAATCACTCTTGCAAAGGATTCCATAAAAAGAAGATGGTGAGTACAAAGTACTTTTGATGAACTTGTTGTAGTTGGCACCCATTTTTGGCTTTTTTACCAGTACCGACTGAATCTCTTTTGTTCCAATGCGTTTTTCTCTTGGTACACTCCAGTGCTGTGGCATACTGGTGCAAGTTAGATCATCTGGTAGAGATGTAAGTCCAAACATTTTACAATGAGCCATATAGAAAAGCAGGCCTATTACATGATGGCAATAGCCACTTGCACCTGCAACACAGGAACATTTTCGAGTGATGCCCTTGTCCTCCAACTTTACAAATATTTCCAAAAGATGCGGGGGCTCACTTTTTCTCATGGATCGGAAACATTTACCGGAAACTTTTACTTTATCTGGCAGGTAAGTCACTGAAAGACATGAAAGATTGTTCATCAAAGGGTACGAAATACTGTGTGGCATATAGATGCACAACAATCACATTTCAGAGTAAATAGTTACTGGATAATTATTATTATATCCATTTCGTAGGACATAAAATAAATGTGAAAATAAAACACGCACTCACGTGACGAAATATTGCTCACCTTGAATATTGTGGAGATATCCAGGTTCAGCAAAGAATTTGTAGGCTTTGCTTGTGCTTGTGCAACCAGAAGAGATTTTCGCGTAGCTCTCTACTTCGGCAAACGTCAGGGTAGGAAAGAGGTGGATATCTTGCGTCGGATTACCGGTAGAACTTCGTTCTTTATACAACAAAAAATATTAGAAACAACGCGGTTTTTCTGAGTACTCTATGGTAACAACAAACCAGTTGTCACAGAAGACAACCACTCTTCGCGAGTAAACTAAATGGAAATCTGTCAGAGGTACCGTATCTTATATTGAGCGAATGAAAGTTCAAATCTTTTCCGAGGCAAAACAAAGGACTAACAACGAATATTTCAGTTACGGTTGCTTACCTTCGTTGCTCGCCATGAGGCCAAAAGGTCGTCACGATGGAATAGGTTCCGTATTCTGTCAAAATATGCGAGTGTTCCTTCCAAAATTCGAACAAGTATAATAGTTATATCATTTACAAAACTAAAAGTTTGAAGATGAACTCTTTTAGATCGCTCGTGTCGCTTAACCACACTATAATTCTAAATATGGCGGCTTGAACGCTTGCGTCCCAGCATGGCGTTGCTAGGTGGTATCCAAGCACGTGACCTAATCCTGCAAATGGTCTATTGCAAAAATAAATAGGAACCGCAAAAAATCCAGTTATTCCCTGGGCACTGCAAAGGCGCAAATGCTGACGCGGCTTAGATTCGAGAACAGAAGGTTTTGTCGCAGTCTGACCTTGAAATTACTCAGTTCTGCTTTTGAAACTACTTTCCGTCATAACGCAAAGTCGCCGCTTCACAATTGGACATGAGAAAAAGGCACACTTACTCCGCGTCGCCCCTAATACTATTTGCTTTCTTCATCTAGGTCGCTTCTGCTATTTACCTATGAGTTCATCACGCCTCAAGACTTTCTTGGAAGAAATGAACGCGTTCTGTAAGGAGGCAGAAGACGAAATCACCTTCAATATTTACCTAATAACTAACATCCCCGGGGTTGCGGTGGATTACTTCTACGACGGTCCCCCCGAAGAAGCCGAAAGAAATTTACTTCCCTTCCTTCGTGGTCTGACTGAAAAATTCGGTCCACCGGAGGGACACTCCTCTGTGGACGGCTCGTTTCGAGAGGAGACCACATCGTATGTGAAATATCAGCAAAGGTTCGGTGTGGAGCCGGAAAAAACCCGAAAGTTGTGGAAATCGGCATTTCTTGATGACTTAACTGTAGAGGTAAGGCAACTAGTTGCTAGCTGTACGTTCTATATTTTCAGCACGATTTGCTTTATTACGTGAAACCGCGTATTATATCATAGATACTGAGATTTCCTCACGAAAAAAAGAGTACGTTAAAATGATACGTAAAATGCATTAGCCAATAGGAAACGCGAACAATGAAAACTCACGAGTGAAAAAACGTCGTTCGTCCAATCACAAACGCGAACGACGAAAACTCACTTGTGAACACAGTCAGGTTTTTTTTTCAGCTGAAAAATGTTTATAAAAGTTGTGAACGTATAAACTGACGTTTTATTTCTTGTGTTACTTCATTAAATATTTGATTTTGAAAGAGAAACTGATGTTTTAGTTATTCTAGTTTTACACGCATACATTGCAGTTGAATGGGTTCGCTAAACACGCGCGTAAGATTGACAAAATTTGGCTTTTCAAAAATCTCAGTATCTATAAAATAAACGAATTACACCATGGAAAATGCTTTGTACGATTTTTTATTCACTCGTTGAGTTGTATCAGAAAACTCACTCGATCGTACGCGCGCATTTTCCATGGAGTAATCTCTAAATACAGGAGCCCAATGGGTTCCTGCTAAATACTAGTATTCCATTCCAGGTTGGGGGGGGGGGGGGTGAACCATTTGTCCCAAAATTCTCGCAATTTGCCCAAATGTTTACGAAACAGTCGAAGAAAAAACGAACGTGATATGATGCACTAACACAGGCCCACATATGAAGTGAAAATATCCTTACATATGAAACTATCATATAAGCTCGTAAAACATGTTTAAAGATAAAGAAAAACTCCTTAAAAATTGGCTTTGCCCAAAGTTCTCTTGATGACCAAAAAATCTAAGTTGCCCAAATTTGGGGGGGGGGGGGGACTACAGTCAATAGGTAGAAAGCTTTTCATTGTAGAGGCGTGTGGCGTATTGTATATACAGTACTGCCTGTAATCTTGAGGGCGGTCGAAGTCGGAAGAGCGAATGGTTATCTTCTCGTCACGTTTAGCGCCTGGACGAGTCAAAGGCTCATGAAAATCAATCTCCAAGTTGGCCATTATTCTAACTGGAAACATTCAAACAACTTTTGATTTTAGTAAGACCGCTAATCGTCCTGTTAAGCTACAAAATCACCACAAACTCTGGCACCGCTAACACACACGTTCAGAGTGAACTTTGATCAGTAAACTTCGGTGACGACAATTGTCGTCTGCATATCGGTGCTTCCGAGTTCTATCCGACTAATTACGAACAATATCTACGCCTGAGTGCATATATATATATATATATATATATATATATATATATATATGCACTCATATATATATGCATATATATATATATATATATATATATGCACTCACTATATATATATATATATATATATATATATATATATATATATATATATATATATATATATATATATATGTTCCCACAAAAACTCGCAAATACGCTTTGCGTATCCACGAGTTAAAAATGGTATCACACATGTGTTAATATAAATGGTATCACACGTGTGTGATTTACCGGTAACTGAGTCGGGGGTAGTGGTTTTTTTATCGATTTGCTATCACGTGGTACTAGGTACACCACAATTTTGTTTTCGTTGGGAGGCTGTACTATCTGTCCTGGTTTAGTGAAGAATGAGGCAACGATAAAATAAAAGAATCACCACGATTGGTAACTATTGGTGGTTTACCATTAAAACGTTTCCGGAAATTCCGGTTGGAAGGTAAATGGAACACAGGTTTCTGGACGTTCCGGTGAAAATTTTCGAGAGCAACGGAAAGTCTGGAAAGGTAGCCCTGTTTTTGGAATGTTCCAAACGATATTTTGTGTTCCACTTCCTTTAAAGTCATATGGAGTACCTTTAGATGCCAGTTCTAGATTTTCTGTGCAAACAAGAGTGGGGTTTTCAAATGGCAAACGACAATCCCTAACAGAATTTCCCAATCTCGAATTTTGTTTACAATTTGCTGAAACCGTATATTGACCGGTTTTCCTTTATAAATGGTAAACTACCGCTCTCTTTTCTTTGTGCCCAAGGTTATTCAAGTTATTATGGACAGCCTAGAGTCAGCCCCAGTCACCTCAAACCATCACACCATTGGCTTGGAACTTTTGGGCGGGGAAATTAACCGCAAAGCGCGTGACTCGTGCGCATACGCGCACAGAGACGGTCTATATTTGTTCAGTGTGCAGGCCATGTGAAAACCTGAAGACGAGGCTGGAGGCATAGCGCATGCCTGCGGGCAGTGGGCGGAGTTGACCGCTCAATCACTCCTGCCTTACTCGCTGGGTTCCTATCAGAATTATGCCGATTGTGGAGAGAAGAGTGCAAATCAGCGACTGAAGAACTACTTCAGTGAAGGCAACATTCAGCAACTGAAAGAACTCAAAAGAAAGTTTGATCCACGAGGTGTTTTGAGCAAAGAACATTTTGAACTCTAAGCACTGACAATTGTTATGTTTGTTTGTGGTCTTAACATATATTTCTTACAACAGCCATTTGCAATTAATATCAATAAATAATGCACACAAAATGTTAAGAATGTTGATAACTAACTGGGGATCTCGAAGTGTAAAGGTAACGTCAAATGTTGTGCCAAAAATTTACAACTTTTAAGAAAAAAAATACTAGAAAAGGTCCTCACGAACTGGAGAAACATGTTTCACACAATTTCTCACGCAATTTATGCCCTCAGCACTTAAACTGGCTCATATTTTTGGAATAAACGAACATTAGTTAAAGCGAACAGAAGCACAAAAAATGACCGACAGTAAAGGATTTTTTGACCGTTATAAGAGCTGCAAGACCATATGTCAACCTGTGCCATAAAATTAAAATATCGAGTCGCAAATAATTAAAATAATGGATGGAAGAGATCTCCTAAGGGGCCAGTCACCCAGATATACAAGAAAATTTGACACCAGGTTTTGAATTATCTCTATGAACTTTTCATGGGGCACACAAGATTTAGTTATTACAAACATTAAATAGATTGTTTACTAGTGACACCCCTTTCAATACTACTATCTGCATTGTTTAATGCAAATATCAGTGGAGTCAACAAATTCACTACTGCAAGTTTCAATGTTTTCACTCAGCAAATGTTTTAGTGATGGACTTTTCCCTGCCCTGTACCAGTCCAGAGTTCTCGTAGCTCCACAGCACACCTAAGATCTCTCAATGCTGCCTTGGCCAAGTCAGCACAATCTGGAAACCTGTCCTGAGCCTTTCTTATAAGACTCTCACCTCCTGCATCCAGTATGATTTCACGATGAGCTGGATTCCTTGAAACTAGATTACGCAGTGCCAAGCATCCTTGTTTCTAGAATGATATAACAGAGAGAAACATTTATTGCATACATAAAATTGGTAAGCTGTGATGTGTGACAGTGCAATACCTTTCATTAAGTCCAATTTAAAAACTGCACTACCAACTTACTCCCCCTTGAGTAAACTCGAAAGCTATTTAGATTACCTCACAGATAAACACCATATTCATGCATGCTAACACAAATACAGAGCAATAGAGCTATTGTCCTTGAGGATAACATAGCAAAAATTCAAATCTTTCTCATCATTGTCACAGCATACATTATGGCCATCCTTTGGAAAGCTACTGCACAGTATTGCGCTGTACAGTGGTACTGTTATTTTTACTTCACAGTATGGTTCTAACTTTTTAATCTGTGAATCACACCATATAGTGTGATCATTCTTTGGAAATCTACCGACCAGAACTGTACTGTGGTATTGTTGGTCTTATTACGCAGTCTGGTTTTAACTTTTTCACCAGTGGATGAAGATAGGCCATGTGACAATTCTTTAGAAAGATGCAAATGAATATATGAAAGACCATATATTTGAACTGCGGATTAATATGTAATGACATTAGTTGATCATTGCAGTTATGCACACAACTTAAGCAGCTGTGAAACTAATGTCATTACATATTAATCCGCAGTTCAAATATATGGTCTTTCATATATTCATTTGCATCATTCTTCTTCATCTACGGGTATATTACGAACTTACGATATGATCAGCTCACAGTTGGCTTGATAGCTCAGTTGGTAGAGCACTGCTCCGGTATCGCAGAGGTCATGGGTTCGAATGCACACAACTTAAGCAGCTGTGAAACTAAAGCCTGAAAAACAAAAAAAAACTCAGACCTGAACGGGATTCGAACCCATGACCTCTGCAATACCGGAGCAGTGCTCTACCAACTGAACTATCAACGGGTATATTACGAACTCACAATATGATCAGCTCACATGTTGGTTTGATAGCTCAGTTGGTAGAGCACTGCTCCGGTATCGCAGAAGTCATGGGTTCGAATCCCGTTCAGGTCTGAGTTTTTTTCAGGCTTTAGTTTCACAGCTGCTTAAGTTGTGTGCATAACTGCGATGATCAACTAATGTCATTTAGCAATTAATGAATGAGGCTGAGTAGGATATGAAGAATTAAGCGGATCGAGGAAGGTGTTATCCACCGAGGCCATAGGCCGAGGTGGATAACACCCTTTCGAGATCCGCTTAATTCTTCATATCCTACGAAAGCCGAATTCATTAATTGCTTTATTATTTATCAAAATATTTTCAAACACTTAAAGGAGAAAATGAGCTTCATTTTCACAAATTTCACACCCACCAGCAATATAACAAAACAACAAAATAACACAAGCTCGTCCCCAGGTCTTCTCGGTTAACGGTGCATTAACCTGCGAAAACGCTGCATTTTTGACGTCATTTCCTCGTTTAAGTCAAAATTCTTCCAAATTTGGTCATCAGTAACTGGTTATGGTGAATTAAACGTGTGCTTTTAGCCAATCAGAATCGGGGAAATATTTTGAATGAATAATAATACATATTAATCTGCAGTTCAAATATATGGTCTTTCATATATTCATTTGCATCATTCTTCTTCATCTACGGGTATATTACGAACTCACAATATGATCAGCTCCCAGTTGGCTTGATAGCTCAGTTGGTAGAGCACTGCTCCGGTATCGCAGAGGTCATGGGTTAGAATCCCGTTCAGGTCTGAGTTTTTTTTTTGTTTTTCAGGCTTTAGTTTCACAGCTGCTTAAGTTGTGTGCATAACTGCGATGATCAACTAATGTCATTACATATTAATCTGCAGTTCAAATATATGGTCTTTCATATATTCATTTGCATCATTCTTCTTCATCTACGGGTATATTACGAACTCACAATATGATCAGCTCCCAGTTGGCTTGATAGCTCAGTTGGTAGAGCACTGCTCCCGTATCGCAGAGGTCATGGGTTAGAATCCCGTTCAGGTCTGAGTTTTTTTTTGTTTTTCAGGCTTTAGTTTCACAGCTGCTTAAGTTGTGTGCATAACTGCGATGATCAACTAATGTCATTACATTCTTTGGAAAGCTACTTAATGGTACTGTACTGTATTTTACTAATAGATATTGATTTAACAAACTTTTTCAATAACGTCATTAATGTAATATATTCCAAATGTTGTTATTGTCAGTAATTTGGTATTAATGAGCGTAATAGTTATATGTAATTTAAATTACGTTCTATCTACACAACTCGCCTCGACTAGCCTATGCTATTTGCAAGTTGTGTATGTATGTAATGACAGTGATATAGTTTAATAAAATTGATGTTGTAAGTTGCAGATCCAATGTGAGGGTTTTTCGGAATCAAATTTAACAATATATAAATTCAAACCGAGAGCTTATCCAACCCAGTTACTTCTACCTTGAATCCTCTCACGGTCATTGTCTGGCCCATCATACAATGCTCTTCCCCCCATCAACAGACTGCTTAGACTCAAACCACACACCTCTCTCATTGTGTTTGCCACTCATGCATGAAGTATAGAAACAACATTTGCACCAAAAAAGAACCTGCTGTGATTTCCAGTTGTCAAACCCAAGTGGAAGAGCTTGGTACATCATACATTTACCAGAACCTGTAGATAAGCTCACAAACTTTTCTTCACGTTCAACTTTGACAATTTTTCAAACTGCTAGCTTTTGGGAAGCACTGGTCAGCTCAGGGATATTAAATGTTGCAGATGCAAAATGAAAACTTTCCTCAAGCGCTATTAAAGATCTTGATCTGGGAGTTTGCCACACAAGCACACAATTGATTGCAGACTATGACTAGACATGTCATCAATGCAGAAACTGGCACTACATGGTCCTCACAAACAGAAAAAAGACTGTGAGTGGCTGAAACCTGGAAAAGGATGTTGTTTGAATGTGAGCAGCAGTTAGTGTGGGAAGAAGCGTTGAGTGACTAGACAACAGTTGCAAAGGAGACTAGCATCCAGCCTGTAAAATTCCTCCTACACTTCATCCTACCTTAATTTTAGGGCTTCATTCCGTATATATGGTGGCCCACCATTGTCCCACATTTTTTAAACCTGAAAACAGATTTATCAACTTCTGTTTTATTTATTGAAACAGTCAATTCTATCCACTTTTTATTTCAAATTTACACTTATTTTTCATTATGTTTTTCATTCTTGATTGCTTTTTGAAAAGCCACATTAATTTCAAATGGCAATGTAATTCCAAATTCAATTTTGTTTTTGTTTTTTAGATTAAAAAAAATATTGAACGGAATAGCGCTACCTCTCTACGTGGTAGGATCTGGGACTCACACATGCAGTCTGCTGGCATTGAACTGCATGCAGGTGTGAATCCCAGGTCCTACTGCGTGGAGTGATAATGCTGGGACGTTTACGTTTTTTTATGTGATAGCACTGGTCCGTTCAGTATTTTTTTTAATCTCAAAAACAAAAACAAAAGAGCAAAATTTAATTTGGAATTACATTGCTACTTGAAATTAATCTGGCTTTTCAAAAAACAATCAAGAATGAAAAACATAATGGGAAATAAGTGTAAATTTGAAATAAAAAGTGGTAGAATTGACTATTTCAATAAAAAAAATGAAGTTGATTTCTGTTTTGAGGTTAAAAGCAGAAACCATAAATATCAGTCACAAAATCAATTTTTGATCTAAAAAGAACTAACGACCGCCCAGTTAGCTCAGTTGGTAGAACACTGGACTATGGTGTGGGAAGTTGTTGGAGAAAGTGATGCTTTTGCAATGACATGAGGGTCTCAACGGGGCAGTGGCTAATTTACAGCTAACGGTTAATATTTTGGCTTTATTACAGCTAAAAGTTTATTTATTTGTGTTATGGTTAACAGAAGACTTAGGAATTAATTTCCACTCTTTTAAAAAGTTAATGTTAATAATTAATTTCATTGTTTGAAGAAGTTAAAAATTAATTACCATGGCTAGCATTTTTTTATGGTTAACATTTTTTTTATGGCTAATGGTTAACATTTTTCAATTTTTATGCCTAATAGCTACATTTTTGGCCTGTGGCTAATGGTTAACCCCATTGATACACACTGACTTTCTAGTCTTCTAGGATAAGGATGATAAAACCGTAAGTCCCATCTCACGTGTGATGATTAGGGTACGTAGTTCCTCGTGTTGTGGTCTGGCCCTTGTAAATATAATTTCGTGTGTCTACCGTAGTGGTTACTGTTATAGCGCATTTGATTATATACATATAGATTTTAATAAATTTATTCAAATTCATTCAACTTAGCTCAGACAAACCTGGACTCCTATTATCTCAGTGTGAAGCTGCATGGCTTTCAAAATCGCATCAACTCCTCCAGCAGCCACAATAGCAGAACAGTTTGTTGTGTTTCTAAGTGCAATGGAGCCCAGTGCTCCACAGCCTTGCTCTGCCACCATTGGTTGTTTGGCATGAGTAGTCATAGCAGCCACAATCAGCTCCAAGCCTCCAGCATCAACAATAGAAGTTTTAACATCATCATTTCCAGCTATCGACCTCAAAAGAGTGCAGACTTGCTTAGCAATACTCTGAAAAATAGGAAAAATTGATTCAAGCATCAAACCAAGTGAGAAGTTTACAATCTAGGTCAAGTAACCTATTGGCTATCCCAAAATATGATATTGCATGAATTGCTAGCATGAAATTTACTGTGGAATTTACTTATAAGGCAATTGATTTTTTTAGACTCTATCAAATCTCTTTTACTAATACACCTTTCAAAGCAAGCTTTTTATGCATGAATTATTTTCATATGTTTGTGTCATATGTCTTATGTATAATCAAATTCTTTCTAAATTTTTTTAGTGATTGTCAATAATTATTAATTTTTGCTTTTCTGACATTTGATTTCCAATCTGTTTCGTAAATCACCATTGGGCATTTGGATTTTGGTGCTACATGTTATGGTTTTGAGTTTCAAAGGAGACACATCCAGGAGACAGCCATCTTGCTTTGAGAACTGAGAGCATGTTTTTTATTTCTAACGTGATTGAAATATGACATCACTAAATGTAACCGGAAGTCAACAAGGATTAGAGTGGAAGTCTGAGCCAACATGTAACACTATATAAATTACTTACCATCATTACTTGATCACATTACCGGTAAGTACTAAATGAATGTTTTTGCTTAGCTAGAGAACCATCAAACTTTGTCTGCATGATTGCACAACTGGTTGCAATGCAAACATAACATGTAACTCAAGGATATTAGATTGCTCTAAAAAATGATATTACCTGATCCAATACTGGGAAATACTGGTGGCACTTACAGGACCCAAAATGGAAAAACCTAATTAAGAAATTCTAGTAATTACCCCTTGGACTCTTTTAGTTGTGTAATGAAAAGTGGTTAGCATATACCAACTCAGCCACCTCAAGTGGCATTTTGAGCAATCTGATTGGCTCACCACTTCAGGATATTCAGCACCCACCTCCAAGGGGATGAATAGTGCAAATGATTCTGGGAAATCCTTGTGCAAGTGAGTTTTGTTCAAAGGAAAAAAATGGCATAGACGAAAAAAATGTGAATGAGAGTATTTCAAGTTTTGTCCAGAACGTGAGTGCTGAACAGCAAAACTCCCTAAATGGCTAAAATTCTGGATAAAATTCAAATAGAAACCATTGCAATATTTCACCAAAACAGCAATAAAGCAATTATTCTCTTCCATGTTGGTGAATAGTAGCTTCAGGAATAGTTACCTTGGGAATAATTATTTTCTATTATTTTATTGTTAATTACCGTCCACACCAAAACATAAGTTATTACTGTATGGCAAGCACCCGCAAAATTTAAAAGTCAGATCTTGATCTTAGGAGTGAAAAGGATATGTCCAACATGAATAGTATACATTACCTGATTTTTGATATGGTCCTGCAACAGTTTTAGCACCATTTTCAGCCCACCTAAGTCTACTATGTCTTTACAGTACTCATTTCTTACAGCCAGGCGACTCATAGTCCCACATAACTCACTGACAACTTCCTCTTCTTGAGAACTCTCCATAATTTCCAGGATCAGAGCAAATGCATTCTCAGTCACAATCAATTTTGCATGTTCATGCGCCTTTCCAAATGGTACACTCATGTCATCATCGAATGTAAGCACACGCAGAGCTATGCATGTTTCCTTTATAACCTTGGGAGATTCTTTGTGTGTTTTTAAAGTTGCAATCAAGCTAGGTATAATGCCATTATGAACAAAAGTCTGACGGTTTGATTCACTCTTAATGCAAGCAAATCTCACTGCCACAATTGTCTTTTCTATTAACAACTCATCTCCGCTAAAATCCTTAACACAGCTACAGAGAAATGAAATTATTTTTGAATCAGCCACATTTCCTTGTCCATTAAGGAAAGAAGACAGGGCGTCCAGGCTTGCAGCAAGGCCACATTTGTCCTTCAACAAGAAACAGTGATTGCAGCTTGAGAACAGTACATTTACAGCATGCTTGCTTGCTGCAAATTTCCTATTGGTTTCACTCCTACTGCACTCAAGCGACAGATCTTTTAATCCTTCTAGGAGAGCTTCTGACTCATCCTGTTGTACTGATGATCTTATCTTGTCCAAAGCAGCTAGTTGGGTAAAAAAAAAACAACAAAACACTTACAATAATCATTATTCTCTGCAAAGCAGCGCGAAAAATATTGGCAAGATTTCCGCACCGGTCCCTACTTCATTATGCATGCACCAAATGAATTGTTCACATGTAAACATTTTTTGTTATTGCAGAATGAAACAATATGGCTACAGAATGCATAATACAGTAAAGTAGGGACCTGTGCGGAAATCATTCAATATTTCCAAAGCCATTATTACATTCCGAGATTGAAAAGAATTACATAGAGTAATAAAGTGATGCTAAATCAATTTAACAGGCCCAGCTAGGGGTTTTGGAACCCTCTTGATTCAGGTATATGGTATTTTTTGTCACAATTCGGGTATAAAGTATCTTGTTTTTCCTGGATTTTATGTACAGTGGAACGTAGAATTAACGAACCTCTATATAAAAAAGTCCTTGGTTTAACGAACGATTTTCATCACCCCGGCCAAACTTATAGTAAAATGTATGGGACAGAAGCTCTACATACTATTAAACGAACCTCCATTTAACGAAATCCTCGTTATAACAAATACAATCCAGAGACTCACGAGAAATATACCTTGATATATAAACGAATGCATGTCAACAATGTGATGAATGCAGAACAGACGAACTAGACGGATATAGGTAAAAAGGCTATCTGTATACCTTTGACAGGGCTGTTGTGCTTCAATTTACCAGTCTCCGGATCCTTCTCATATGAAGTGATCAGGTTAGAGAGATCGACGCCCTGCGATCGAAATTGATCCACGGCATCTTGAACAGCTTCGCATAAATCCATGTCAAATTCTTCCAAGTTTTCTTCAACTACATTATCAAATGTCTCTTGTGTAATTTGCTTTAACGTTGTCATTGTGACGAGCTTGGACGTGAACTGTGGAGCTTCCCAACTACCGATACAACAGTAGAGCTACTAACAAAAGTACTGTACTCTTCCGGCATCTGAATATTATTAGTAACGTACGCTGGCCACCTCAGTCGTCACGTGTCAGAATTGTTTGGTCTGGCAGGGCTGCAATCGTGTTATTCAGAGAGTTGAAACAAGAGAACGCACAGTATTTACAGAGCCACTATGAAGGTGTTAACGCTATCTGTTTTTGTGGCTATAACTGCGTGCTGTTCTGGTTTGCCAAATAACTCCTCAACTAATATAACAGTGTCGCCATTTTCCGCTACGTCAACCGTTATATCAAGCACTGTGGTACAAACAACACCGATTTCTAGCAAACCTCCCAGCACAGCTTCCACTACGAGTGCTCCTACAACGAAAATATTATGTTCACAGAGAAACGCTTCATGTGGTGAATGTGTCAAAGACATACGTTGCTTCTGGTGCGGTACCGACAACACTTGTAGAGAGTACCCACGGAGCAAGATTATTCCTCGGGATTGCAAGAAGAATAACTGGTATTGGAAACAGTGTTTCGCAGCAGGTATGGCACGCTTTTGAATAGAAAATTTCCGATCAGAAAATACAGAAAGTAAAACGAATCCTTAGGAGCAGTACCATATTTGAATGCTGTGCCTCGAAACTTTGCAACACTCTACTTCAAGTTATATAACAGTCAACTGCAGCCAATTTTTAAAACAAACTTAAAACCTTTCTTTCCAGTGATCATTCGTCTAAGTCTTAGGTAGGGAGTTTTTAAAATATGTTACGTTATTTTCTTCACTTTTACTGTTACGCGTTACTGGTCTTAAACGTGTCATCAAAACCTTTCTTTTACAATTTGTTGCGTTTATAAAGTACAGAGAAACGTCATTATGTAGGTTGTAGGTATTTTGTCTAGGCTTAGGCGAGTGCAAACATTTCTTGCTTTCAACAGTACTACAGTGCGCATAGTGAAGTATGTGGTTATTCGTAGATATGGCTGTTCCTGTTTTGCTGGCGTTGCATGTTCCAGAATTGTTAATTACATTTGCGTGTATTTGCATGTGAAATACCACACTTATGCTATCATTCTCCTCAACAGTACTGAACTAGTACTGTGCTGGAGCACACTCGACGGAACGGAAGTGTGTATTTTTACTTTAACCCTTGAACCAGACTGGTTTGGGGTCAGGAAGGGGAGGGTGGGGGTATGAACGTACAGTATCTTTCACACACACATTAATTAATCAATTTGCCTGTACACAATATCCAGAAAATATACAGCATATTTTTTGGTGAGAAGACCACGGGAAACCATTAGGCATTATGGCGAGGCCACCTCAAATAATTTGTAATACATTAAATTTTACAAATAAGTAAAAATATGCAGATAATAGGTTTATCAAATGGATCCATAGCTGTAGCACAGGAGTATGAAACCCTAAAGAACAATTGTGAGGCGTGCCCCTTGTCTTTTGAAACATTACTTAGTCTTTTTCTTGTTTGTCCCTTACCTCAGGTGCCTCAAAAACTGCAGCCCTTAATGATTTAATTAAGATCATCTTTACCAGTATAAAGGTGCAAACTCATGGCTGGTATGAGTAAAATTTGTGTTTACCAAAATGAAGCTTGCCAACCTCAAGGTTTCACAATTCTTTGAAGCACAGAAATACTTTAAAATCTTGTTTACCAGTGACATACAAATTTATGGCATGTCTTGCTCCAAATTACCAAAACAAAGGTTGTCAATCTCATGCTCTCTTGATTCTTTGAAGCAAGGTGTATTTCATGTAATGGAACAAATAACTAACTAAAGTTCATGAAGTTGGCAACTATGCAATAGTTGTTGCCCATGGAACACCAAAGGTGGTTGATGGTTCAATTAGTGGAAAAAGAAATTTTCTTGTTTCCAGATATTTTGGCAGTAGTTTGCAGTCTTCTCCAGAAGCTCTGGCAACCATTGAAAACCACCTGCTAGTTGTCACGAACATGACAGCTACTAATTTAAAAATATAAGATAAAGAAAGTAGAAGCGACTAAATAAAGGTACCCACCTTATGGCCAAAATTCCCTCCCTGGACTCTCAAAATGCACTAAAATGCACTTTTCATCATCTCCCAAATTAGAATTTCCAAACCCCTTCTCATCATGATGGGGGTAACCCTTCTCCCACAACTACCCCAACACATGGCTGCGTCAAGTAAAAGGTGTACTGCCCCTTTTAAATAAACCCACTGCCGTCTACTTGCATTTTCTCTCCTTCTTCTTAAAATTTTGTGGAGAATGTACCCTGTAGTTTGTCCAGTTATGATAAATGATTGA